>PKRV01001119.1:1746610-1768956 GCA_003709505.1 Hyphantria cunea
GGTTTTCCCCTCCATCCGCTTCACAGGCCAGCCACCAGGGGGCGACGTTACGCGTGTGCCGTACGTCGCCCAAATTGAGAGGATTTAACATCTAGAGACGGTGCCCGCTTCGGTGCGGGCTGGCGTTGGGAGGTGTCCGGATGGTGTAAGAAAGCGGTTCCTGGATTCCTCTCGTCTCAGGCGCAGAGTGGCACACCGTGTGGTTTTAGTCGGTTCGATTCCGACACACCGCCCCGCCGCAAACCCCGGTGGGGTGAAGGCCCGAGGGGGTTTCCATAGGTAAAAAAAAAATGGTCATCCTGGAATGTGCCTCAGTTGTGATGTGAGGCAGAGAGGATTCCAAAAACCGTTGATGCGTTCGCTGAGCATCATCCGACTGTCGAGGTAAGCCGCCGCGGGGTTTAGTGGGTAGGTTGGTTTTCCGGGAGTTCCACACACGTCCTTCTTTTCCTCTACGGGGCGTATAGTGCGAAAAGCATTCCCCGCGTAAAAAAAAGGTATTATAGAAAATTTATGTAACAAATAGTGTAGTGGATAATCTTGTCGCTAAAAACGATCTTTATGTTAAATTAACTCGATTAGCTTATTGAGAATGGAGTGGTCACAAATCCTATTTATCCAAGGGGTGATGTATAAGACGATTGTCGAGCAAACTGCGTAGGGCAACAGCACTGCTACGAGAAGGTCACCTGAAACAAACCCTTTACCAACCTGTCTGGCTAGAATGGTACAGTAGAACAAAACCTCTTTTGTAAGGAGAGCCCTATGTTCAAAAGTAGAATCTTAAGGGCAAAACCAGTAGCCTTGCTCTAAAGGCCAAGATAATTTAGAGTCCCTAAAATAATCCATACAATTGGTGGGTTTTAGGTTTAATTTAGACATACCCACGAGCGGAACCTCGGTCAAAAGCTAGTTATAGATATTTTTTCATGAATGAGCCTGCCTTAGCGACTCTACTCTCTCTGATGGAATCCTTGGATTCTGCTCATAATTGGTGAACACCACTCTTGAGTGGAGGTCATTATACTCATCGCGAATGCAGACAATGTAATAATGCAGGTTGGTGACTCACATTATGGGGTCCTATTGAGATGGTTCTGCATCCAATCAATAATGTAATTCAATTCAATGTATCAATTTTCCTTAACCTTAAAATTTGCATTATTTGTATATAGTAATCTGAATCTCGGAAACGGCTAAAACGATTTCCATGAAATTCAGTATGCAGGGGATTTCAAGGTCGATAAAACGATCTACCAAGTACTCATTTTTAGACCATTATCCGAGAAAACATCATCCAGGTACTTTATATTTAACTAGACTCACAAGTTTTTACGTCAAGCTTTATTATTTCGTACAAAAATTGAAAATAAAATTTGCAACTTTTTTTATATTTGAAAAAGACAACTCCCGTACTAGGAACGTGTCTTTTGTCGCGTTGTACTTTACTCTCATTTATGAAAAGGACACAGAGAATATCCCGAGTCAGAACATCGTGTTGTCCCATGTGAGACCGAACCCACAACACACAGCTCGGTAGTAACTGACCGTTTGCCTGAAACCACTGCACATTTCGTGCAGTCGAAAATATATGTGCTATCATTATATACGTGTATATATAAGTAATAAAGCAATTTTAAAATGTGTATTCTATGTACGATCGGAAAGAATGTTGCCACACTTTCTTCATTTAACATAAAATAACACTTGTTTTGTTTCGTTATATTATGTAGACAGTGGTTATCTAGACCGAAAACCAATTAGACAATATAACATCTTTTTATGTCTGCATCATGTGTTTACGTAATTGTATATCGGACTTGATTTTAAAAAGTAATTTGATAATTAATTGTTCGTGTGCTGACGGATGGAGGATGAATACAAGTGTCGCTATTCTATTCATTCCTTGGTTGACTTCAGACCCTACTAAGGAGCTACACAAATTACTCAGGACAAAAGCCCTGCAAATGGAAGAAGACTTGAAACTATACCTATACTACCAACCTGTCTGGACAGAGTGGTATGGTAGACCCCAATCACCAGATCAGGATGTTCATCAGTGGAATATTAAAGGATACTGTTGATGATGGTGGAGGTAATACCGAAATACCGACTGGTCCTATTTTATACCTTGCCTTATTACCGCGAGAGAGCCAGGCTTCGGCTTGCATGAGCCGGATCGACCACGGGCTCACAAAAATACCGGTGTGAAACAGCGCCTGCGCTGCGTTTCACCGAGTGAATGAGGATGCCCCTTACCCCAAACTCTGCTCCCATCAGCAAAAGACCGACAACACCTCTCGTGTTGCGGGTGTCCATGGGCGGCTGTAATCGCTTACCATCAGGCAAAAATCCTGCTAGACAGCTATTTAGTTAAAAAATATAATGCGTAGTGGTTTAAGCGGTGGTCACGCCGTATTCTACTGTGCTTAGTGTTGTGGGTTCAAACTCTACATGGGACAATACTTTGTGTAATCCACATATTCATGTTCGAGTCTGTGTGTTCTTAGTGTCCATGAACCCTCAGTACTCGAGTCCGATTCGCACTTGGCCGGTTATTATTACATGAAGTCATGTGTCCAAAATATTTTTACTAATTGGA
This sequence comes from Hyphantria cunea, assembly GCA_003709505.1. Classification (NCBI taxonomy): domain Eukaryota; kingdom Metazoa; phylum Arthropoda; class Insecta; order Lepidoptera; family Erebidae; genus Hyphantria; species Hyphantria cunea. The sequence continues at coordinate 1,749,213 of PKRV01001119.1, forward strand.
AATTAAATATAAGATCGTTAAGAACGCGTAATACGCTCCAGTACGATCCATAAAATACATTGTAAAATTATTCTTGTTACGAATGCAACTCATTGTACCTATAGTTTAAAAGCTCCTTTCAGTAGCCTTTCCTTTGATTCTGCCTAAGTTTTATTAAATCATTTATAGATCCTGAAAAATCGATAGAAAATGACAATAAGGTAGTTGATACCTTAGTCAAATCAGTTACTCACCTGTCAAAACGATTACTGTATGAAAAATTTACTAAAAACTGACTCGTGTCATCACTGTTTAAGAATTCTCAATTGAGCAATATTTTTCAATGTTTATTTGATTAAAATTTGTAATAGAATTGAAAAGCAGCTCACCGCAGCACCGCGCACCGCATGCGATCCCGACTCACTGGGATTAGCGGACTTCAGCCCCGACTCACTGGGACTAGCGCCATTCAGTTCCGACTCACTGGAACTTGCGGCACTCAGTTCCGACTCACTGGAACTATTCAATCCTGGCACTGGCAAGCTCCGCAACAGAGCACAGACAGCTGACTCATCCAGATATCGACCTCCGGTCTTGGAGGGGAGTGATGTGGCGACTTCCACATACAGCGTCAACATAAATATATGACATTGCCATCCACCGAAGATACACTGAACTACGGAGTAACGTAGTGTGCGAAGAAGCTACCAATCCTAAATCGCGCAATAGAAGTTCTCGCGCCGATTAACATATATACAAATTCCCAACATCAACCGTTGGGCAGTGACCCACCAGGCATGATCACCTCGCCTGGTCGGAGGATCCTCCCTTTGTGTTGGAGGGACATGACACCCGTTCCTCCACACTGTAATAATTATATTTTCCGAGATGTTTTGTAGTATTCGTCGTCGGAGACATCGGTATTTTTCTAGGACACAGTCAATTAGCCTATTATTGTAAGTATTAGTCGCGTAAGATACGGATCTGGTAAACATCACTACTGAGCGTATATTGTCAGTTGGCATCAGAAATACTATTTAAAAAGTGTTGCCTGCCTTTGTAATCAAAGTTGACGAGCTCAAATTTCAGTGAAAATATAAATTAATCTCAATCGCTTTCTATTTATAGTGGTGAGTAATATTATCTTAATTAATTGAGCGTGGATTTCGAAAGTATTATAGGCTTATAGACTGACCTGGATGTTGGTTTAGTGTATTTGATTCCAAACTGTGGACAGGTACTCGTTTGATGAGCATGGTCATTTGTTCTATGACCAATCCCATATATAAAATTTTCGTGTCGCGATGTTTGTAGTTAAACTCTTCCGAAACGACTTGACCGATTCTCATGAACTTTTGTGTGCATATCGGATAGGTCTGAGTATAGTACAACATCTATTTTTCATCTCCCTAAATGTTAAGGGTAGTTCACCCCTAAATTTTTATATTATTTTTTACATCTTTTACAATTTTCAACCCGCTGCGATCAAACCCTCAATATTATTTTTTGTTTTTATGGCAAAACAATGTTTGTCCGGTCAGCTAGTAACCTGTATACATATACGCACATAACTTTCGATCGACTGCACGAAACTGAATAACTCTTTTTTCATATATTTGTTATTGTCAGGACACGGTTTGTACAGAAGAAAATGTAAAAAAAAAACCGGAGGTGTTATATTCTATTAGTCCGTTTGGTCCCATACACAGCAGCCCTGCGGATACGACACGGGCTTACTAAAAGTTATTTAGAAAATATTCACAAAAAATAAATATGGTGATAAGAAGATCGCCGGTTCAGCTAGCTTGTCTATAAAACGTATATGTTTAGAAATATACAAGTTTGTATTACAGCAGTCTGAAGCCTGCCAAAGCGACTCTACTGGTTGATTAAATATTTATAATATTGGTGTTATGAAACGAACACATTTGAAGATGAAACAATGTCGTGTGTATGCACAAAAATATAATGAAATAATTGATCATATAACTGAATAACAAAAAAACGCTAATTGAGCCAATGGCGACAGGAAAAATTCTGTTAAATCGTTTTATTCATTTTGAAAGTCACTTATGAAGTAGGACAGTTTCTTTTATGTTGCATAATACTGGTCTAAACTCTAGAAACCGTGGGAGAGCCACGCTTCGGCATGAATGGGCCGGCTCGACCGGAGTGATACCACGGCCTCACAGAAAACCGGTGTGAAACAGCGCTTACGCTGTGTTTCATCGAGTGAGTGAGGATACCGGAGGCCCATACCCCAATCCCCCACAACTGTATCCCTACGTTGTCGTCGTGTGGGGGCTTGCGTGGGTCGATGAACTCTGGGGCTGCGCCGGTAGAGCCACTCATGCCGGATTGGCTCAGAGGGAGACTCCAGACTAAACGGGATACCAGACGGAGTCTGATTCCAGACTGCCGCGATGGGCACTCCGGACGTAACTCTGCTCTAGCAGAGGGCGTATTGGAAGTACGAGTTGGCGAGCTCGGTGTGCACTCACCCTGCCTCCGAGCGGGTAACACAGGAGCTAGTCTTGTGTTGCCCTCGCCACTACAACGTAATCCNATAAAAAAAAAAAAAAACATATAGGGAAGATGTTGTTCAATTCTATTTAGATGTACAAATAATTCAGTATTTAACTGTCTCAGTCCAGATAGAGCAAGTCCTTTGATATTTACTGTTACAGGCGATTGTCTCATTATGTGTCTAAATCTAGAGTGTGCAGAGAATGCAGCCACTCCTCTCTCTTTCGAAGTTCATCACGAAGTAGGCCGTCGAACATGGTCATTATTTTGTTGTATACTCCCATATATTTTGTATTAACTGATGAACAATAAAGTTTATTTAATTCTACGTTTTTAATACCTGTTAAATATTATCATTACAATTTGTGATTTACCCAAAGCTAGTACAACAGAATTTAATGTTGCAACATTGCGATGTGTCCGGAAGAACTCTGAGGACCCCCAATGATGCAGAAACATCTTAATAGGCCGTTATAGTATGGGTCAAAGAAGCATTGTTCGTATTTGCAATGATTGTGGTGACTACCACTTATAGATTCTGCTTGTGCATTACATTACGCAGAGTCAGTTTGGCAGATTCATAAAAAAGTGCTTTTCTGCCTTTATTTCTTACAACTATCTTTCTTCTTCAACTTGCTATGGTGACCCAAATACACAAAATATTGTACATTTGTACAAAACAGTGTACATTTGTTCCACCTCTAGAATATAGAATATAGTAAACATCATGAGGATGCCCTCATGTTACAGGGCATCTCATACGGACGTAGCTTGTATAAACTAAACACTTAAAAATAAAATAAAAAACTATAAAATTATTGATTTATGAAATGGGCTCTGCAGAAAAAATGGTTCAGTTTTAGTAGTATAATTTGGTTACGACAACTAAAATATAAGTTTGACCCAGTTGTAAGACTCTTCCAAATTGATCTTAACGCAAAAAATATGTTAATATTACAGAAATCGATGCGATGCAAATGGATATAAAACGACGTAGTACAGAGTGCGTTCTATCGCCATGAATATGACGTAACAGCCGGTGCAAAAACATGTGTCCATTTACGCGCGTGGTGCGAGTGTTGAAAGATTTTTTTTATGGAATCGTGGACAAATGGGCAGACGTATCGCCTGATAGTAAGCGATTACCGCCGCCCATGGACACCCGTAACACCAGAGGCGTCACAAGTGCGTTACCGGCCTTGGGGAATGGGAAGGGCGATGAGGAGAAGGGTTGGATTATGGGCCTCCGGTATCCTCACTCACCCGATGAAACAGCGCAGGCGCTGTTTCACACCGGTTATCTGTGAGGCCGTGGTATCACTCCGGTCGATGCATGCCGAAGCGTGGCTCTCCCACTGTCAAATTAAAGTAGACCTAGATTAGTCGTGTCATATGAAAGGAATAAATTCTGTTGATCGTTGCTTTGTGTTAAAAACGGTGATAGTGTAAATCGAGTCTCCTGCGTCACTTTTTTTGTGTTTTCTGACATCAAAATATCTAACAAAATATGTGCGTGGCCTAACTGTTTTGTTAGCTCAAACAAGCAAACATGTTATCCACAGCGGACGGAAAACATCCCCGCGTTCGCCTGAAGGGCAATTACACTTGCGAACATTGAAATTGTGCATTTCGTATATATATTCGTGTTTGATGTGTGTGTTTGATATTCGTGTTTAAACGTATTACTCATTTTATACATTGAAAACTACCCAAACTCTAAAACAATTTTTTGTAGACTTACAAACATTTAGTTTTAATCAAAGTCAAGACCTCAGCACAGCTGACACTTAAACGTCCAATTTTAGATTAACAAAATTTATCTAAATTTGCATTTGTGAAAGTAGAGTCTGGAAATATAATCGAAAAAGTGAAAGAATGAACGAATAATGGGAATCATTAAGGAAGTTGTTTGTTATGTGATCCTGTCAATAAATTCGCGAGTTAAAAATAACTATATACATGTTACACGCGGCCGTCTGGTGCCAAACAAGGGATAGCCTCTCTTATGGTACCTAGACTACTGATAAACATACATGTAAATTTCTAAAAACAATCATCATACATTGATTTGTCCTTAATAAAAACCAAACCCACAATCTAAGCCTGAATAATCAACGTCCCTAAACAATAAATCTGTAGGTTAGTCAATTGGTGTCTTTTAATGTTCCCGCTCACAGTGAGACCCCACATCATGAGACAGCGCGTACTAGTCGCACGCTATCTTCCGGAGAACGGTTTCCGCATGTTTCACTTATCTCGTTCTTATTGTTCGTACAGCATTTAGTGGCCACAGTGCAGCAATTACTAGCCTCATAACTTAACATTTTCTGATATTCAGTTGCATTTTAGTCGTTTTGTATAATATTGTGCAACAAATTATACGTGTAACGTGCAAATCTCAATATAACCAGTTGCTTTTATTACTGAGATTCATTTGGGTATGTGTTTTAGTACAAAAATTGACAATTGAATACTAAACAATTTGCCAAGCTTAAGTGTTTGTACTCCGTCTATAGGTGTATCGGTGACAGATTAAATATAATAATATGAGTTCACGCCTGTTCAGTGCGTTGCCGGCCTTTGGGGGATAGGGAGGGGATGAAGGGAACGGTTGGGATATAATCCTCCTGTATCCTTACTTACTCAATGAAACGCAGCTCAGGCGCTGTTTCACACTGGTTTTCTGTGAGGCTGTTGTATCACTCCGGTCGAGCCGGCCCATTTGTACAAGGAAAGAAGGAAGCTAAGAAGAAAACAGCACTACGAATCAAAGCCTCTATGCTAAAGAGAGGCTTATGTCGAGTAGTGGGCTGTTAAACTATCAACCAACATCGGAAATAACTTACAAAGTGGATGAAATAAAGAGAAAACACAAATATTCTTTCTCGTACCGTAGGATAGTAATGCTTCGGCACGAATGGGGCGACTTGACTGGAGTGACACCACGGCTTCATAAAAAACTGGTGTAAAACAGCGCCTGCGCTGTGTTTCCCCAGACGACCTAAAAGAAAAAAACATGCTTTCCATCAGATACAGTAGCGTCACTTTCACATCTATAGAAAAGAACTACAAACAATGTTCATATTTAATTACTAGTCGTTGGCCGCGGCTCCACTTGCGTGTATGTCGGTTATCGCGGTAAATAGTAGCCTATGTGTTATTCTGATGTATAAGTTATATTACTCTAAAGTTTCATCCAAATCCGTTGAGAAGTTTTTAATTGAAAGAGTAACAAACCAAACTTACAAACTTTCGCGTTTATAATATTAGCAGGATTACTACGTATTAATAACAGTCAATGAATTTAATTGCATTTAATGATTTTCTGCTATGAACATATATCCTTGTTGGTTCTTTGGTGTTTATTTGAGGCAGGCTTAGTTTAATAAATATCTCCTATACAACCTCAGGCCTACTACTTGACTCACACAAGAATATTTTAATTAAAACTTGATACCATTCATACACGTTTTTCGCTTTTATAAATTTTTTTAAGAAGTTTTTGAGTCAATACATGAACCATAGACTCCTCTGATATGAATGGCGCTAAAAAAAGTTTTCCAAATCTTATCTTTGTCCTTTCTCATAATCTATCTTTAATTTCTAAAGATATTTTTTACTTAAAAATTTTGGTTTTAAAAGTTTTTTGACGAGTGTTTATACTTCAGGGTTTAATTTTTAGTAAGTTGGGACCACACAAGTGATGTGCTACAATTCAAGATGGCGGCGTACCTGTCAAAACAGAAGGAGCGGGATTGATTTATCGTTGACCTTCTTTTCTATCGCTGTAGGTGGCGCAGACATGTGCTTAAACTAATGTTTTGTTTATATTTGTCAAGACGACCATTTAAACTTTAGTATTCGCATATTTTTTTTGCTCTTCAGAAATCGCAATACCATATTTAAAAGAGATTTGAAAATATTATATAGTGTCCCAAATTTTTATTTTAGGGCTTGATTGTACAGTATTAGTATTTAAAACTATTTTTTTCTATTTAGGTTGGCAATAACCTATTACTAATCTTTTTTTAAAGACCCTACTTTCACAGTCGGAACTGTTTTTTTAACAGAGGTTTCTTTTAAATGCAACTAACGCTATTAATATTTCTGTTTCGGGAGACTTTATAAACATACATGAAAAGGAGACAAAGAACATCCAGAGTCAATTTGTCAGACAATTTGTGGATACCCATAGCATTCAGAACAGGCGCAGCAAGGCGTGGGTACCGATTTGTATTAACGTATAACGCATTTAGTAACCCAACCATCAAAAACTGCCTCGTTAGTCTAGCGGTTGAAGTATGAGACTGCCAATCAAGAGATCTCGGGTTCAAATCCCGGATCGGGCCAAAAGTGTTATTGAGTTTTTCTGATTATATAAATACTTAATAACAGCTTGGAGTTTGGAAGTTGGGGTCTGAACCCGTGCCTCGGAGAACACGTAAAGCTGTCGGTCCTGCGCTTTATGCCTGCGTCCCATTGGATTATGAGAGAGAGGGAACAGAGAGTGCAACTGTGTTTGCGCACACACTTGTGCACTATAATATCTCCAGCGTATTTGGCTGGTCTCTGTTAAGACTGGCCGCCGTGGCCGTAATCGGCTAGGAGAACATCAACCCAACCATGTAGTCAGTATATTTCTGCTATAATTTAAACCGATAGGTCAGTAAAGCGCAAAGCAGATGACCAATGGATGGTGATATAGGAGTTATCTTTTCTTCCCAGCCTATATAATTTTCAAAATTAGTAAGGGATCGACTATTAGTTGAACCGGTTTTACCTGAATATGATTGAACTGGTTGCCCGTATAATTGGGGGCACTGACTTTCCAATAACGACTGCTGTAGATATTCATGACAACTTACCTGGAAGGAAGTAGAGCCATGCTGTTTTCAGTACGAACGGGCCGGCTCGACCGGGGCGTTACGACCCTCGTGCTGTCGTAATTCGTTGGTGGGTGCGAGACTGGAAGCTAAATGATGCAGAAGCACCCCTAATCCGTGGTGGTGTAGGTCACCATGCTGCATTGTTGTATTGTATGCATTCGCAATGAGTATAGTGGAACCACCACTCTTGGATTTTGCTTATGCTTTCTATCAGGCAGTCTTGATTTATTTTGGCAGACCCATACATAAAAAAGGATTAAAAATTACGTGAAAATTTATCCCACTGGCTCATCATTACACGCTTTAATATTGTGGGACATAGATCTTAACTTTTAAAGTAGGGTTTGGCCTACTAAGTATACCATGCTGGTGGCCTTCACCCCACCGGCAGGGCGGTGTGTCGGAATCTAACCGACTAAAATCACACGGTGTGCCACCCACTCTGCACCTGAGACGGAAGGGATCCGAGAACCGCTTTCTTAAGCTATCCGGACCCCTCCCAGTGCAGGCCCGCACTGAATCGGGCACCGTCTGATGTTAATAACTCTCAATTTAGGCGACGTACGACAGTCTCTTCAGAAAGGAGGTTTTGCTAACTATACCATGCTGGCCACTAGTTGGTAAAGTATTTATTTCAAGTTTTTGTCTCATTGCAGTTAAGTTGTCTCAAGTGTAGCTGGTTTACTCGCCTCTTACGACACCCACGGGATGAATTGGGGTAGAGACACTCCGTTTTCTTAATCCACCGATATCCTGTTGGTTAGTAGGAAATGTTTATGCAAGTGGACATTATTTATGGGTGAAACATAAGTAGTATCATATAAACACTTATCGGATAATCTTTGCTCTTACCTCCCGATATGCGAAGAGTTTTATTACATAAATACTAACAGTCTTATGAACATTATTAGGTAGTACAAACTAGTTTTGTATATTATGTCTTTATCCTTTAAACCGGTGTGAAACAGCGCCTGCATTGTTTTTTATCGAGTGAGTGATCATTCCCCAAAGGCTAGCAACGCACTTGTGACGCCTCTGGTGTTGCGGGTATCCATGGGCGATGGTAATCGTTTACTAGGTGGCACGTTTGCCAGTTTGCATATTACATAAAAACTCCATATAGGTTGTTAGTAAAACGGTATGATCGTATACCTATATATCAAAGTTGATTCGACTTAAACCACACAGTTACCGACTCTCGGGTGCACCCTAAAATAGTACAATAGTATAAATATTACATTTTACATAAATTAAATGACGATGTACAAATGGCGGTCTCATCGCGAGAAAGCAAAATATACTGTGAAAATACGAATTAATTACATTTATGGTACGAGAAGAAAAGGTAAAATAGAATTCCAATGAAAATAAAAATAAATAACCAAAGAAATATTGATCACAATACACATTAATACGAATAAATGAATACATACATACATAAATACCGTGTCTACATTTTTATTGCCAAGAAACTTAACAGACAAAATATATTTAATGTAAATAATAATTTGATAACTCATAAATCCCGGCATCGGTGTTAAAACTTATTAAAAAAAGCAGGTGTCATTGAACGTCTCTCTGGTCGATTTTGGGCTACTTACATCTAGCTCCTGCCAGCTGCCTTGCGCAAGTCGTCATTCTATTTGGCCTGTGTGTGTGTCTCTTATATTTAATTTCAGTTCTAATTTTTAAGCACATGGAAGACTGGACTTAGCTCGGTTTTTTTGTAAATCTTCTAGAAATGAATCCTAGCTAGATTGATTTCTTACCGCCGAAACCCCCTCCATACTAAATTTCATGAATCCTATTCCGAGATTCGGATTATATTTGTATAAAATAATAGCTCGTCTAAAGGTATGTAAAACACATTGATAAAACATCTTAATTAAGTACAAAATATAGTTTATGTAAAACATCTGCAACAATGCATTCTCGTCACGCATAGATTAAATAAAATAACACGCTTTTTGTACCACTATTTAAATATCTGTGGCAATAAAATACTTGACGTATAGTGTAAAGAATTGACCAGTGTCAGTGATATAGAACATGTTCGTATATCACCCTATCACCTTTCTAACATCGAACTAATAACCATTATTTACGTTCGGGTGATAACATCGCCATTACATGTTAGATAATTTTTCCTTCACACTGGACTTGTCGCGCATAATTAGTGGGAAGCAGATGGGCCGTTTACTGAGTTTACCTTGCTCACGGATTGTACGAGTATTAAAAAAAAAACACGATTAATCTTTGGTATACCAAATTTAAATTTTATTAATTTGATGATTGACCTACAAAATAGTGTTTTTAGTATGTTTATGATGGGAATAGATTTAATAAGTATTTTATTCATGATTGTGTACAAAAATAAATTAAAATATACATATATTATAGGTTTGAAAATTTATGTGTTTATATTTGGTATGTATTTATTTATAAACTAGTTGTGCCCCACGGTGTTACCCGCGGTTATTGTTGTATCTTTCCAACAACTCAACAACAACTTTACAACTACTGTGAGTAACAGAACGCGGCGAAGCTGGTTTAAAATAAAGTAGCCTAAATTACTCCTTATATCATCATCTAAATGCCAGGGAGACCAAGCCGACAGACGGACATACAAACATAAAGTAAAAAAAATTAAGTATGAACGTACGATAAAGGTATACTTTCATATGCATTTAATTAAAAGCTGTTAATTAGAAATTATAAAAAGACACTTCTGTTTTATTTATTTGCGCTAAAATATATCTATCTAATATGTGGCGATTTCACGGCAATATAAAAATAAATAAATAAATATAAATATTTTCGGACATTTTAACACACAACGCCATCTAGTCCCAAACTAAGCAGAGCTTGTACTATGGGTACTAGACACTGATATTAATACATAAATACTTTTTTTTGTAAACACATACGTACTATACATAGAAAACACCCAAACTTCGAAACAAATATTTGCAGATCATCCAAACATTTGGTCCGACTCAGGAATCGAACCCGAGACCTCTAGCACAGCAGTCGCATACGCTACCACTGCGCCACCGAGGCAATATAATACGTAAGTGGGACAAAAATTCTAGAATTGGTAATATGATGTGTGAAAAGTATTTAAAAAGACGATTCCCGCCCTAGAAATTTATCCTGTACACAAAGAACACTCAGACTCGGAACAACAATTTGTAAGTCACATAAAATATTCCTTATAAGGAAGGGCGTTTGGCTTTAACCCTTTCCTGAGAGGAGACCGGAGCCCAGCGAGACATTATGGGTTGTTAATGATGATGATGATGATAAAATATTCTACTATGTGAGCACCGAACCCACAGCACCTGGCGCAGCAGGAAGTGACGAAATGGTTGCTTATACTACGCTATCCGTGTACTTAGAAAGGTCAAAGTACCTACTTCATTTTACAATTAATACATACTGTGGGAGAGCCACGCTTCGGCACGAATGGGCCGGCTCGACTGGAGTGATACCATGGCCTCACAAAACCAGTCAACAAATGAAACAGCATTTGCGCTGTGTTTCACTGAAAGAGAGAAACCATTCCCCCATCCCCCACCCCATCCCCAAAGGCCGGCAACACAATCGTGATACCTCAGGTGTTGCGGGTGTCCATGGGTGGCGGTAATCACTTGCCATCAAGTGATACGTTTGCTCGTACCCATATTTTATAAAAAAATGCCAAATATATTCTTAGAATATTATTTTCTTAAATATTTATGCTTTAAACTGCAATGTATATCTGTTGTTATTGCTGTGTTTGTTTTTGTAGGCGTTCGGTATTTGTTATTTACCGCAGAACAACAAAAATAATTTTGGCGCGTATTTGACTTTCAAAGATGGCGTCCTTTATTATTTAATAATTCATTAAAAGTAATACTTTCGGCATCAATAAACAAAGTAGTCATTAAGCCTTGGGAGTTAAGGATTGCTTTATATAAAATACATTTAAACGAGGAATTCTTATAAGTATATACATATCTTTAAATAATCTAAATCTCGGCAACGGTTCCAATTATTTTAAAATAATTAAATTTAGAATGCAGGGGTTTCGAGCGCCATTACTCGATCTAGCTAGGATTCATATTTAGAAAATACCGAGCAAATATCACTCATCTAGGTACGACTGTTTAATAAACTTAGTGGCCATATAAAAAAAATAGATGACAATTATCTAAATAGTCACAATTGGAGTTTTTTAGGACAGTACTTGAGTAGTTTTGACTGATTGAGTTTCGGTCTAGTTGTGGGTGTTTCTGATTACTAATCCCAGAGGTTTTGGATTTGATCCCAACCAAGGCAAATAATAGTGTGTTGAGCATAATCCTTAATATATTCTGTTCGTATATATTAAATATATCGTATATATAAACATTTTTAACCGGCTTCAAAAGAGGAGAAGGTTCTCAATTCAACTGTATTATTTTCATGTTTCTTATCTCAAAACTTTCGACTGGGTAAACCGAATTAGATGTTTTTTTTTTTATTTAAAAGCTGGCGCTTCTTTTTTTTTACGTGTGGAATCCCCCTCGGGCTAACACTCCACCGGGGCTTGCGGCGGGGCCGTGTGTCGGAATCGAACCGACTAAAACCACACGGTGTGCCACTCTGCGCGTGAGACGGGAGGGATCCGGGAACCGCTTTTTTACTCCATCTGGACCCCTCTCAGCGAGCTGGTGCTTCCTGTGTTTTCCCATTTCAATTTGGTCCAGTTCTTGACGTCAGTTTTTTTTGTCAAATTTTATGTAGGTCTGTGTGTTTATCAGCAGTCGCAGGAATATGGCTGCTATAGCACAGACCCTGTCTAGTTAATTTACGATATGGTGGCTGGAGCCGACAAGTGTTAAAGTAGAGACCGCGATTTAACAAACTTAGTGTAGGACACCCTGCGGCACCGTGTACCGACGCCTTGAAGAAGAAAGTCGTTGGCAGTGGATTACGAGAATGCTTAACGCTTTTTGGGGGAAGGCAGTGGACGGCAGAGAAGTCGTGAAGTCCACTGCCACTGTTAGTGACACTGACAAACTGTGGAGGAACGGGTCACATGTCCCTCCAACACAAAGGGGGGATCCCCTGCTCAAGCGAGGTGATCATGCCTGGCGGGCCACTGCTCAACGGTTGATGTTGGGTAGTTATATATGTTAATCGGTGCGAGAACTTCTATTGTGCGATTTAGAATTGATAGTTTATTACTTTTCTTCGTTACTCCATAGTTCGAAGTTTCTTCGGCAGATGGCGCTGTCATATATTTATGTTGTTGCGCTGTATGTGAAAGTATCTACAAAACTATTCAATTTTTCTTACTAAGAATATCGTGTCGCTGGTGACTTTAGAAAGATCTATGAAATGGGTACAAAGAACACCCAGCCTTAAAACCACAAGTTGTCCCATTTGGAAAGTGTGGCGTCCACTTATACCACCTACGTCATCCGTGCAGTCTATTGCCTTGCAAGCACACTTCTTGAGGCGCGTTGAGCACTGTTTGGCTAAACAAAAATCATGGAATTCGTGCATCGTCACCGAACCCTTTCCACGATCTATATTTTTTACTTCTTAACACGATTTTGTTAGTTTTATACGTTTACTGTATGTTATATTTATATTTTATATTATAAATATATTGCTGAGAGGGGTCCAGATGGAGTAAAAAAGCGGTTCCCGGATCCCTCCCGTTTCAGGCGCAGAGTGGCACACCGTGTATATTATTTAAAGAGCAAAGAGCTTCATTTCAGTCCAGTTTAAAAAAAAACTGTTTGTTTCTAGTGTGAGTTTTCAGTTCTGTCCTTATGATATCCAACAGAGGATATACACAACTAAACAGTATACATACAGTAAATGACTGGAGAGTATTGTACCGGTGTACTCCTTCACTTACAGGTGCCAAGTAAAATTAATATTATAACAACCAAGCAAACAGAGTTACAAGTAACAAAAAAGATAAAAAACATGTTACGAAGATAACTAACACAAAATAGATGAAATATAAATGATTAAGTACTCATGGCAAACTTTATACATTTAAAAAAAATTCAAAAACAAATCATATAAAAATGTTACAAAAGACATTAAAAATTTAACAACGAGGCTCATTACACTATTTAAAATTCTTAAGCATTTCTTATATCTAGAGAAACTTAAGCATATATTTTCATTTCCTGCAACTGGTGCTACTTAAGACTTCCTTTTTTATGTAATAGGGAGCAAAGAACCATACGTATCGCCCGAAGGTTAGCGATTACCGCCGCCCATGGACGTCGCAACACCAGAGTCGTCACAAGTGCGTTGCCGGCCTTTGGGGGATGGAGAGTGGGATAGGGAGGTTTTGGGGATACGGGCCTCCGCTATCCTCACTCGCTCGGTGATATACAGCGCAGGCGTTTTTTCACACCGGTTTTTTCTGAGGCCGTGGTATCAATCCCGTCGAGCCGGCCCATGCGAGCCGAAGCGTGGCTCTCCCTCGCCTCTAAGAGAGACCTAAGTCCATCAATGGACTGTCAAAGGCTGTTGAAGATTGATGATAACAGCTGGTACTCAAGGTGCAAACTTAATAAATGCAGTAAGTAGTTAGCTATCTCTTCCCGCGTTGTCAATGGCGGCTTACTCAGTAAGACCACACACGCGGGTTATCTGTGACGTTTCAAAAAGACACAAGACTCGGATAAATTACATATATATAGACGCAGTCTGGCGATCAAGATTAAACTTTATTAATTTGTTCGGAGAGTTGTTATTTATTTAAATGTCTTGTGTGTAAAATTATCCATCTGCTGCACTATTGATTAATCTGTCTGCGCGTAAGTACCGCAAACTGGCGCCTTTTTAAAAACCATTTACGATTTATTGTAGACATTAAGATGTTATAAACACGATATTTTTCTTTAAATATTTCAACAGTATAACATTTTCGATAAAATATTATACAGTAAAATATTCTTATTACGTAGTTTGGAAGAGTTTATTTAGTTTTGAAAAGATTTAGGTTGAGAAACATCCTATTCTTACGCCTTTACGATTCAAGGTCTGTTGAGTCTATTTATTTTAGACCATACTTAATAGGGAAGTATGTTTTATTGTGGGCTTCATAATTCAATTTATCAATAAAGTAAAGCAACAATAAAGACTAAGTAGAATGGATAAATTACGATAACCAGTAGGTACTGCCTTTAGTGTAAGTATAGTACTTGGATTTTCGAGCTTTGTTTGGTGTTTTTTTGTGAATTGTCTAAAAATGAATCTTGGCTAGATCGATTTATTGCACCAAAACCCCCTACACAGAAAATTTCATGAAAATCATTGCCGCCATTACCGTGATTCTGACTAAATACATTCCTATATACTTAGGCTCGCTATAAATATTGTTACAAAGAAATAGAATAGAATAGAATAGAATACACTTTATTGTAAAACAGATATAACAGTTCACATAAATATATAGTTTACATAATACATCAATTGAATCACCGTGTCCAAATGAAATACAACATTTTTTACTGCCCGTACCGTTTATTACTATTAGTGTGTTAGTTTAATACATAAATATAATAACATTAAAAATATATAAATTATATTCGAATTGGTCTTCATTAACGGCTTTCCGTCTCTTCAAACGTTGAGGTCAGTTATCAATAGCAGCACTCTTTCTAAGGGAAAACTCTTCACTGCCAATCGTATAGATTGTTTTAGGGATCTCCAAATTATCGTGGCGTTTATTTATTTATTTATTTGGGACAAAAAACAGTTACACATATATACGTCTATACAAAAATCTAACAAATTGTGTTTATAATGTATAACCATTACTATTGTCCACGAGGTGATAGCTGGAGTAAGTAAGGTAACGAACGTGCATAATACAAAAAAAGAGAAACAAAGAGAGATGGGGAAGACTTTTTTAACAATTTTTAACAAATATATATAGAGTTCACTGCGCAGAAAGATATTCAGAAGCTACTTTTTTAAATTTAATCTGAGTGAGAGCGAATATGTCCAAATTCATAAAGTACGAGTTATACGCTATCAACAGTCGGCGAAGAGGTGCACGCTCTCCGGCATTAGTTCTACACTTTTCCGTATAGAATAATCGAGTTACGCGAACCTCCCTTTTAATAACAGTTCTGGGGATCACATAACATAAATTTAGAGCAATTAATCTTAAAATTGACCATAAACCATAATCGAGAGGATTAAGATCAGGACAAGATGACGGCCAGTCTTCGATCTGATGATTCCGGAACGTTCGTATCTAGCCAAGATTGGATGTATCGAGCTTTAGGACCCGGCGCCGAATCTTGCTGAATGGACAATTCTTAGTTATTGAATATGGTGCTGTTAAGGGGCTTAACTACCTTTTCAAGAGTTGTATCTTGGTACACTTGTGCCAATGTTTTGACACCTTTTTCATAAAAATATGGCTCTATCACTCCTTCATAGCTAACACTCAATCAAATCATCACACAAGTCCGGTAATGCCCACGCTGTACTCTGTTGACTAATTGGGAATGTTCTATAGAACTTTCAGCGTGAATACGGGCATTTTGTTTGTTAAAATATTGCTTGCTTGTAAAAAGAAACTCAATCGTAAATGAAATATTGTATATATGTGGTTTTGATGTTACCACTCAATTCTTTTTTAAATTATCAGCTAAGAAATGGCTAGTGCGTCTCCTATAGACTGCAAGAAAATTGAACTTAAATAAAATTAATTAATTAACATATGTGACATGGTTCTAGGTGCCATCTACATCACCCGAGATTCTTCGAATTCTTTCCCTTACTTTCCTTCTTAGATCGCCTTTTTCGTACGAACACTACGGAGACAGCCTGATCTTTGTCTGTCACGAACGGAGGAGGTTCCATTGTAGCTATCAATATCCCGGTACACAAACTTTTTACTAATACCAAGCGTATGGAGGATTTTAAAGATTGTATTTGGTTCCATACCTACTTTATGTCATGCAATCACAGTGATTCGGTCCTCTTTATCACCTCTCTCCATTTTAATATTACAAAATATTTTACAATACATTGGCGCGAAAATAAGGATTATCAGGCGATACATTTGCTCGTTAGCACCCTATTCCATAAAAAGAAGAAACTCAATGAACAATCGTAAAAAAATGACAGATTCCAAATTCAAACGTAACATTTTGTTTATTTTTAATTGTTACAGTATTTATAGCCAGGCTAAATACATACCTATGTATACAATTTTTTTAAATAAATATTTCGGGGATCTATACCCTTGCGAAGCAAAATTTATCTAAACATGTGTGTTTGTATATATAAATATATGTGTATTTATTACATACATCTATGTATGTAGTGTATTTACCACATTACAAGATTTCTACATCCTAAGATTAATTGGAAGAGAAGGCCTTGGGCATTAAGTTAAAATAAAATAAATAATAAATGACAGAGGTGGTTTTTTCTCCAGCGTATGAGGCCATTTCAATTTGATAGTTCTTAAAGCGGTTACGATACCGTCAATAGGAAACGAAGTTGAACGAGCCTTATTAGTATATATATTTAAAGTGGAACATTTTATATTAAAGAAATATATGCTGGAATTAATTGAAAGGTTTTTTTTGAGATCGAAACTCAAATCCGAGATACGACCAAACGGAGCTGAGCTTCAATGAAATATTTTTAAATATACGGATGTAAATTATTACTTTTGAAAGCTAACCCCTTAGGGGTTGTATATGTAAGTGTATGTAAATAGGTACCTACCCCTATTTGTTTCCTAAGGCCAATGAAACACTACCACCAAGGTTTTATTTATAATTTATACGGCTATAAAAGACCGGAAGGGATAAAAAAGTACAGTAACAATAGATTTGACCGGAGATAAAAAAAGTCTAGTTTTTTCTAATGTAAAAATGTTTTAATTTATAAATTCTAAATATTTTATAGGCAGAAAGGTAACTATGTAAACAAATAAGAAAGTGTTTATGGAAATATTGAAAGTACTATCGACAAATTTGAATCATGACCCGCCATAAGCGTACTTTCATTGTCCGCCTCTTTGGCGCAGTGGTAACGTACTAGATAGCTGTGCATGAGCTATGTGTAATCTGCTAACATTTGTTTCAGAGTTCGACTGTTTTCTATGTGTAATATGCATGTATTTACAAAAAAAGCATAAATGTACATATGTCAGTTGTCTAGTATTCATAATATAAGCTCTGCTTAGTTTGAGACTAGATGGAGTTGTGTGTTTAATATCCGAATAATTTTTTTTTTCTCTCAGACATCCCAATACTATTAGGTCGATATTCGAGTAAATATGCATTTAAATGGCAACGACCTTACTACCTACCATTCATTACACTGATAATTATCTGTTGCAGCATCCAAAAAATGAATTGTTTTCAGTTATGGTTAATTTCAAAGAGCATGGATTCAAAATATGATTAATACTCCTTTATCTCAGGCGCGCTATCAGGAGGCGCTCATAGCTCAGTTGCACTCGGTAATTGGAAGCAATCGCCAGGGTAAGCAACGACGGCGCGGTCAGTACCTGGATGAGTGACCGCTGGTGGCATGTTACAATGAGCCTCTCCGTGATTCGGAGGTCACGTTAAGCAGTCGGTCCCGGTTGTTATCATACAATAATAGTCGTGAAACTTAATTGGAGCCTTTGGGCGGCTTAAAAACATCCAACGGTAAGATTACGTAGCCACAACGTAGTCTTGCCAGTCCCCAACCCGCACTTGGCCAGCGTGGGGACGTATGGCCTTAACCCTCTCCTGAGAGGAAACCCGAGCCCAGCAGTAGGACATTATAGGTTGTGGATGACGCCTTTATCTAATATATTGCCGTCGTTACTTACTGCAGAGATGATAAAGTTTAAAATTGCGCATATATCCGACCAGTATTGGCTCAGCTTACTTAGTATTTGAAACGTCCGGAGTACGACATGCACCATAAATGCGGTTATTTTGTTTCTTTAAACGGTTCCAAACGATTTATCAGCTAGGTGGGTCATGATTCAAGTTTGTCGGTAGAACTTAAAAAATCAATATTCAGTAAGTAAAATTCTATAGGTACTGGCAGTTAAGAATGAGTCGTTCTCTTCTTCTTCTTTTGATGAGATGGCAACCAGCCGGATCAGCTATTTCTGCCAATGTCAAGTATTTAACGTCTTCAATTCTAAGTCTTTGAGTCCTCAAGTCTTCGTCGTGATGGAATTAATGATAAAAAATATAAAAAATGAGGATGACATGAAATGGGGACCATCTTTCGAAAAAACAAAAAACGATCTCCCTGAGTCGTTCTCTTTGGTTCATCATGATTTTGATTTCAATCTCCTAATGTCATTGTTTAATTTTCAGTAATAACGAGTAAATGCTTATAAAGTTTTAATTATGTATTATAAATCATGAATAAATATTTTTTTTCTGATTTTTGACACGCAATGACATCTAGCTTCAAAATAAGCAGAGCTTGCACTTTGACAGCTAGATAGGTAGATAAATAAACAGAAAACACGCAAACTTCGAAATAAATATTTGCGGGTCATACAAACATTTAGACCGTCTCTGAAATCGAACTATCAAACTATAACTATTCAAGCGCAGCAGTCGCATATGCTACCACTGTGCACTTTGCTCTTTTTTCTCCTAAACTTTCTCTCGAAATGGGTTGGAGAGGGTCTTAAATCTACTACAATACAGCTGATCTTCCATTTTTAACATGTATCGACTGTTAGATACTTTCATAACCTAAGTATTAGTTGACATATAAAATCTGTTAATAGACTGATGATGGCTTCTTTAGGGCTCCACTACCCGTAACGACTTAAAAATAAATAAGTATGTAGTTGAGGGCCTTGCATGAGATTCGCAAAGTTATTTTTACCCTCATATTATAAAAAAAGTTTGATGATCCGTATAGAACACGACAATGGAACTAACAAAGTAAATATGAATTAGAAAGCGAATACGATCTTGCGGCAGTATTTGACAATCCGCCATATTGTGTTGACGTCAGGAGTGATTCTTGATATTATGTTCAAAATACCCTCGTGTCATTTAACATTGTAAGAGCACTTAGTTCCTAAAAAGAAAAAAAAAGAAGATGGAATATCTTTTCACAGGCAAATACAGATTATTTGGTTGCTATAATTATTTATTTACACGATACTTATACTATTGTATGTGGGGGCCTACCTTGTCGTTGGAAGCTACCATTGAATGGGCTCTTTAGTAGCATAGGTAACCAATCAGATGAGTATACCACTATAGTCCAAAGTGGTTTCAACTTCGACGAGATATGACTCTCTGGGTCAACTTGCCCTTCAAATACTGACAGCTTTTTTTTTTTTTTTTTTT
>PKRV01001119.1:1780383-1822315 GCA_003709505.1 Hyphantria cunea
TATATATATATATATATATAAAAACAAAATATATTCATAAAAACATTAAAGCTCGTTAATTATTATCAATAGTTTCTAAACGAAAAAGAAACAAAATACTTTTCTGAACGAAAAATATTGATATAAACTTACCACTGCAGACATTTATACAAAGTGAGTTGGTGATATTTGCCGTATTATTTCTTGGGAACTAGTTTGCTTATAAACTATTATCTTGATCACAGATCGTTATCCAAGATCATGCCGCTTGTAACAGTGTCGAAATATCCTGTTTATAATAACTAACCAAACGAAAGAATAAGTATTATAACGAGACAAAAAAAAAAATATTTAGGTGTTTTTAGGTTTAGGCAAGCGAGCAAACGTATCACCTGATGGTAAGCGATTACCGCCGTCCATGGCCACCCGTAACACCTGAGGTATCACAAGTGCGTTGCCAGCCTTTGGGGGATGGTGAGGGAGTTAGGGATAGGGGTTGGGGTATGGGCTTTCGGAATCCTCACTCACTAGATGAAACACAGCGCAAGTGCTGTTTCACACCGGTTTTCTGTGAGACCGTGGTATCACTTCGGTCGAGCCGGCCCATTCATACCGAAGCGTGGCTGTCCCACGTATATATATTATTTTTGTCGAAGGTAGTAGAGCCGCCGTAATTTAAGCACGAACGGGCTCTCTTGACCGGGGTAGTACTACCCTTTCACAGAAGGCGAACCTAAAATGAGAGATTCGTACTAAGCCCAATGGCTTCCGCTCTCGACCCACGACAGATGTTTCAGCTTTATTGGAAGCGAAAACATCTAAATAGACCGCCATAGTGTGGGTAACCAATCCATACTGCCTTGTTGCATTGTCTGCATTCGCAATGAGAACGGTGAGAATAGTAGTGGTGGATTCTGCTCAAGCAGAATCACTTTGGCAGGCATGAAAAAAACTACATTTATAAATCCATCGATATACATTCAGGACTAGATACCAAAGCTTATTCAATATTGGTTTCGGGAACACATACTATGGAAGATAAAATATATTGTTTGTGCATTTTACTGCTCTCCTTTTCAATTAAATTAAATAATTATTTGTCGTGGGTGAAAATGGAACCAATGACGTATGGCTTAGCAGTTAAGGTCGCTCACCACTGGACGATCAGGCCTTTAAGGCCGGTTAAGTGGACTGGCCAGTTACGAACAGCTTTGGACACCAATTTCCTTGTTACTCTTCATTTTTTTCTTCATAAAATGGCGAGCAAGTGACTGGCAGAAGATCAATACGCAGCTGGGAAATCTGGAACCTTAGTGATGAGAATAATGATGTGAGGAAGAATTTATTGATATTACTTACAACTTGGGCTCTGTGGTGTTCCTTGTGAGATGCCTATGTCCAGCAGTGAATTGCAACGGGCTGATGATAATAATGATAAGTTACAAGTAATAAACCTGTTGTGTGGTGTTATTGGTTTGAATCTTTAGTAGTACTAACAAGGTATGCGCATATATTTTATCCCCATAGGACTCTCAGATAGGTCAATGAACCTTGTCTGACAGCTGTAATTATCTTAAACCCTAAGGCGATATAGAATGGGTTGAGTTAGTGGAATATTTTTGTTTTGTGTTGATAGTCGATATGTTTTTTCGTATTGTATTAATTTCGTCAATAATATACTTTAAAAAAAAACAATGACATTACATTCAAAATATAGCTTTTAGTTGTATCGAATTACTAAAAATGTATTGTAAAGAAGATTTTTTTTTAAACTATAATAAGACTAAGTTAAAACTTGATAAAATTTATAGAGCCTATGTCATCCATTATTGCGAATTTATTTAAAAACCTCATTCATCTGAATACGCTAAGTAGTGTAGGCGCTGCGGTGAATCATTCAAAAATATATTGACTGCCAACATTATTGCCTTTCGCTATACGCGTAACCGTAGTCGGGCAAAATAAAATAGCTCAGATTGCACAATAGATAAAATCCTTCTATGGCTTAATAGTAGGGTTATGTGTTTCAAGTGTATGTATGTTGTATGTATTTATAATTATTTTTTGGCATGCCAGTGGTGTCAATAGATTCTTCTTGGGCGTGAGAGTGACACTGGGTACATCCAAAAAAGAAAAAACAAAATCAAGGATTATTGGCGCCAAAAAGTATCTCAAATAAAATTTTTCAAAATAGATCGAGTGTGGTATCAAAACAAAGAATTTTTAACGGTGATTATTAATATATGTATATATATAACCTATATGTTTTGTATATGATATTGACGCAGTCTGGATTTTTTAAATAATTAATTGCTTAATAAAGTAAAACAAACACTTAACTTAAAATCATATTTTTTATGATATGTAATTTGATTGTAAATTGTTACTAAAATTCGTCCGAGAGGTGGAGCTTAGTGATCCGTGGCACAGGGTTTCCCTACTATAGACACGAGTGGTTTCGGTGGTCGCCACACTGCTTCCTACTACGCTAAGTGTTGTGCGTTCAAATCCTACATGGCACAATACTTTGTGTGATCCATAAATTGTTCTTCTAAGTCTGGGTGTACTTTGTGTCCGTTTCATGTATGTTTGTAAAGATCCCCGTGATACCGGAATGTATATTCCTAATGCGGGAGTCGTCTTTTTAGACAAAAAATGTTAATTAAAGATTACCATAACAGGGTCTTAAGAGAAAACTATACTAGATAATTCTGAGATCAATGAAAACGCACTTGGGTCTCTGAGTTACTTGAGATCAACAGAAGACGAAAAAGTTTTAAGAAGTTCAAAGGTGCTAAGTTTTGTTGGCATGGTCAATAATGGCAACACAACCCAGTGTGTGGTCCATCACATGCTAGCTATTACTTATTGATAGAATTAAAAGGGCCTTACGGGTATATCTTTTTTTTAAGTGGCAATCGAGCATACGTATCGCCTAAAGGCAAGCGATTACCGCCGACATGAACACCAAAGGCTGCACGCAGTCAGTTGCAGCGGTCTTAAGGGGTGGAGGGGGGTTGGGGTATGGGCCTTTAGTATCCTCACTCACTCGGCGAAACACAGCGCAAGCGCTGTTTTATACCGGTTTTCTATGATTCCGTCGTATCACTCCGGTCGAGCAGGCCCATTCGTGCCGAAGCAGACCGTGCTTATTAGAAAATACCATCCTTATTAGAAAATGCCTTTAGTTCTCCAATGTGCTATTTTTAATTAACGCATAAAGAACTTAAAGAACACTAGTTACTATTTACTTTATCTCGCTTAGTAGTTGAACATTTACAAGTTCAGTTTATCGCCGTATAACTGAACGAAGGTTTCCCCAAAAAGTACCAAACATCTAGGTCTTGGGCAGCCTGCATCCATCCACTGTTAGATATTTTCCTCAAGTCGTTGGTCATTCGTTCCACAATAGTTGTACAGACTTCGGCAATGTATTCGGTTGTCGGTATTAACTCTGCGTCTCATTATTGGCACAAAATTTACAATCAGCAAATTGTCAATGTGCAAACCTCCTATTTCTGGTTATTTATTTAGGAATGACAATACTATTTAACTAAAATATCGGATGTAGAACCTAATATCTAAAATAATAAATAAAAGAACATCAAATACTATTCCTGAAACTAAAATTTTAGTCGGTGTAAAGCAAAGTGTCATTTTCCCATCAGAAATCTAATTTAGCCCAAAAACGAACCAGTGTTTATCAATAACTGACAATATTCCCATTTGTTGACTTGTCAGTATGTACTGTTTTTAATGTTTTAAATCTACCTAACATAAAGGATAAACATAGCAATTTATACACTTACTTAATTATTATTACACCTACGCAATAAACTGTTAAATAAAACCCCACTAATATATACAGCGAATACACAAAACACCACTGCGTGCAAGTCGAGCGAGCTTCGCCGTATAAGAATACAGTCTTCATTAATTCTTTTTGTTAGTAATTAATACTTTTTATGCAGAAAATATTGTTTGTGTGGTCGTATAGTAACATTACTGATAAATTGATTACAAGGAAGTAAATTTGATTGATACATGGCAATCGTTTTAATTCTTTTTATAGTGTAATTAAAAAGTTTTATAATTACCTATATTGATAGCCATGTAGTTTTCCAGAACTTAAAAAATGTTAATTCAAAGCATTTCTATTGCCTTTAATAAAAAATATTAAGGAAAAAATCCGTAAATCTTGCGAAAACCGTTCGTAAGTGTACGTGAAATGCAATTGAAATAGAAACTCGTTGCATGTCGACACGCAATGATGCCATTAAGAAAATAAGTATACGTATTTATGGTTTTGCTATTAAATGTGTTTTGAACATTTTGATAACGCCATTTGTCAGTCTAGAAGTCTACATTAAGCTATATTGTCAACATAATTGTTTCGTTCTAGTTATTAATCTTGTTTAAAATTTAATTGGTGCGCGAAATATCTGAGCGAAGCGACGGAGCTGAACACGGTGTTGACTAAGCGGGCCAAACAAAATGTCGTATTGACATATTAACGCGCGAAAACTTTAATAACCGTCGACTTTCACAGGTGATTTCACTCATTCTCCTATCGTCCGCTAAATAAATCACAGCCTTCGTTTCTTATTTCGTGTAATAAAACGTAATTTACATAGCTGTATGTACATTTTCGTTTAAGGCTAATACCAGTTTCTCGCAGTCGTTTACGCGCGCTCTGACGTTTGATTGACAGGTGAAAGGGCGCGAAATTAGCGGAGCGGTCGTCGACCGAATGATTCTTAGACACTGGCATTGTTCCTTCATTAAATTCACAGTTCATTGATACAGATTAAAATTAATTTTGTTATAAATTTTGTGCACAGATAAAAAAACATACTGTGTTCGCCGTTTTTAGCGTTTGCGTAAGCGATTCGGATTTTAGGGAAATGGTTGAATTATAATAAGTCCATTAAGCGTATAGTGAACATATGTTGTAAAGTGGGTGTGATAAGATAGAGCCGTATGTCATGTTTTAGCTACCGTTTGGCATCAGCTTACAAACGAAGGATGTAGGGATTAGTCGGCAAACAATATTGTTATTAAAACTAAAACTCTTTACATAAAGANAGAAATATATTTATGCGTGTGAAAAGTAGAACGGTGAAACACCAACAAATTTCCTTTGAACCTTTTGCCGAAACTAGGTTGAGGTCGGCTTTGCATCAACCACTGTTCATGACGAAAACAAACATAACTATGTTGCGATGAAAGTGGAACAAAATTCTAGTAGGTACATAATGTTGTCTTTCACCAAACTAGATGGCGCTGTACCACCTTTCTGAATCGCGATATAGTTACGTTACCGATCGGTTAAAGTTATCTCGAATGTATTTATGTAAGACATCTAATACAAAGCTTGTTAGATCACCAGATCAGTTCACAGTGGTTTTATTTGCGGTCAAGTAATCCCCTAGTGTTCACAACACGTTGAGTGCTATTGCGGCGCTTAAAAACCACGATACGGTTGAACTTAAACTTTTATGTATCCACTATCCAAATACTAAGCGATACCGAAGTTTTACCCGAATAACAAAAATAGTTTAAGACCCGATTACGCAAAAACATCTGATAAAATTTACATATATTTACAATGATGGCCCGGATACAAAATCCGGGCCATCATTGCGAATATTGACACCTCATTCTTTAAAATTGGTTCCGTAGTTAAGTAGTTACGGTGAATCATACATTGTTTGTGTAAAGACATTTCATATTACCTTTTTCACCATTTATAAAGCCGGCATTTTTTTATGATTCTACTAGCAACCCGCTCCGGCTTCGCACGGGGTCGTTACGAAAAATATAATATAGCCTATGTTATGTTAGTAACGGCTTATTTTTTTTCCGAAGACTTCAATAAATATCGTGATATTTTGTGCAATTTAATCAAAATTTTAACAAATTATATACGAAAACCCTTCTCAAGAATCACTCTATCTATTGGTAAAAACTGCATCAAAATCCTTGCAGTATTTTTTGAGTTGATCGCGAAATGATAGAGAGACGCGGCGGAGGACTTTGTTTTATAAGGTGCAGTGATTGACACCCCATTCATTAAAATTGGTTCAGTAGTTCAGGCGCTATATCATAAACATAAATAGACTGCTAAGACTATTGCCCATCAATTTGGCTTCGCCATAGTCATTACATAACTGTGATATTTTTGTAAAAATCCTTATTTAATTACTTAATATTATAAAGTAGCTGACGCGGCAAACTTCGTACCGCCATTTTTATTTTAGTGAATATTTTCTTAATTACCGAAAACTTTAAGTATTTAAGCCCGCCTCAACTGCCCGCAGCGCCGTATTGTATAGGACTAGGCGGACTAAGAAAATGGAACACCTCTAATTTTAATTTTTTAATGTATTTTTTTCTATACAAACCTTGTCTTGACAATAACAAACATACAAAAGAAAGAATTATCCAATTTGGTGCAGTCGATCGGAAGTTCGGCGCGTACATACATTTCAGTGATTAATTTTTATAGATGCGAAAGTAACTCTTTCTTTCTTTTTTTTCTTTTTAAAAAGACAACTCCCGCATTAGGAAATATTAATTCCCGTATCGCGAGGAACTTTACAAACATAGATGAAACGGACACAAAGTACACCCAGACTTAGAACAAAAATTTATAAATCACACACAGTGTTGTCCCATGTAGGATTTGAACCCACAACACTTGGCGCAGTAGGAAGCGGTGTGGCGACCACTGAAACCACTAGGCCAAACGTGCAACGATATCACGCCAAAACTACAGAATCGATTTACATGAAATTTGGTACTTACACAAAAAGCGTGGGAAAAGATATCGAATAATTTTTAATGCGAAAAAAATGTTGTAAGGTGTTGAAAGGGGGGACGAAAGGTTGTATAAATGTTACCCCAAGTCACTATTCTACGGACGAAGTATGGCACAGCTAGTAATTATATCTTTACATATCTCTGTGCTGTTAATCATAAAGTGAAAGAACCAGCCATCATATCTCCAACGCTCTGTTAATCTTATCTCATGTTTGCTGACCAAATACAGACATCACAACGTATTTAAAACGCTTACAACTCCTCGCATCTTGGCTGCTGTTTGCGTTTTCGTTGCTTACACTAACACTAGCAACCCATCCCGGCTTCGCACGGGCTCTTTACGGAAAATATAATACAGAATACGTGGGAGAGTCGTTCATCGGCATGTATGGGCCGGCACGACCGGAATGATACCACAGCCTCACAGAAAACCGATGTGAAATAGCGCTTGCGCTGTGTTTCGCCGAGTGAGTGAGGATAACGGAGGCCCATAATCTAACCCTTCCCTTCATCCCTTTCCTCATTCCCCAAGGCCGGCAACGCACTTGTGACCTCTGATGTTGCGGGAGTCCATGGGTGGCGGTAATCGCTTACCATCAGGCGATTCGACTGCTCGTTTGCCCCCTATTCCATAAAAAAGAGATTGTTACCTCGAGAAGGTGAGGCTTAATTTTTGCCAACGTCTTTAANTACGGAAAATATAATACAGAATGCGTGGGAGAGTCGTTCATCGGCATGCATGGGCCGGCACGACCGGAATGATACCACAGCCTCACAGAAAACCGATGTGAAATAGCGCTTGCGCTGTGTTTCGCCGAGTGAGTGAGGATAACGGAGGCCCATAATCTAACCCTTCCCTTCATCCCTTTCCTCATTCCCCAAGGCCGGCAACGCACTTGTGACCTCTGATATTGCGGGAGTCCATGGGTGGCGGTAATCGCTTACCATCAGGCGATTCGACTGCTCGTTTGCCCCCTATTCCATAAAAAAGAGATTGTTACCTCGAGAAGGTGAGGCTTAATTTTTGCCAACGTCTTTAACAAATAACGTTATATTTTGGCCAGTATAGTTAAAAATATAACAAATTATACACGAAAACCCTCCTAAAGAATCATTCTATCTATTAGGAAAATCCACATCTAAATACGTACAGAAGCTTTCGAGCTTATCGCGAACAAACAAACAGACAGACGCGGCGAAGCACTTTGTTTTATAATGTGTAGTGATATACCGAAATGAAAAAAAAACACCTTAGGAACAACGGACTGATGGCGGCTGGGCCTGTTAATCCAGTGATACTAACCATCAAAGTTCGATGCCCAGGACAAATAACTGTTTGATGCGCACGACCGTTTGTTCTGTTTCTATGTGTAATATATCTTTTCTAAGTGCCTGAGAGTCTTTCAAAGTGTCCCTACTCTTTTCTTCTTCTTCTCTTTTCTCAAGAGTAGTGGTCATCATACTCATTACGAATGCAGACATCATACTCATTTTATGGAGAAGCTTCTGTATCATTCGATCTCCCACTCACCAAGGAAACACGACCGCACATCTTAGGTCATTTTAGGTTTTTCTTCTATGAGAGGGTAGTACTGTCCCGTTCTTGTTTATAAATATGTATCTAATATATTTTATGATATGTATGCACGCCCGAAACATACATGCTCATCCTTTGTCTGTCACCATACTCGAAATCGGCAAGGGATATAAATATATACACATATATTTATCAGTAATCTGATTACAATAGCACAGGCTCAGTCTAGTTTGTGTTAGCTTATTATTTCGATTAACCAGTATTGTATAAATGATTTAATATTATATAAGTTATTTATTAGAATAATTTTTATAAAATGTCAAGTAGTTCTCACATCACACGACTCTAAGGGCGGAGTGTGTGTGAGATTGTTTTTAAAAGAGGTTCACGAGCCCGTAGGATGAGTGTGGAGGAATGGATCATATGTCTCTCCAACACAAAGGGAGGATCTTCGCGGATGTTGGGAAGTTGTAAATATGTTAATTGGTGCAAGAACTTTTATTGCGCGATGCAGTGTATCTTCGGTAGATAGCGTTGTCATATGTTTATGTTGCCGCTGTATGTGGTAGTCGCCACCCGAGTATTCGTGTCTTCCTTTTCAGCAGAATAACAAGTGTAGTAATACGGTAAAGATTGTAAATATTGATTGTATTGAAAATGTTTGCTAGACCATGTAGTACAAGGACTGCCTTGGTGGCGCAGCGGTAGCGTATGCAACTGCTGTTCTTGAGGTTTCGGGTTCGATTCCCTGATTGGATCAAATGTTTGTATGATCTACAAATGTTTGTTTCGGAGTTTGCGTGTTTTATATGTATGATATGTATGTATTTACAAATAAATACATATATTTATTTATATCAGTTGTCTAGTATCCATAATAGTCTGCTTAGTTTGGAACTAGATGGCGTTGTGTGTTTGATGTCCGAAATATTTATCTATTTTGTCAATTTTTGTCGTTAAATTGATGAATGATTGACTGTACCCAACATTTGGCCGTGTGTGAGATGTGTAAAGGAAATTTAAAAGTTTTAAAACAAAAAACTTTAAACAACCATCGCACTATTTTAACATGTAACGTTGTTTGACTCAGCGAAAATAATTATATACTTGTTAACGTAGGAATTTAGGCAATGTTTTGTTTAACTAATATATAACTAGTAGGTGTATTTGAGATTAGTTGCGTTAATAACAATATATATCTGCTGTGAAAAACTTTGAACAGTGATGACGAGGCCCTAGGTCTTCAATCTGACTGTGCTTTTGGACTAGATGACGCATAACGATGCCATTTCTACTCGAAAGAAAGAAAGAAGGTCTACGTACATATGTTTGCTCCAGCGTAGCGTCTACACTACTTAGCAGATTTTAATTATTGATGTGTCAATAGATACTATGGAGGAACGGGTAATCTGTTACTAAAACACAAGGGGGTGATCCTCCAATTAGGCGATGTGATCATACTTGGCGGGCCACAGCTCATCGGTTTAGGTTGTTTAAGAAGTTATATATAGACGTATATGTTAATCGGCGAGAACTTCTATTGTGCGATTCAAGATTGGTAGCTTCTGCGTTTCCTTTGTTACTCCGTAGTTCGACGTATCTTCAGTAGATGGCGCTGTAGCGTGTTTCTGTTTTGCGTTGTATGTGGTAGGCCCCACAATACATATTCATCGTCAGGGTAACATATTGGCTGTTTATTTTTTTTCATAGGTTTTTATATAGTCGGGTAATAGTTTTTTAAACTTCTCGAGCCGATGGGTCACCTGATACGAATTGGCTACCACCATGAGTTGCTGGCCTTTGAGAAAGGAGTACACTCTTATCTTGAAGGTCATATTGGTCTGGAAATATAGCAGAATATTATCTTATTACACAGATGATTGTGCGAGGGATAAAGTGCTTGGTAAATATATATTTATTACGTATCGATCCATCATTTAATGTACTTCTATTTCTATTCTATTCTAGTAGTATTCTGTAATTACGAGGCGAATATAGGGAATACCACTGTTGGAGAATCAAAGACTTCAATCTCGAGTTCGATTCCCATATCGGACCAAATGTTTTTGTGTTCTACAAATATTTGTTTCGGAGTTTGAGTGCTTTCTATTAATGGCTAACTAGTTGTGTCTCGCGGTGCTACTCGCGGTTCTTTTTGTACTTTTACAACCGAGGGCAACGCCGGGAGGCCCAACTAGTCGAAAAAAAATAGCCTAAGTTACTCCTTATTAATTCTATGGCCGAAAGAAGTTTTAACCTAACCTAACTCAGGTTAGGTTAAAACTTTTCTCGGCTCTGACTGCCCAGAATAAGGCGCGCCTCTGGCGTTGACACCTTTTGGGGATTGTCTTTAAGGATCTCGACTTCAACATCATCATCATCAAACTGTCGCAGTACACTGCTGGACATAGGCCACTCCAATTTCACGCCACTTAGTTC
Source organism: Hyphantria cunea (assembly GCA_003709505.1). Classification (NCBI taxonomy): domain Eukaryota; kingdom Metazoa; phylum Arthropoda; class Insecta; order Lepidoptera; family Erebidae; genus Hyphantria; species Hyphantria cunea. Next base: position 1,791,161 of record PKRV01001119.1, read on the forward strand.
CATCTATGGCTTCTCGCATCCAGCTCCTGCCAGCCGTCCTGAGCAAATCATCGCTCCACCTGGCCTGTGGACGCCCTACACTACGTTTGCCGAGACGCGGTCTCCACTCAAGAACTCGTTTACCCCAACGGTTATCGGTTCTACGGCAAATGTGGCCAGCCCACTGCCACTTCAGCTTGCTAATCCTGTGGGCTACATCGATGACCCTGGTTCTTTGTTGGATCACCTCGTTTCTGATGCGATCCCTTAGAGAAACGCCGAAAATGTCCTCTCCATAACATGCTGAGCGACTTTGAACTTATGGACCAGTCGAACTGTAAATGTCCACGTTTCGTTTCGATCTCGACTTAAATTTATTTATTTAATAAAGCCTGCAACGGCCTAAGCACTGTTACTATGCATGTAATTACAAAAATATGGTTCTTTAAACTAAGTACCTCGCCATTTACATGCAGCTAGAATAAGAATAATCAAAATATACTCAAAATGCGAAGTGTTTTTGAAGCTTACATTTTATTAAGGTTATAAATGATTAAGAAATCAAATATGAATATGTAATATGAAACAAATGTCAGATTAAAGATATACTTAAGTATTTAATTTCATGTATTTCTATCAATAATTCCTATATGGTGTTGTGATACTAGCTCATAAATTATATTTGGTTTTATTATCCTTCTAATAAGTATATTTATACATAGTTAAGATATAACCCGGTTTTACGATTGCTTATTAAAACATGTTTATATTTAATTTAATACTTTCAAAAGAGCACTTCTCGTTTATGTTACCGTCAGATTGTCAAAACGGTTAGATTTATTTTTATTTTATTTATTTATTTCTCATCACAGATGTATACAGTACAGTGTAGATTCTTATCTTAAACATTTGAACGAACATTTGTGAGAGACTAGTGCCCGAGATAGGTATTGGAATACCTGTGTTACGGGTCACTAGGCCCCAGTGTAATCTATCTTCCTAGATTATAAGCTGTCGAAATATTGAGAACTGTAACATAACTTATACAATTTAAGTAAAAACTCCGGCCAATTCATATTAGTCCATTCATAGAAGCATTTTCCATTTCTTGCTCTTCAATATGTTTCCAAGGTTTCCAACAAATAACAATACCCAAAAGCCTTGTGAGTCCCACTTAGTTTATCCTTCATTTCGTGACTTGCCCAATTTAAAAATAGCTTTATCTTACCATTATTATCATATAAATAGTCTTGAGTGTATGTATACTTGTGTAAAATCCGTAAAGTCTCATTTTCAATATGGCCAACAACTAGATTCCCTTTTATTTTTCTAGAAGTTTCTGTTCCGAACTAAGCATTTATTGTTCGGTCGAGTCAAATGCTTAAGGCACCAGGTAATGAAGTAATCAAATAAATGTCATCATTACTTATAAATACAGTATTAAATTAACGAAACAATCAGCAATAAGGTAGAATTAATGACTGCATTGTACAGCAGTACAACATTCCGCCATCTTGGTGCCGCGCTAATGATTGGAGATGTTTGGCGCCAAAAATATGACTATTGTCATTATTACATGGTCATTTTCATCTTACAGAAGAAAAATGTTTAAACAATAAAATAGTTTGTCAAGAAATTCTGAAACTGAATTCCCGGGGCTTATAGTTATGAGTCCAGTTCTGCTATTGTTTACGATTTTGTTACGATTTTTTCATAATAAGCTAAAATCTTTCCAAATTCCCTAATTAAAGAAAGTTCAGAAGGTCATCTAGGAAGAACACATTACAAGGTAATTTAGAATTGAATTCTAACCATCATCATTTGATACATAAGATGGCTTTTGCTGCTGATTTACTCAATGATTGTTCTGTATTTTTTAAGTTCCATCACAGGTGTTTGTATTTACCAATACAAAATACCTGTTGTTAAAGTATTTCCGAGTTCCGAATTATTAAAAAAACTCTTACAAAAAAAAATGTACTACTGTCACTAGAAGGGGAACCGTCAGGTCTTTTAGCCACTAAAAGACCTGACGGTTCCCCTTAACAGTTTNCCTGTGGGCTACATCGATGACCCTGGTTCTTTGTTGGATCACCTCGTTTCTGATGCGATCCCTTAGAGAAACGCCGAAAATGTCCTCTCCATAACATGCTGAGCGACTTTGAACTTATGGACCAGTCGAACTGTAAATGTCCACGTTTCGTTTCGATCTCGACTTAAATTTATTTATTTAATAAAGCCTGCAACGGCCTAAGCACTGTTTAAACTAAGTACCTCGCCATTTACATGCAGCTAGAATAAGAATAATCAAAATATACTCAAAATGCGAAGTGTTCTTGAAGCTTACATTTTATTAAGGTTATAAATGATTAAGAAATCAAATATGAATATGTAATATGAAACAAATGTCAGATTAAAGATATACTTAAGTATTTAATTTCATGTATTTCTATCAATAATTCCTATATGGTGTTGTGATACTAGCTCATAAATTATATTTGGTTTTATTATCCTTCTAATAAGTATATTTATACATAGTTAAGATATAACCCGGTTTTACGATTGCTTATTAAAACATGTTTATATTTAATTTAATACTTTCAGAAGAGCACTTCTCGTTTATGTTACCGTCAGATTGTCAAAACGGTTAGATTTATTTTTATTTTATTTATTTATTTCTCATCACAGATGTATACAGTACAGTGTAGATTCTTATCTTAAACATTTGAACGAACATTTGTGAGAGACTAGTGCCCGAGATAGGTATTGGAATACCTGTGTTACGGGTCACTAGGCCCCAGTGTAATCTATCTTCCTAGATTATAAGCTGTCGAAATATTGAGAACTGTAACATAACTTATACAATTTAAGTAAAAACTCCGGCCAATTCATATTAGTCCATTCATAGAAGCATTTTCCATTTCTTGCTCTTCAATATGTTTCCAAGGTTTCCAACAAATAACAATACCCAAAAGCCTTGTGAGTCCCACTTAGTTTATCCTTCATTTCGTGACTTGCCCAATTTAAAAATAGCTTTATCTTACCATTATTATCATATAAATAGTCTTGAGTGTATGTATACTTGTGTAAAATCCGTAAAGTCTCATTTTCAATATGGCCAACAACTAGATTCCCTTTTATTTTTCTAGAAGTTTCTGTTCCGAACTAAGCATTTATTGTTCGGTCGAGTCAAATGCTTAAGGCACCAGGTAATGAAGTAATCAAATAAATGTCATCATTACTTATAAATACAGTATTAAATTAACGAAACAATCAGCAATAAGGTAGAATTAATGACTGCATTGTACAGCAGTACAACATTCCGCCATCTTGGTGCCGCGCTAATGATTGGAGATGTTTGGCGCCAAAAATATGACTATTGTCATTATTACATGGTCATTTTCATCTTACAGAAGAAAAATGTTTAAACAATAAAATAGTTTGTCAAGAAATTCTGAAACTGAATTCCCGGGGCTTATAGTTATGAGTCCAGTTCTGCTATTGTTTACGATTTTGTTACGATTTTTTCATAATAAGCTAAAATCTTTCCAAATTCCCTAATTAAAGAAAGTTCAGAAGGTCATCTAGGAAGAACACATTACAAGGTAATTTAGAATTGAATTCTAACCATCATCATTTGATACATAAGATGGCTTTTGCTGCTGATTTACTCAATGATTGTTCTGTATTTTTTAAGTTCCATCACAGGTGTTTGTATTTACCAATACAAAATACCTGTTGTTAAAGTATTTCCGAGTTCCGAATTATTAAAAAAACTCTTACAAAAAAAATGTACTACTGTCACTAGAAGGGGAACCGTCAGGTCTTTTAGCCACTAAAAGACCTGACGGTTCCCCTTAACAGTTTCTAACAATCTTATAATCATGGACCTCACCTTAGCAAGGACTTCTTGGCCGACATCAACTACCTGCAATTCAAATGTCATAAGTGCGTTCTGCACTTCGGACCCTGCGACTTTAAACACCTTGACCTCCAGTAATATCTCTCTCATGAAATGCTATGATGGTTGCTTTTGCGGTTTGTTTGTCTGTGTCTCTTACTCCAAATTCAAATTCAATATCATTTATTTTCAATTAAGACACTAAGTGACATTTGTGAACGTTTAATTGAAGCTACAGATAATAATCATAGATCGACACACTCGTACTCTATTGTCAAGGTGAATTGGGTGAAAACACCAAAATTCACTGCCTGCCTGTGTCGTCCCATAACTTCTAGTTTTTTAAAATGCGTAGGGCTTTATGAGAAGAATACTGGCAAAGAAACTCAAGGCCACTATAAACCGCCAAACTATCTTATAAGTGCCCCTATATAGGTCTCATAAGCAAGAATGTTTGTCACAATAGGTTCAAAATTGACAGAGTTCCGAGATAACAGAAATACAAAACAAAAACAACCTGTGTTGTACACCTAAGACTCGATAACCTCCTTTTTTAAGAAGCTTAAAGCAAATGGCGTCAATACGTGCCTAAAATTACAAGATCAGAGAGATAAGGTTTTGACACTTTTATAGTTTTAATTTAAAAGCAAAATAGGGAATTTAACTACAGTATAGTGTGTGAGTAGGTTAATTAGATGCCCTGAGGAGGGGAAGGTTCAGCGGCGATAGATCACTATCAGGCTGTGTATTTAGTCCCTTACTGTAATTGAATTGTTAAAAAATCGGTCAAGTGCGATTTGAACTCGCATGAGAAGGGTTCCGTACCATTATCTATACATTTCATGTGTCTATCTGTTGCCTTACTCAATATCGAGTAAAAACGACTAAAATAATTACGTTTGTTGTATGGGAGCCCACTCAAATATATATTTTTTTCTGTTTTTTAGGATTTGTGAAATTTTAACTGACGAATTACCACGGTTCATGAGATACAGCCTGGTGACAGACAGACGGACGGACTGCGCATCTTAGTAATAGGGTCCCGTTTTACCCTATTTGTACGCAACCCTAAAATTGTTTTTATAGGCCTTACAAAGGATGTCAAATTTCGTACTTTAACAAGAGGTGGAAAATAGAACAACGCAAGAGAAATAATTCAGAAACGAAAAGGGATCGAGTTCTTATAGATTATATCAAAAAGAAATGTCTTGCTATAGCAAGGGTTCTTAAATTTTATAGAGATAATTTGTTTATTGTTGAAATTCCTAACATTTTTGTGTAATGTAGGTTAATTTTGGGTTATGTATGTGGTACTTGTTTGTCTGAAGAGTGGATACCTGAGTGGTGTGGGTAAAAATTGATAATTTAGGCTTTTGGCATTTTTCATTTTAGCAGAGGTGTTGCTTTTGGATAAATTTCATTCTTTTTAAATTATTGAGAACTTAAGTTTTGGTTTTGGTTGGTTATTTCATTTTGGTTAACATAAATTATTTATAGATATGTACGAACGTACCTTTTGATTGTGTTGACTTAAAAAAAAATTTTTTACTAAACACTTTCAGTGATCAGTATAATTTCATACTTACACAGTTCCTTGAAGATATTTTTGACATACATAGGTGACAAAAAATAATACTCTAGATGCTATTTTTCCGATGTTTGGAACGGAACTCTGAAATTGAATGAATGAAGTTTTTAAGTTTAAATATAAAAATTAATGAAGCATGTCCCACTTTTTGAATGCGTTTTATATTTACATATACTGTTACTGTATTTACTTCATAAGCCAATAATTTATAAAAATAGACACAATATCCTACATACTGCTTATAATAATTAATTTAATAACAATTGCCAATGCAATAACTACCATACCATAAATATTTTTTACGACTGGCAACCGTAAAGATAAAAATAACTTCTTTTATAGTTTATTGGGTATTACTGGCCAGCATTATGTTTACAAAAAAGGTGTTGTATTAGACATAACCGCTACAGGTTCTTGTAGTGGCCAGCTGTAATTTTATGACCAATAAAAAAGGCTTATCGCTGGCACTCTGATCTTCAAGGATCGCGTACGTCGTTACAAAGTCATCTACATAAATACACGACAGAGAAATGCTTTAAATTATACAGTTTGGTTTTTAAGCGTTTTTGATAACAATTTATGTAGTTCCATCATTGCATTCGATTGTAATTGTACGGATTTGAATAATAGTCATTAAAGTTTTAATCAAATATTCTAACGATTCGTTGACAGTAGGCAATATTTCTTTTGAATTTTTAATTATCAAGAATAATTAAAATTGATTACAGGAGTTCGAGGCTTAGCGGTGACAACATATTGCAGAGTTAAGCAATCACAGCCACAGTCTATGATGGGTAACTCTTCTTAGCCGACGTCTGTTAAAAATTGCAGCAAATAAATTACTGTTATCTGAAATTTTATTAGGATTGGCTGTAGGTAAAGAGTATTGTGGATTCGATCCCCAGAGGGGACAGCACTTTTCTGTGCCTGTTCAGTGTTATCATCTTTAAAAGGAATAATAAAAATAGGTTTAGGCGGCAAATAGTAGTAGAGAGCTCTGACTTCAGCAGACTTCGACCGGGATGGTACTACCCTCACACAGAAGATCAACTTAAAATAGCAGCATTCGTGCTGTCGTGTTCCTTTGGTGAGTGTGAGACGGGAGTTCCAATGATTCAGAATCATCATTAGGCCGCGTGTCGGTCACCAGGCGGCATTGTGATCACCACTCTTGGATTCTGCTTATGCTTTCCATCAGGCAGAGTGGAGTTATTTTAGCGGCTCATTCATAAAAAAAATAAGCAGATAAGTCACCCGACTGGTGGTGATTGACCATTGTCGCCGATAAACCACCTTACAGGCTGGCCTTGAGAAGGTACTTCTTAGAAATCCGACAGCTAAACTAAAAAGCACCAAAAGAAATCCTTAGTACCGTTTTTCACTGAGGTAACGAAATGTGAAGAAATAGGATAAAACAAAAATAATGCAGATTGCAAATAATACAGAAGACAAACTGCTTTAGAACTACTTTGGTGCGTTTACTAAAATAAAAAATACATATTTGGAATGGTCAGCGTTAAAACCGTGTTTTAAAGAGGTCTAAATTTCCCTCATCATAATCATCATAATCCTTTAACGATCACTTCGGGACATTGGCCCCTCCTTAGAAAACTTCTCACGGTCCCTAATTTTGAGGAAAAAACTTCAAGTTGGCAACACTAAGTGACCCTTTTCATCACCCATAGACGTTCTGTCTAGGTTAGTGAACTTTTACTATCAGGCGGAACTTATGTTTGCTTGGCACGTTAGCGGTGCAAAAAATCTATATATGTTACTAATGTCGGTTTAATAAAACATTTATAAAAAGGTAAGCTTGAAAAACATTGACGTACAACCATTACACCTCATCATTATAATGTTGCAAAAACTCACCTCAATTAAATACTTCATGTTTAGAAGGCCAATAAAGTAACAGATATAAAGCAAGATAGAATAGCTAAAACCTACAAAATTAATGTGAACTCGTTATTTTGACGTCAACCTTACGTCAAATTGGCGCGGGAGAAATGGCAACATTCGATTGATCTACCATTTTTGAATTTCAAATTTGACATTGGAATGTGTTTACCAATTTTATCGTATAAAAGTGGATCGAAGCCTTCTTGTTTTCTTTTTTACTTTTTTATTTCTTAACTTGGATTTTTGTTTTGAAGTAAGAAATGTTATGTGAATATACCCTGTACAAGTTAACTTGATCTTTTTGACAGACGGGCTAGTGATGGGAAACAAAATATCTAGTAGTCCAAAAAATAACGTTTACCAAAAAATTAGCGTTTTAAATGCTTGTAACTTTGACGAGAAGGTTTGGATGTAATATGTGTGAAATTCTTTATTGCACTAAACATATAAGACATTAGGTAGATAAGTGATGGTGGGTCAATATTCATAAAAAAGTACCTAGTTAATATTACAGGGTAATTTTTGGACCTTCAACCAAATTTAAATAGGTGTTTCAGACCATGAAAGTCAACTACTTTCTCAAAGAAACAGGGGTCGAAAAATTAAAAAAAAAAATCAGAACTTACATACGAAATCGACTTAGCGATCGAGTTTTCTATGGGAGGGTCGAATTTATTAAATAAAAAAGATTTATCTTCAAAACAGTTTTTATTAAGGTAGAGGAGCACAGCCAAGATCATCATCACCAGAGTCGTCGGAGCTTGTGTCATCATCTCTATCTTCAATTATTATTTATTTATTTAAAACTTTATGCACTTTTGTACAATGGCGGACTTAACGCCCAAGACATTCTCTTCCAGTCAACTTTAGGGTGGTCTAGAAATCTTGTAAGTTACGTGGCGCACAGAGGTTTCCGTATGAAACTAACTGCAAACAGTACACAAAAGAATGAAAGAAATACTTAAACATACATAAACACATATAGGATACATATGTCTTAAATACAAACACATATTTGGTGTTCAATAAAATTGTCAAAGTGGANGAAGTGGACGTCGCGCTTTTCCTGTGAATGCAATTGGTAATTATTAAAATAATACTATTAATGAAGTAGATGTTAAAAAATTTATCAAGAAAAAGGATTTTTTACAGACCTTTGATTTGTGCCCATATCAGCTCTATGGTATCATATTGACAATGGCAATCAGATCACGGTGTGGCCGCGTTGCTTTGCTGCTTCGACCAGTATACTGGCTCCCTCGATTTGTGTCTGACCACCAGGCCGAGCAGTTTGCATTGGAGCATTGTCGTGTCGGCATTTATGTCCTTGTTTATGAGTCACTATACTATTTCGGCTTTTTTGTTTGCCGTTTTCGGAGCCTTGTCAAGTAGCGTGGAATGATTTATATGAGGATCATCCAGGTTATCTTTCATTTTATAAAACCATTCCGAAAAGTTTCGAAGTTCATCTATTCGTGATAATCATTAATTCTTTTGGATTTAAATGCCAGTAAACAGTTTGGCACAAAACCTTGGGTAGTACCTGCGTGGCAAATTATCAGTCTCTCCCCTTTTCCTTCTGGTACTTTTGTAGACGATTGGGCAGTTCCATCGTTCCATTTTTCTAGTTGTGTGATTAGCATTTTATATCAACAACCCATAATGTCCCACTGCTGGGCTCGGGTCTCCTCTCAGGAGAGGGTTAAGGCCATACGTCCCCACGCTGGCCAAGTGCGGGTTGGGGACTGGCAAGACAACGTTGTGGGTACGTAATCTTACCGTTGGATGTTTTTAAGCCGCCCGAAGGCCTCCAACTAAGCTTCACGACTGTTATCCTATGATAACAACCGGGACCGACTGCTTAACGTGACCTCCGAATCACGGAGACGCTCATGGTAACATGCCACCAGCGGTCACCCATCCAGGTACTGACCGCGCCGTCGTTGCTTGCCCTCGCTGATTGTTTCTAATCACCGAGTGCAACAGGGCTATGAGCGCATTAGCGATTAGCATTTAACCAAGTTTCGTTTAAAAACACAACTTTTACCCAATCGGTAATATTTTTGGTAAGAAATCAACTCGTTTGAGGGCTGTGTCGTTCCTTTCCACAAAAATCTTGCGGCTGTTGGATTCGTTGTTGTTGTTCGCTGTTTTGACAGCGAGGTTCGACCGCTGTCATATAAATCAGCTTCTCTTAATGTCACCAGCAACTTGTCAAGTATAGGCAATTCTTTTCTTGAATAATAGCCATAAATGTGGTTCCGTATGGCCGCACATTGAAAATCGTTAATATTGACGGTAGGTTGGATACGCCTACGTTTTTTATTTCTAACAACAGTTTATTCTCTTCATCACCTTCTTTACCATATTTTTCCGTAGATATTCGTGTCACAGTAGCTAATCCAATCCCCGAAGCGTCAGCTATACGTTGCCGCTCTTGAGGCAATAGCAATAATGGTCGCCCATTTTGTAACTCGTGCTCCAAAATAATCCCGTAAGCGAATTACAAACTCACGCGTTTCACATTTGAGTACAGTTTTTTAAAATGTATTCAACAGATATATATTTACATTGAAAAGATATTTTAGCCATCAATAGTAATTGACTGTAAAATTTTGGGCTGTTGGTCAAGTAGTTAGTGATCTTGACTGTGAAGTCAGAGGTCATAGCTTCGGTTACTATGCAGGAAAAATAATTGTGATGGTCATTTGTTGTTGTTTGAGTAAAATTTATTCTTTAAATTAAGACTGCTTCGGTGGCGCAGTGGTTGCGTATGCGACTGCTGTGCTTGAGGTCTCGGGTTCGATTCTCGGGTCGGACCAAATGTTTGTATGATCTGCAAATATATGTTTCGGAGTTAGGGTGTTTTCTTTGAATAATATGTATGTATTTACAAAAAAAAGTATATATGTATTTATATCAGTTATCTGGTACCCAAAACACGAGCTCTGCTTAGCTTGGGACTAGATGGCGTTGCGTGTAAGATTTTCGAAATATTTATTTTTTTGGGTTATTTAAAATTTCATCTCAGCAAATACGGGCTTACGCGAAGTGGCTTGGTTCATTGTGTAGTGTTGTAGGGGTTTGAATGGTGGATGTGAGAAATCGCCCCACTATAGAGCAGGTGTCGATTATAAGTGATTTTTGTAAAGCAATGTATGAATATTTATTTAAGTCCAGTTCTGTAAGTGATCTGTGCATTGATTTTAGAATGAGTACGGTTGATGAGATTATTATGGGTATAATTTGACGATGTGTTTGTGCCACATTTCTCGTATTTCATCTTACTGGCATTATTATTTGAACCTAACATTATGTATTTTATTTTAAGTGAAATATGAGTAAATAATCTCAACCTAATATAGAATTAGACATTATTAATAGTTTCTAAATTCAGCTAATACAAACGCAGACAGATAAAATTACCTATAATCAAACATTCGTCGTGTTCTGTAATTTAATAAAGCCAATGTTTTCGTACATTATTTGTTTGTTTACAGAACAAAGGACACTCAGCAAGTTTCGATTAGTTTTCGACGTCTGAAAGAGCAATTTGAATTTTAATTTACGCTTCAATATTTCAACAAGATGGCGCACTTCAAAATGGCGGACAACATGCTTAATTAGCACGAACTCGTTATTGCGTTATTGTTATTTAAACCAACTTTGATTGGTTGCTTTGTTAGTGTAAAAAGAATGTGTGTATTTAGAGCTAGCTCTAAAATATTAAACTACCAGCTGTGCTTCGCGGTGTTACCCACGGTTTTGGTATCATTATAACAGCTTCGACATAAGCTTACCTAAATAAAAATAGCTTAAGTTACTTCTTATATCGTTACCTATCTGCCAGTGAAAGTCCCGTCTAAATCGATTCACCCATTCCTGAGTTTATCTGGAACAAACAGATAGATAAAAATTTTAAAAGTAGTTTTTTTCTTTTTAATATTTACTTTCATATACATTTAGTGTAAAACTGATAAAATGAAAGTACAAACAGACACTTTAACTTTATTTATTTGTATAGAGTTAAACGCTGTTGGACATGAACGTATTGTAATTGATGTTCATTGATTGCTTACAAGAAACATAGAAGTTTTTTTTATTTAACTTCCGATTGTGTAAAGTGGTAGAATGCGCTCTGTTACTTGTCAAAATTGAGCCGGAACTCAATAACTACTTGCATTATTGCTTAATTAAAAGTCAATTATTACTAGTTTGTTGTACTGACTAATGTTTAAAAGATTAATCAAAATAGGTATAGAAAGATTGCGGTTTTAACTTTCAAGTACCTGGATGACCAAGCTTTGCTCCTTTTTTGGTAATTTTTAAAATATGAATCTAGGATTAGAACGATTTATATATAAATATTTTGAGTATCTTTAGCGTATTTAATTAACACGTTAAAGAGAATTTGATGGTGTAGCTAAAGCTAAGTAGTAGTAATCTCAATGCCAAATTACATTGAAATCAGTGCAGTGATTTAGTGATGTCAGCGAATCATACCAGACATACGGACGCATAGAATTCCTTTTAAATTCATAATACTAGTATGGATATCAATTGTATGTTTGTTTAAGTGTATAAATGTATGTACTCTAATTACAAAGTGATATCGTAAAGTACTGCTGCGAACCTTATTATTACAAGTTCCTAATAAATAAGTTCTTCAACAGGCCGTATTTTTTTACAAGTGTTGCCAATTAAAATCTTTTATAAATTCAAGACTTCGTCCGTCCGTACAGAAAGCTTCCCGTGCCTAACCAAAGCTTGCTGTATATTTACAGTATACAATAACATAAAACAGATAAAAAATGGCACCTAAAACAAATTGAATGGTTTAACTACAAAATTTAATATCGAATAGATCTAAATACTAAGCGTAAACATCGTTTATAAATACAACGTTTGGATTGTGTTAACGGCCTGAAATATTATGCTAATAAGAATTTTAAAACTAGTGCAAGGTATTTTTTTGTATTATTTTCAAAGTATAGTTTGTTCTGTGGAATGTTTGCCTGAAGAATTGACTGCATAACTTTACAGCTATCGTATTATATAATAAATATTTATGTTTTCGAGAATTGACGAACTTGTATCCATACCTTTGAAATGACCCGAATTCTAGCAGGCACTGATGTTTTTTGTACTGACAGCCTGTGTAATCTAGTATACCAGATTAAGATGAAATAGTGTTCGGTATTTAATGAAAATTCATTCAATCAACAGCTCGATGGCTTTTTTATTTTCAAAAATTAAAATATACCAAATGTTACCTAATCGGGGTCGAGGTCGCAATAATTACAGTCAGATATAATTATAGGTTAGTTTGAGCTGAAATAATAATAATATTCCGACAGTTGACGAGGCACCTCCCGCTGCCCGACATGTATGAACAGTTTCAAAAGAAATCGAAAAAACCGATCCGCATATGACGCCTTACATCCAAAATTCTCTCCAAAACCGATCTCACGCTGTGTTTTCAGAAAAAAAAATTCGAACTCTCTGCTCGGTTTCTTTTTCAAATACCTTCTTTTTTCAAACCATTGTCACGGATGAACGCTTAGTATTGCCAGTTCTAATTTACTGTGGGATAATGTGTTACTTTATTAAAATATTTTAGCTATATTACGAATTTTAGATTCATTTCAATGATTTTTAAGTAGTTAAGTCTTGACTTGACTTGAGTTGAGAATTTTGTAAAAATTACTAATAGTCCCGGACGAGTTGTAATTAAAATATAACTGTCAAATACAGCTTTCTTTTGAAATATCTAAGTTCTACGTTCACAAAAATAATACAATTCTAAATAAATATACATGCATATTTATATTAACAGTATGTTCCTAATTCATTCTTGTAAAACGAGTCACCTATGACAAAAACTATGTATATTAAATCCTTTATCACAAAAAGATTTTCAAGTGGTCTTCACACCTATGATCTAGCAACACAGATTCTTTATTAACAAGATTTTGAATATCCTATTGTCGCTGACACTTTCTATGTTCAAAATTCGAAAATCTTTTTTTTTTCAATACACGTTTGGACATTTCGCTTAAGTTATCGCCGGCCAGTTCTGTTAAAAGGTTTATTTTTTCATAAATGTCGGTGAGCGGGTCGTTTTTGACGTGGGTGAGCGCGCTTATAATTGCTCTCAAAATGGTGGCCATATGAGTCTTTAATTTTTCGGACACGTCCTAATTCTATATAAGATGTTTTTTAACAATCAACTACTCAGTTTTATTCAGATAAGACATGAATTTTTTATGAGCTTTTACGATTTCTGTGGTGAACTTCGAGTCAGGGCTGTGTCTAGCAATGGACGTCTATCGGCTGAAATGATGATGACGAAACCTCTGAAATGATGAGGAAACTTGCATTAGAATTAGTCTAATTCAAGTTAATTTAAAACTTCATTCTTTTGAAACAATTCGAATAAGGATATTTAAATTATTTCATTTGTACGAGTACTATGCAAAGCAAAGCCAAGATTTTTGCTCACATCTAGAGCAGAATTCTAGCCATTGCTCAGGATCTAGAGAATCTAGAGACTTTAAGTGACCAATAATTTTATATTTTAGATATACCTATATTTCTTCAATCCAAAGTCTAGATAATAGAAATATAATTACGTATAAAATGTAGATATAAGCCTTAGTTGTAAGTTTATAATACAGATTTTTCAAATTAAACAAACAATATTGTTGTATGCTTATTGGACTTTTTTTCAATGCTATGTTTATAACAATAACTTAGCTGGCTAATAATGAATACGTTCTTGCCGAAGTTATAAATATCTAACAAAATTCTTGGTTGTACGTCGATTGATTTGTAATGCTGTATTTAACTATCCCACGTTTCTGGACAAGCATGGTAGCTTTACAGCCAGGTAGTTTGGCTCAGGGATTTAGTAATATATAGATAATTATAATACGGCTTAACATGGAGTTTTGTCAAAGTTTATCGTCATTTTGATTGAGGTAACGACTCTTATATCGAATATATTGTGTCGGTAGCTTTAGTTATAAGCGCGGCTACGAAATGGCTTTCTAAAGCTATTTTTTTTATTTATTTGAATAAGGACAAGTGGGATCTTCTAAATCGTAAGCCTCGATCTATAAAGGGATGAATACGTTAATGTAGTAATAAGTAAAAGACTTATAGCCCAGTTGCACTCCGTGATTTGAATCAATCACCGAGAGTAAGCAACGACGGTGCGATCAGTACCTGGATGGGTGACCGCTGGTGGCATGATACCATGAGCGTCTCCGTGATTCGGAGATCACGTTAAGCAGCCGGTCCCGGTTGTTATCATACGATAACAGTCGTGAAGCTTAGTTGGAGTCCTTCGGGCGTCTTAAAAACATCCAACGGTAAGATACGCAGCCATCAACGTTGTCTTGCCAGTCCCCAACCCGCACTTGGCCAGCGTGGGGACGTATGGCCATAACCCTCTCCTGGGAGGAGACCCGAGCGCAGCAGTGGGACATTATGGGTTTGTGATGATGATGTTGATGAAGTTAAAGACTAAAGATAGGAGGATATTTAAAGGTAGGTTTTTAAAGAGCCTTACCAAGTAACCTCTGTGTCGAGTACTTATGTTATATATTAAATGTAATTATTGTGACGTATGACAGGCAGACATATAGAGTCGTGTGGTGACTGTTGGTCCCGATTTGAATTCGGAGTGTCACAATTCCTGTTCATGTGACTAGCGCCCATGGGTGTCGTAGAGGCGACTAAACAAGAATAATAGGCAGGAAAACATCACAGCAGAGAAAAGGGAAAATAAACCCCATATTAGCCTCCCTTTCTAAAGAGAAATCTATGGCCAGTAGAGGACTCTTAAAGTCTGGACGAGGAAGTTTAAGATTCAGTTAAAAAAAAAACACCCAAAAAAGTGAGAAAAGTAACCAGAATCTAAAATCCCTTCTAAATCCTAAATGGAACGCATTTAAACGAAGGAACCATGTTTGTGACTCCTTTTTTTTTTTATGGCGGCCTGGGGGGAAGGGTGACGGTGAGGGGGATAGGGGGCGTTGGATTGGGGTATGGGCCTCCGGTATCCTCACTCACTCGATGAAACACAGCGTAAGCGCTGTTTCACACCGGTTTTCTGTGAGGCCGTGGTATCACTCCGGTCGAGCCGGCCCATGGCTCTCCCACTCCTTACTTACAGAAGTCTATAGGAGATGTTAGTCACTTACATTTAAACGACCCAACCGCTTATTTGATTCCTATTCCATAACAAGCAGTCGTTAGGCAGATTCGGTATTCTAAACACCTAAACACGTTATAAAAAAACTGAAGGCCGATGATAGGTCCTCCCACCCGACGTCCAAAAGGACCCAGACTAATCGCCACACGATTGGCCTATCCACATTTTCTAAATTGTATCGTTAATGTGCACCGATCGTAAAATACATATACAACCTGCTTTGATTGGACATTTAGTTAATAGCCAATATTTTATTACTTTTTTATAGTTATTACTCCATAATTCGATACAGGAGAACGATATTATAGTCAAAACTGCTTAATAACTAATATAAAGTCTATTACTCTACACCTGTGATCTTAAGCAGAATATTTGTAATTAATGGTAATAATTTTTTTATTCCGTTTAAAAATCGATTCCTTGAATTGGTTACCCATAAAATGGAAGATTTTTATTTCATGGTTACAACATTTTAAATGACAATAGAACGCATAAAATTTTGAATGGTGTTCCATTATTGAATATTTTTAATTTATCGTGTTCAAAGGTAATGAAATTCTACGAATGTTTTAAAAATTAAATGTTTCTTTTGTATTATATCTTTCGTTGATATTTTAAAATGATTAGTATATTAAGATAACTTGAGTAAATTATTTATTGATTGTGTCATGTTGAATTTAAAGTTCGATTTCTGAATGGCAGTCTAACCTTTTCGGGTTGTGTATTGTTGGGATTATACTATGTCGTTTCATGGACGACTCGTGACGCCATTTCACCTTCTCCTTCTAAGGATACTAGTGTACTAGTTTAAAATAAACTTACCAAAAAATACGTAGATAGAAACACACTTTATGCATTTTTGTACCTATTGCCTGTTGCTGGTAAAGAACAACATTGCAAATATTTGTTTTGGAATTTGGGCGTTTTCTATGTATAATATGTATGTATTTATACTAGTTGTCTAGTACCCACAACACAAGCTTTGCTTAACAAGGGGCTAGATGGCGTTGTGTGTAAGTTATCCTAACTATTTTATTATTTTTATTTATTATTTGCTCACGTTAAACGTTTTTTTTTTTACGTGTTGGAATGCCTTTACGCACTTCGCTCCCCCCCCGCGGGGACAGGGGGTTCGCTTTGTGTGGGGACCCTGACTGACTCGCCAGACTACCCACTAAACCACCACGGTGAGCCACTCTGCGCCTGAGACGAGAGAGATCCGAGTACCGTTTTTTTACGCCATCCGGACCCCTCCCAGCGCCTGCCCGCACTGAAGCGGGCACCGTCTACATGTTATACACTCTCAATTCAGGCGACGTACGGCACACACGTAACATCGCCCCCTCGCGGGTGGCCTGTGAAGCGGATGGGGGGGAAAACCCGTCCCGCCCATCCGCGGCCACACTCAGGGTGACATGAGGCGCTGATAGGCGCGCCTCCGCCGCCCGGTTCGCCGGCGGCGGATCGGGTCCGAGTGGAGATCGTCCTCCCGGGCCTTCTCCGCCGCCTCCTTCCGAGAGATGACTTCCTTGCAGAAGGTCGCGACCGCGGTAAAACTGCTCTCGCCGCCGGCCATGGAGCGTACGACGGCCGGCAGCGAGAGATCTCCTCCAATGACTCCTCACTGCAGTCGCAGTGGTGGCAGGCGGGACTCTATTCCCTCCGCGCGACCGAGTGCAGGTACTTCCCGAAGCAACTGTGCCCGGAAAGCACCTGCGTCAGTCGGAAGACGTTAAACTTAACACAAGCTTTGCTTAACAAGGGGCTAGATGGCGTTGTGTCTAAGTTATCCTAAATATTTTATTATTTTTATTTATTATTTGCTCACGTTAAACTTCGAAACTAACTGATTTTCAGATTTTCTAATATTAACGTAAACATATTTTCTAAAAGTGTGGATGAGTTAAAAAATGTTCTAGCTTTTATACTGAACATTGTTGAATTGTTGACGTACCTGCTTGCTATTATAATATAAATAAAACATTCAAAATTTATATTTAATGTATTATATGCGTTTTTTTGCCATTTTGTTTCACAATTAATTATTTTCACTTTGCCTTTGCTTGTAACAATTTATTTTTATTAAGTTCATATTGTGATTACAGATGTACAGTGCATTCCTTGCCAAAGATCCAGATAAAATAAATAAGTGAAAAGTTAAAATCACGCTTTTTTTTTATATATATATTTAAGCTGCCAAATGACTCTGCCCTGCCTGATGGAAGGCATGAGCAGAATCCAAGAGTAGTGGTCACCATCCTCAATGCGAAAAAGAACAATGCAGCATGGTGACCCACACTATGGCGGCCTGGGGGGAAGGGGGATGGTGAGGGGGATAGGGGGCGTTGGATTGGGGTATGGGCCTCCGGTATCCTCACTCACTCGATGAAACACAGCGTAAGCGCTGTTTCACACCGGTTTTCTGTGAGGCCGTGGTATCACTCCGGTCGAGCCGGCCCATTCATGCCGAAGCGTAGCTCTCCCACGCTTAGGCCAACATGAGCCGAGCAGGATTGGAAAGAGAGAAAGCGAGTGTATTTAAATAGTTACGTGACAATTTTTAGTATCATTAAAACGGTGTCAAACGCTTCATAAAAATATAACACATCATCATTTCAAAATCTCTGACGTCATAAGATTTATGATAAGACTTCCCCCGAGTTCAGAGCACGCGCCATGACCGTTAGTAGACATCCATCCATCACAATCACTCCACACGGGGGCGAGATGCTATCAGCCTGACCTCATATGAGCAGCTTCATAAGACGTATCAAAGACGTAATTTGTTCTTTTTTTTCATTTAAAAAGCTTTACCACTTTGTCTTTAGTCTATGATCTAAGCGTAGACTATCGGTTTATGATTACTTAACTACAAATAGTGATTGTCTATGGAGATTAATAATGTTGCCATTTGGAAATATTTCTTGTTACTAGTTTTTTGTAACTATTTATTGAATCGTTGTATTCATTTGTGTCTTGCAAGTTATTTCTAATAATAAGGCATAATAAATTGACGGTTCCTTCACAGGTTCGTTCATCAAACCAAGCAGAGCCTATGCACTCATTAGACTACAATATAATATCCGTCCACATAACAAATGACGGAGATATTGGTTGGGAATCCAACCCAAGAGCTCTGGCTAGTGTGAGATCTGTCTGTGTAGTATTCGCTACAGTAGATTTCGTACTAGACCGATCTTTAAGGTTTTGAATTGATATCGCTCCGTAGCGCGTACTAATAAAAGTAGGAATCGCCTCCTTATTCAATCATGCTAGAAAGACTCTTGTGTAATTCGGAATACACGTATAGTAGTTAATGGATGGAAAATACATGTATTCATTGAACCTGATGATAAGTGCCTGCCGACGTCTATGGGCAAAATCGGTTGGTCGCAGGAAACCTCTTTAGTAAGTGATGAAAAAATTACTTAACAAGAGTTTTCTGTGAAGCAGCATGACTCTGTACGAAGAAATAATTTGTGAAGTAAGAACAAAAAGAAGAAAGATTTAAACGTTTCGTATTGCCCCAAACGAACCGTAAACACAATATGCCCAGTTAACAAGACGTTGGTTGAACAAAAGACTTTATTGAACTTAACAAAGCGACTTAATCACCACTAACGATAAAAAATATCTTGCTTCTCTGAATTATTAACTAACTTTTGCAGTAATTTAGTAGTTTTTTTACCACCCCGATAACAAGTGGCAACTATCAGCGCACACGTACTACATTTTTCAACCGTAACTCACCGTAAGTTTGCTTTGTTACAGTCAATCAACACACAGTTAGGTCGTCATTCGTGTAAATATGCATTTTTTTGGCAACAGAGAGAATTATCCGTAGCAGTATCCAAAAAAACGTTTGTTCAGAGTAATAGTTAATTCCAAAGACCATGGATTCAAAATATGATTATTACTGCTTTATCTAACATATCTATTAAAGTAATTATAACAGTAAAAATTGTAAAGATCTCCGACCATTATAGACCCAGCATTTTTTTTAAGACCCAGCTTTTGTTTTAAACGTCCTAAGTGCACTATGTACTACAAAGAAAGGAAATCTTTGTTGTTTTCATGGTGTCAAAAAGTTTATCGAATGTTACGATTTAGGTTTATATGATGATAGTACATAAACAGTTTGGAAATTAGCCTCTCTTTAGAAAGGAGGTTCTGGCCTATCATACCACAACAGCCAGAATAGTCGTTATAGGGTTTTGTTTTGCTTCTCTTTGGTATGACGTCGTTCTTCTTAGTTCACTACCTTAGTTAACTATTACCCAAGGTTGAATGAGGATGGTAACATTCAATATCCTTAAGCCGTCACCACACGTCCTAGAATGGAAGGTAAAGATAAATTGATTTCCGTTTACAACAGTCCTGATACACCTATTTTGATTTGATCGCTGCATCATGCTTTTAACCCCCGAATTGGTCTCCATGACCTTTCTTCAGGTCATCAATGACAGTAGGGTACATCTGGCGTCTGTTTGTGTCGATCTATGATTTTTATCTGTAGCTTCAATTTAACGTTCATAAATGTCACTTAGTGTCTTAATTGAATAAATGATTTTGAATATGAATCACTAATTTTGCTAGTAATTCATGGCCGTAGACGATCCCTTTCGAAACTTCTACACATATTCGCTCAATAATTATAAGTATAAAATAGTAATTTCTCTTACCTATTAACATGTAGATATTTAAGTAAAATTGAACCGCTAAAACACAACTCGTAGTAAAATAAAGCTTACAATTTTATGAAGTCATAAACAACGTCATAGATATAGGCCGTATGCAAGTGCATTTCTTGGTAAAATATAGTTAATTTAAAACAATAATTACTTAGTCTATGGTTCGAGATTCAATTGGTTTTCGTTTAGTAATAAATTTCTTGTTTAATCACTATGAAGTTTATTGCATACGACATAGTGTTTATATCTGTGGTAACAATGTACTTATTGTATTGCTTTTGAACGTCTTTGTAAGCATTGTGGTGTATTACTTGATGGTAGAGGAGGCTCTGGCATGGATGATCGAGTTCCACTAGGCAAGCTGCAAGTCTTTCTGTTAGGAATTCTTTGCCTAACGTCTGGGCAAAAATTTTTATCAGAGAGAGATAGTTTATATAACCCATTGGGTCTAGTAGACTATGGCATGGAGCTGGCTATGAATGATAGTAGATAAAGAATCTAAAAGTAAAGGAGAATGATAGATAATAATCAGTTCACCCAATATTAATGATAGCGCGTAGTATACACATACTTTTAGGTTAGAACCACGTTGAATTCAGCACGAACGGGCCGGTACTACCCTCTCACAGAATACCAACCTAAAATAACAGCATTTGTGTTGTCGTGTTTCGTTGGTGAGTGAGAGACCGAAGGCTCAATGATGCTAAAGTATTTCAATAGGCCTTAATGGTGTGGGTCTGCATTGTTGCATTGTCTGCATTTCCAATGTGTATGGTGATCACTACACTTGGATTTCGCTTATATTGTCCATCAGGCAGAGCAGAGTCATACTAAAAAAAAAGAAAAAAGATAATATTCGATCAAGTTATACCAAATTTAAAGACGGTTAGTAATAAACGTATGTAAAAAAAGGTAAGTTCCAATATACGTACGTTATTCTCTATAAATCGATGCTAATTCCATACATCAGACTTACTTAATCAGAAGTTAATTGAAAATGTATTCAATTACTTTCTGATTCAGTTTATCAGCATATATCTACATAATTACATCCAAATATGCAAGACAATACCGCTTAACACATCCCAAACGCCGCCATAAGTGAAAAGGCGTTAAATATTAAAAATAAATTCGACACTTCACCATCAAACGTTCCCGCCATTCACTCAGAACCATAGACAAAAACTAATATGGCTGACTCACTGCAATCAATCACTATGGTCAAAGATTATTATATTAATTTTGTGGAACTATTATTTGACTTAGCACAATGGTGCTTGATATTTGAAGAGTTTTTTGATGACATGTCAATTATATAACTATTTGTTAGGTGTTAAAATGTGCATGCTTTATTATTGATATAAAAAGTTAGTCGTGTCACGTGGAATGACTGACAGAGAACTTTAAATGAAATAAAAATATTGAGCTTACATATTTTTGATAATAGATATCGTTAATTATAGACAAAAATTCACGGATGACGGTAGTCAATTTCCATAAAGTAGTTAACTCGAGGGTTAGACCAAACCTTTTCACAGAATTTTCACAATTTGACAAAATTTTACTCATTTTGGAAGCTATCGTTTTAGAACACACACACACTTCCGAGCTGAACGGTTCGGTTCTTCGATCCTGTGTCGTGTTTTCCTAATATCCGGAATCCTTTAAACTGGGCTTGATAAAGCATTTCAATAGTTCGCCACAACGTGGCCACCATGCTGCATTACTACATGCTACATACTACATTCACAATGAGTGACGACTTGGGTTATATTCATGCTTTTCATCACGCAGAATATAGTAATTTTTATAGAAATGTTTAAAAAAAGGAATGAGGCCAAATACTGGAATTCAAACCTCCTTATTCTGGGGAAAAGGTTAAAGGGGCGATAACGCTCTTGTAAATCTGAAGTAACAGGAGGCTATGGGTAAGGGGAGCCACTTACCCTCAGGTGATTTACAGCTCGTTTGTTCCAATTTACCTTCCTCTGTAATAAATAAGAACAAGGACAATAGATAGCATGAAGGATGTAGGTGACCTAAAACAATAAAAATATTAAGCTTTTTATTCCGGAAACAACATTTACATTTTGATTATTTACAATTAGATTTACAAGAGATCCCTGATCTCGGCGTGCTGATTGGCAAAGACCCCCTCTAACGTTTTCCATTGTTTTCTGTCACGCGTGACCCTTCTCCAGTTTGGACCTGCTGTTAGTTTTATTTCATCCTCCTATCGAGTTAATTGTTTTCTACGATTTATCTTTCCGTCTCTTCGATACCATTCCTTCAATGCTTGGCTCAATTTTCCTATTATATCACGCATCATGTGCCTTGTCCATCTCTGTTAGTCTATTCCGTCCAAAAAATGTCAGTCAGTTTTGTTTTGGTATGGAAATCGATGTTCCTGATCGTCTCTTTCCTTTTTGAGTCTGATATACACCTCTCCATTGTCTTTTGATATTTGGCCTTTTTAAGAGATTTGGTAAGTGCCCATGTTTCGCACCCATAGGATAGGCATGCTCGGAGGTTTTTTTTTTCAGTGCCAGTCTTGTGACTTCATGATTTTTTATTTATTTATTTATCTTTATTGTACACACTTAACACATAGAAAAAAAAAAGAATTACAACATACAAATGTGACAATTGGCGGTCTTATCGCTCGTGGCGATCTCTTACAGACAACCTTTATAGGGATAATTTGGTGACATTAATAAGGGTACCAGTAGTAGGGTGCACAAATCTCAGATCCGTTCAAATGTGAATATTTACAAAAAAAAATACACCAAATTCAAAATATTCATCATTCATATATAAATACATATCTACTCATACTACTCATATACACATACATATACATAAATACATACTCAAACTTAATATATATATACTATAAACAAGGATTTTCCTGAACGTTCAGTATTTTTTTTCTGCCTCTGGAATTTTGTATTTATTTCCTGTACGATTTGGTCTTTGAATGAGATAATTTAACCGAGTTATTGAACTATCCACTTTTAGGTGATCCGCTTTTCGTGGGTAACTCGTTAGCTCCAAGCTAGTCTAAGTTGTAGTACGCACGTGCATAAGTATATATTGCTTGTCCACTTTGAAGCAAATGTACATAATGCATGAACAGTTCGGCCAAAACTATCCACGTTTGTCATAATTTCCGGTTTTATTATAAGAATAGATGATGAAACTCTCTCTTTGAATTGGTCATTTATTTGGTTTTATCAGTGTTCATTCTTAGACCGATTTTCAGAATTTTTTTACTTGAGCTTTGCATCATGGCTGGGAGGTTAGCTGAGTTTTCTTCAAAGAGCACCGAGTCATCGGCAAATCGGAGGCGGTTCAGCCTCGACCTATCCCAGTTTTCCAGAACCCGAATTTTTCCTAGTTTAATTCACGAAATATGTTTCGGAGAGAATATGTTTTGACCTAAAACATAACAAACATAAAGAAAAGCAACCAACCGAATAAATATACTCCACGTCGAATTTCGCAGTAGTTTAAAATTGAATAGTTAATAAACAACAGTTAACAATAGTTAGTCAGGAAACACCGAAACACGACTCTGTATAAACCCCATAAATTGTGATAGGAATCAGATTTTATAACATTAGTACATTTTCTACCTTCCAATTATTTTAATTAAAAACTTTAGCATCATACGTCATCGAAATAATTATATGATAATTTATGAGTTGCAGAATGTAGTGACGTAACAAGATGGCGTCTGTTACAAAAAGCGCGGGCGACCTCGCGACGGCTATTAACATTGGAGGCGGGGCACGACGCGACATGTGAACCAACATTCTAATAATAAGCCATATTTAAATAATTTTATAGGCACAAAACCGGTGTATATATATTCAATAATAATTATAAAATTTCAATACTAAACAAAAACATCTAACATTAGAAACTGTCAATTATTTTACTTTTTTTCATTGAAATGATGCAAAGGACGCGATATGCGTTAATCCTATTTGTAATACCTAGTTCTGGAGCTGAATAGATATATTTGGCAAAACTTGTCGAGCCCTTAAAGATGGACTATAAAGACTACCAGAAAATTAACAGCAATCTCAGTATCATATCAAACGGTACAGCTCTATTAGGTTGTCATTGTTACTCCCTATCAGTTGGATTTTGTGGTGAAAAAATGCTCAAAGAAAGTTTAAGCTAACAAAATAATTGGTTTTGGGCAGTATTCTTACAACCAGCTATTCAAGGAGTCATATCTTATTAATTGAAACTTAAAATGAAGAAATGTATGTGAATCGTTTGTTTATTAGTAACTTTTCAACCCTTAACTTCATATCCTGAAATGCTATAATTAATATCACCTTAAAGTCCCAGGTATTTAGATTTTAAATGACTTAATTATATCGATTTTAGAAATCCGAGTCAATAGGATTTATACTAGTAGATAGTTTGGCGATATACAAACTCATTTAGTTATAGTCTACGTTAGATATAAAAAATACTTCTTCAGTTTGTATTTCTGGTAGCCAATTAGTACAAAAACTAATGCGTATTTAAATCTATGATATACCATAACTTTTAAAGCGAAAACACATGTTTCAAACTTAAAGTGATCAAAAGAAACGAGGCTTCAATCTTCAGCGATGACTTTCACAGATCATAAATGTTGTTCTTTCAAAATATTTTGGTGACCGGAGCGGTCGAAGGGCAACAAAAAAGAGAATAAGAAAAGTGGAGAAAAAATAGTCGGGACAAATCTTGGAGAGATTATTGAGTCTGTGGTTCTCAAAGTTTAGTCTAGTTTACTGGAAATTATGTTTTTTTTCTTTGAATAGGCATAACATCTGTTTCATAATATAGTTTGTAAATTAATTTGGTTATCTGTGTACTTTATCACCGAAAATAACATTACGATTCGTTAACATCGTCATAATACAACATCTCTGCTATTTTATTCAGATCAAGTAATAAAATTGTAATTTAGTGCATTCATATATAATATTTTCTTATAAAAACCGGCTATTTTTTTTAATTTATGAGTCGTTTTATTACTTTTGATACGTAAAACGAAATATTAGTAGTTGTAACAATTCAAACTAATTACATTTTTGTTCCTAAACTAACCAATTATCTTTTATTTAAGACGTGCACAGTCTGAATAATATATAACCTACAATAATGTGAAATACTTATAAAGCTAAATAAGACTAGCCCGCAACGTGATTAGACTAAACAGGGACAATTCAGGAAGGTCATAGGCATCCTGACGAGGCATTGTCCCCTATTAAAGGACCTATTCACTATAGACGCAACAGACAGCCCTCTGTGCAGGGGATGCATGGAGGCAGGAGAAACACCGCAGCACGTTCTCACAGAATGTAGAAATGTAGCGGATAAACGGGTGGACATCCTCCAATCAACACCACTCCCGGGAGCGTGTAGTGACTTGAAAAGGCTCCTGAGCTTCTGGGATGATCTGTAGTTGGAATAGAAAGACGACAAACTCACGTACAACGGCCCAGTCAAGAGGCTAAGTGCAGGAATGGCCCGGTAAAACAAAAAAAAAACAATGAAAAGTGCACGGATGAAAAATTCTATCCGTAGAACGACAGATGAAGAGTTCCGACCGTCACCTATTAATTCAATGGATGTCATAAGTGTCGAAGAGAAGGAAAATAGAAACAAACCTTGTGGCGAATTCAACAAATCTACAGCAGCAACAAAAATATCGCAGCGCAGAAGTTTCATGTCCTTGTGTCATATTATCAATAAATAGCTTTTAACAGATCACTACAGGTCATAATTAGGCCTCTTCTTTGAAGCCTATTTAAGCCTATTGTGCCATGTTGCCCAGATGGGACAGTATAGGGGTTGTCTCTCTTTGCAGTAGTAGTAAGCTCCCTTAGTCGCCTCGTACGACATCATGATGAATAGGGTGGAGACTTGGTGACACTCCATGTTATACTGTATGTGTTTTTATATACTATAGCTGTTAATAAAATGTAATGTGAAGAGCACCAGGAACCGACGAGCATGCATGCAACGATTGACGAATATAGACGAAGCAAAAGAGGAGTACGGGTGAAGTAAACCCGCACTTGGCCAGCGTGGGGACGTATGGCCTTAGCCCTCTCCTGAGAGGAGACTCGAGCCCAGCAGTGGGACATTATGGGTTGTTGACCGATTGATTTAAAAGAGATGTGTAAGGACCGTAGTAAGTGGAGATCAATTGTCTCTGCTACTCCTCTGGGAAAAAGGCGCGATTGTATGTATGTATATGTAAAATGTTTTATTTTTATCAGTAAATTAGTTAAAATTTATTAAATACTTGTGATGAATTATAAATCCTGTCGGTATATAAACTTTTCTCGACAATTCATGATGGCTTTTGAAAAAGGATAGCAGTATTTTTTGTATTTTTTCCTGAACATCATACTGCCATTATTGTAGTCGTTTTAAATTTAAGCATTAATATTTATACTGCAGTTAACTATCATTTTTTAACGAATATTTCTATCGTTTTTGAAGAAGAATTGTCAATTCTTTAAAACCCACTGAGTCTTTTACCAATCTAGGTTGGAGTCTTCGGCTTTCGGCTGAGATATTATTTTTTAGGTGGAGCGACCGCCGTTATACCTCCGTAAACCCAAGTTCTGTAAATAGACATCAAAGACCTAGCTAGGTTTGCGTACCTCGGAACTTACTTACCTTCTCTGATACGCTTCAGCTAAGAGCTCCCCTCGATTTTAAATCCTTATGAGTAACTGGCTGAGCTCCGAGGTCTTACCCGTGTTTGTTATTGTAATCGCGGCCGCGCAGCGGGGTGAAGCTAGTCTAAAATAAGGAGTATAAGTTACTCCTTGTATCATCAGCTATCTGCCAGTGAAAGTCTCGTCGAAATCGGGCCAACCGCGCCAGAGATTACCCGGAACAAACACATACAAAATGGACAGATAAAAAATGTTATTATGGTATATGTACCGTGTATACTTATGTAAAATTGGAGTGTCTGTTTGCAATAAATACATACGCATTTAGTAAAAAGCGGTTATTTTAATATTTATTATAAACAGACACTCCAATTTTATTTATTTGTTATTAAATTCCCTCTGTTCTTGTTACGATATTGCATATAACTGGTTGCGTGAGTACTTTATTTCGTTCTAATTTGTTGGAACACTTAGATTAATTAGGTTTTTAGTACGATTCACGTTTATTATACATAAGGGACGCTTGCAAACACGTAATAATACTAGTAATATATATTTTAGTTATCGAAACAGTTTGAGTCATCTCATTCCGGCCGTTTGACTACAAACAGCGCATTGCTATATCTGGTGATACTAAAGTTCTAAATTATAAACTCGCTTTTATTTATTTATTTAAACTAGTTGAAGTGAAAACTTCTTTAGGCGCGTTGAGCACTTATTAGGTAAACAAACAAATCAACTTTTGGAAGAAAATCTTATGAGTTCGCGTCACCGGGTCACCATTATGCTGACGTCACAAAATTTCTTAGGTCGCGTTGAGCACTTTTTGGGATGGGTTTTTTTTAATGAATCGGTGGCGAACGAGCAGACGTATCACCTGATGGTAGGCGATTACCGCCGCCCATGGACACCCGTAACACCAGAGGCGTCACAAGTGCGTTGCCGGCCTTGAGGGATGGGGAGGGGGATGAGAGGAAGGCTTGGATTATAGGCTTCCGTTATCCTTACTCACTCGGTGAAACACAGCGCAGGCGCTGTTTCCATTGGTTGTCTGTGAGACCGTGGCATCACTCCGGTCGAGCTGACCCATTCATGCCGAAGCGTGGCTCTCCCTTTTATGAGTTCGCGTCACCGCGTCACCGTTAAGTGACAAGTTCTCACTTTTATCGGCAGTCCTTATGAAAGTTGTGACTGCCAATTATTTTTTGCACTTATTGAGGCATTCTCTCTCAGCCGACCTTGAGGTGATGTATTAATAAGATGAGGCTGGTGCAAAGACGGATTTTTTAATAGTGCATAATGGTTTTTGTAAATATTATTTAATTTACATTAAATGGAACCAATTATAATAAAATTTACGATTATATAAATTAATAACTTTAACCGCGGCTCTGTCCGCATGTATGTCATTTATCGCGTTAAAGAGAAGCCTATATTCTTCCTCTAAAATCAAAGTATATCCATGCCTTATTTCATTGGAATTGGTGCAGCGCCTTAGCCGTGAAAACGTCACCGAGAGATATACAGAGTTACTTTCGAGTTTATAATATTAGAAGTAAAAAAAAGATTATAACAGATCTCTTGAGATTGAATTAATATAAGTGAACCAGTTGAAAATAGACCAAGGTATATATAAAATACTCGTGGCCGAACCTTGCTTCAGCATATATATAAATATCGAATTCAGAAAAACCAGAGTTATTTATTTANTTAGCCGTGAAAACGTCACCGAGAGATATACAGAGTTACTTTCGAGTTTATAATATTAGAAGTAAAAAAAAGATTATAACAGATCTCTTGAGATTGAATTAATATAAGTGAACCAGTTGAAAATAGACCAAGGTATATATAAAATACTCGTGGCCGAACCTTGCTTCAGCATATATATAAATATCGAATTCAGAAAAACCAGAGTTATTTATTTATTTCATTTATTTATTTATTTTCTGCCTCGGTGGCGCAGTGGTAACATACGCGACTGCTGTCCATGAGGTCTCGGGTTCAAATCCTGGGTCGGACCAAATGTTTGTATGATCTGCAAATATTTGTTTCGGAGTTTGGGTGTTTTCTATGTATGAATGTATTCACAAAAAAAATGTATTTATGTATTTATATCAGTTGTCTATTACCCATAATACAAGCTCTGCTTAGTTTGGGACTAGATGGAGTTGTGTGTTAGATGTCCGAAATATTAAAAAATATTAATTAAAATTTAAAATATTTATTTATTTTATTCAATAGGTTCAGATACAGATGACAAGTTGAAAAAGTACAAAACACAGTCTTAACAGTACAATACAGTAAACCTGCCATCCAATTACAACTGTACACAACTTTAATAGAAGACACTCCTTCGTTATGGCTCGAGGTTTAGAATTATTAGAAAAATAAAAAAAAATAGAAAACTATATTTATGGTATTTTTTCCTTGCTTTTCTTCTGATGAGTGAAATTACTGGAACCCAAAACTCACCCTACACCTGGAGATAGGGGAAAAGAAGACTCAAAGGCTGCTAGCTAACACACTTGTAACATTTGCCTATTTACCGTAAAAATGAGTTCCTCATTGCCTATACTTTATCGAAACTTTGAGATGCTCATCTTCCATCATATTCAAGTGGATGCGTCCTGAATCTGAAGAGTTCTCAAAATGTTTTGGTACACAAACACTGGAACCACTCATTCGAAAGATACCCGCCAAAATGGCAGATGTGTTTTTATTTCAACTGATTTGTGCAAAAGTTTGTTCAAAAATTAGTAAACATAAATAGCTTATTCATTTTGTCTTTAAAATTATAAATATCAAGTATTTTTATAATTAAAACAGATTAAAAATATGCTGCTTTGATTAAAATTAAATTCTGCACAATTACTTTAATAATTATTATTTTTTGTACGAATTAAAATAAACTAGAAAAAATTCTGAATAAAAATGCAAGTGTGTTTTGTTGTGACTTTGTTACAATAAATCATTGTTTTTGTAGTGTTTTAGACATTATTTATAAAGTAATGTGTTTTATTTTTTAATGTAAATAGAGGCAGTAGTTATAATAAAATAAAGGATAAAGTTTTAATCCGTAAATAGTATATTGTGAGTGTTAATATCAAATAAAACGAACTGTCGTGTTCAAAATGATATGCAGATATTTGAAGAACATTGCTACTACATTTTTTTTAAAATATCTGTGATAGTGTTGTTTTTATGCGGGTGTTATGTTTGAGGGACACGTATGATTGTGTTTGCAGGTACAGCACTAGTTGACGTGGTAAGTCGAGAACATTCTTTTTTCAATCTGTAGCTACTCATTTAAAAAGCTGAGAGTTAATTTGTTTATTGAGTAGAAGGTGCTAATCTCAGTAATAACGGCTTCGACTTGTGAAATCCTTTTAGTTTTAGATAGCTCATTTATCGAGGAAGGCTATAGGCTAAATAATATCGTGTAACAACCAATAGCAGCCTTTTTTTTAGCAAATCTTTTGTGAAACGGAGACGAATGAGTGCGGTACAGTTAATAAATAATTTATGAAGTAATACGAAGTTCCTCAACTTTATTATATACTTACCTGAATTACATCAAATAACTTTATGTTTTTACATCAATTTATCAGTTTTTGATGTCATAAAAATTGTTTCCAAAGATTTTATAGCTGTAAATTTTAAATACCATATTTTCGTTTATAAATGGTTAATATATAAAGTTTATGATAGATAAATACCTCTATTTTAAGTGTTTCATAATCTCTGTTCATAAATAAATATATACCTAAATAAATATTAAATTTGAAACCCACAACCGTCTCGGAACAAATGCTTCGTGAATTCTTTAAATATATATAATAGGTTTGGCTAAAAGTTTACAATATCCATTTTGTTGTACACTTAATTACTAATTAAAATAAGTAACAAATCATGTTTTTCTTAATATACTGCATCTGTGTTCAGTGCATAAAAATATAACATGTTTCATTTAAAATGACTGAAAACAAACCATTTTTCACATTTTTTCAAGCGTGCTTCAAGTGATTTATTACTATACCTGTTTAAATATTTTTGATTAATGTGTTTCTGGTATAGAATTAAAAGATAAAATTTTGACTATTGTTAATTACTATTTTGTTCATAATACAAGTGCATCTAGAGTTTTTGAAACATAAAAGCTATTTATATATTTACCTGAAGCT
>PKRV01001121.1:0-95601 GCA_003709505.1 Hyphantria cunea
TCTTTCACTTGCGATTAGCAGATGATATCGTCATCATGGCAGAGACGCTGCAGGAGCTACAACAGATGCTGAACGACCTGGCTGACTCTTCTGTGCGCATCGGCCTACGGATGAACTTGGACAAGACCAAGGTCATGTTCAATGAACATGTACTGCTGGAATCGGTTGCGGTACACGGTACCGTTCTCGAAGTTGTTCAAAAATATGTATACCTCGGGCATACTTTGCAGTTAGGAAGAAATAACTTCGAGGACGAGGTGAACAGAAGAGTCCAACTAGGTTGGGCAGCGTTTGGGAAACTTCGTCGGGTCTTCTCCTCGTCGATCCCACAGTGCCTAAAGGCGAAAGTCTTCAATGCGTGCATTCTACCCGTAATGACATACGGAGCCGAAACGTGGACACTTACGGTTCGACTGGTCCATAAGTTCAATTTCACTCAGCATGCTATGGAGAGGGCTATGCTTGGCGTTTCTATAAGGGATCGCATCAGAAACGAGGTGATACGACAAAGAACCAGGGTCATCGACGTAGCCCACAGGATTAGTAAGCTGAAGTGGAAGTGGGCTGGCCACATTTGCCGAAGAACCGATAACCGTTAGAGTAAACGAGTTCTTGAGTGGAGACCGCGTCTCAGCAAACGTAATGTAGGACGTCCACAGGCCAGGTGGAGCGATGATGTGCGCAGGACGGCTGGCAGGAGCTCGATGCGAGAAGCCATAGATCGAACTAACTGGCGTGAAATTGGAGAGGCCTATGCCAGCAGTGGACTGCGATAGGCTGATGATAAACAAATTAATGTCGATGCGTATGTATGGTATTGAAATCATCCCTTACTGCTAAGGAGATTTACCTTGCTCACCTAAATAACTTGAAACAATTCGATTTAAGGTAAGATACATACACATCACATTTAAATATTTATTTGCCAACTCGTAACTGTTAAGGAGTTGTATCCTCCATCATCAGATTATCATTATGGAATGATGACTTGCAGTAATAAGTCATACATAATAAACACGTCGACTTGAAAACCTCCTTCGTTTTTCTTCGTCAGTTAAAAAATGAATGTCCATCAAAGAACATTGTTGCAACAGTAAGATCGTAAAGGTTTAAGTACAAACTCATTCGATATTTACGAGCTTTAAAATGGATCCAAAATCCATAGAATCCATAGAATCACATCGTTAAAAAGTAATAAAGTATAATACAATACTTACAACTGTAAAAATTGAACATTTTATGTCTGTTCATGACGATATTTAATACTCATATGATCTGCCTCCTTAGCCAAGATGCAAGTGTTTTACGTCGATTCTCTTTCTACAGTCTGTAACGTCTTTGTTCCAATGTATTTTTAGCTAAAATTTTAGTTTAACCACGTGAGTCATACATTTATTAGTTTTCTAATAACATTTGCCTTTGAGGAACGTCAACTGGTCCAAGAGGGCTAATCTGAATTTTATTATAGTACTTTGAAAGTAAATAAATACAAGTAGCCAATAGTTTCTGTCACTTTCAGTGACCTCTTACAACTATGCTTTGGATAACTTCTTTCTTTGTAGATTTTGTCTAGAATCACAAACGTACTTGTTATTATTGGCTCAGCCAAAAGTTATATGCTAGTCATGTCTAATATTACCGCAAAAATTCAACAAGCCTCTGCATCTTTACAATATTTACGAGGAATGAAATGACCTTAATCGAATCAGTAAAACACCTATTTAAAAAAATTACATGGCAATTTGACCTTATAAAAATGTGTGCAATTTCTCACCAAGAATGGTTTTTTATATAAAAATAAGTAGATAATTAACAACTAAGGTGATGTCTTAACGTGCCGCTGGAAAAGCTGATTCCCATTTTGTTTTCCTTAACATTCCCCGGAACATTAATTAAAGCTCGAAGTAATTAAAACTCAGCAGATAATTTGGTTAGGAAATTCCGCAATTTTTGTGGTTTGTTGAGATTCATATCTCCTAATATTTCTTGTTATGATAATTATAAAATATATCATAAGCATAACTTATGATGACCATGAGCATCTCCGTGATTCGGAGATCACGTTAAGCAGTCGGTCTTGGTTATTATCATACGAGAACAGTCGTGAAGCTTAGTTGGAGACCTTCGGTCGGCTTAAAAACATCCAACGGCAAGAGCCGAGCCCAGCAGTGGGATATTATGGGCTGTTGATGAAGACTTAACAGTTGAAGCTATGTTGAGATTATATATAAATAGGTAGTAGAGCCTCGCTAGCATCAGCATGAATAGGCTGGTTCGACCCGACGGTGCTACCCTCTCATAGAAAACGAAAATTAATTGACAGGATTGGTTCGTTGTTGAAAGTGAGACTCGTAGCTCAATGTTCCAGAGGCATCTCAATAAGCCACCATAGTGTGGGTAATTATGCTGCCTGAATTTCGTAAGAAAGCGGTTCCCGAATCCGTCCCATCTCAGGCGCAGAGTGGCACACCGTGTGGTTTTAGTCGGTTTGATTCCGACATACCGCCCCGCCGCAAACCCCGGTGGGGTAAAGGCATGAGGGTTCTTCCACACGTAAAAAAGGGACACTATGCTGTATCAATTTTTTATTCGGTTCATCAAACAAAGTTGAGTCATTTTGGCAGGCCTATACATAAAAAATAATAATCTGCGATGTACTTTAATAGATCAAGTGCATTGATACTAAAAAGTTTTCGCCTAAACATAAATGTTTATCTTATATCACCGATCAAAGATATTTTAAAAGAAATATCTATTAGGTACTTAGAGGTACATGATATTCTTGCAATAAATCCGCTTGCGATGTAATTATGTACACACTATAGGTAAATTTATTTATTTTTCATGTTAAATCAACTTGTTATTATCATAGAACTCTCAATACGTTCTTACAGCACTTCAACTGTAAAATACTTATTCAAATACACCCTTTATTCACCACTACAAATACCAGAACACAGTATGATAAATGTAAATATATTGTAATTCAACATGTCTTATTTATACTACCAAAATCCTAAGTGACGCGTGTTTAAGCTCCTTAAAATATACAGGAAAAGCGTATTTAAATTTTCATGTCTCTTTTGACCGTCGTGAAACAGCGCTCTCAAGGGATGTCGTCGCAATTTATGGTGTCCACAAACAAAAAATGCTTCGCGAATTATTCACACACTTTGCATAAATATTGGATTTTAAAAACGGACTGTGTGGCTTTGATCTAAATATCTACAATACGTTTAGAGCGTTTTTGGAAGAGCACAAAGGATGATATTGCGGACACGTGCATTCGTGTTGTGATTGACATGCGGAAATCTTCATTATTCCGATTTGTAAATTTGTTCGGCAGCAGCAAAATCTGAATAATAAACAATGTGTAATATACTACAATATACAAATAATATAATATACTTCAAAATATGATATACAAATTTAATAATACAAAGGGTTAAGTTATGAGTGTCGCTTTCCTTTTCTAAGTATTTGAAAATGAAATTAGTATTTATGAGGATGCAATAAAGAGATCAGTAATTATTATTTCTTTCGAACTTTATCCATATTTGATTAAAATATTTTAGATGTATTTGTATTTTACTGTTGTGAAAATCGAAAACAAAAGTTTCCCTTAAAGGCAAACCAGACAAAATATCCTTTGCAAGATGAACTACTTAGAAGATCTACAGTCTTAGTCTTAGTGTATTTAGAGCTGCGAGAGTTAACTTAGTGGCTACTAAAGTGCCTATTGTAAGTTAGAGCTAATAACTTATCTTTGACTGTCTCGGTGGCGCAGTGGTAGCGTACGCGACTGCTGTCCATGAGGTCTCGGGTTCAATTCCTGAGTCGGACCAAATGTTTGTACGATCTGCAAATATTTGTTTTGGGGTTTGGGTGTTTTCTATGTATAATACGTATGTATTGACAAAAAAAAGTATTTATGTATTAATATCAGTTGTCTACTACCCATAATACAAGCTCTGCTTAGTTTGGGACTAGATGGCGTTGTGTGTGTAAATGTCCGAAAATATTTAATATTTATTTTAGTTGAATGAACACTACTCGAGATATGCATATAGTTAATTGAATGAAATATTTATATAAAAACAACAACAAATACCTACTTTGGTCCGCAAATTGATAGCCACAGAATAAATACAATATCTTCTTTCTACATACATACACTCTTACAACTGACGTACCACGCACGCCATGAGTGTTTGGAAATGACGATTTTCCCACAAAAGTAGTTCGCAGTCGGAGCGTTAATAAAAAATCAGTAGCAGTTGCAGTAGTTCTGCTAGAAGGCCATAGAACAAATACTAGTAAATGGAAAAGCGAAGTTTGTGTACCTCGAGTTTTCGGGGCGTTGGATAGCGAACGCCCAAGGAGTGGCGTCCGTAGAATTCTTTTTTACCAAGAATACGGGCCCGTTCACGCAGCTGCTAGAACTAATGACGATTTCAGAACTTCAGGGTACAAATTAGCATTCGTTACTGGGATGCACGGAGGATGAGGGTTACCTCATCAGTACAGTACAGAGTACAGCCCAGACTTAGCTTCACGCGAATTTTTTTACTTCCCAAGGTGAAAAAATGCATCGTGTGCGAAATTTAGCACTGCAGACAAGGCCGTGAAAGAAATTGGGCGGTTATTTTACGACCGCAAGACACGTTTTCTAAACGTTTTGTAAGCTGGTTTACCCGAATGCATAAATGCATTGGGATTGACGGGGATGTTTTAAAAAAAAACTTTTTCATATTCTATTTCTTGGTGCACAACTATTTTTGGATCAACCCACGTACATAATTATGTGTTTAACTACACGGTTGGCCTAGTGGTTTCAGTGGTTGCCACAACGCTTCCTACTGCGCCAAGTGTTGTGGGTTCAAATCCTACATGGGACAACACTTTGTGTAATCTATAAATTGTTGTTATAAGTCTGGGTGTACTTTGTGTCCGTTTCATGTGTATTTATAAAGATCCCCGTGACACAGGAATGTATATTCCTAATGCGGTAGTTGTCTTTTTTAAAAATGAAAAAAGAATAACATAAATTTTGTTATCGTATCTTGTAAGCAAATGGTTAGAATATCTGAGACTTATTTAGAAAATTATTAATTTGATATTCATTGCTGACGGTTACCTGTACGTCACAAGACATAATTTCTTCTGTATATTAATTTTATCTTATATATTACAATTAAAAGTGAAAAACACTCACTTCTATCAATAAACCTGTAGGTCCCTACAAATCCCGTAGCATTGTTCTGCTTCGCTCCGCTGTGGAACTCCAGCACAAGCGATGGCCCAGGAGAGTACAACGACGGAGGAGC
Source organism: Hyphantria cunea (assembly GCA_003709505.1). NCBI lineage: Eukaryota > Metazoa > Arthropoda > Insecta > Lepidoptera > Erebidae > Hyphantria > Hyphantria cunea. Next base: position 5,328 of record PKRV01001121.1, read on the forward strand.
ATCGGCTCTGCTCCCACATAGCTCCCTGGCCCATGCTGAACGCTCGTTGATGGCGCCAGGTGGACCTGGTCCTTGGACTTCCCAGTATACCTTGAGGTAATCTCCTCGTGTGCAGCTATGAAAAACAGAAATAAAAATTATTTAATTAATTATAGATGTCAATATTGTTTAAGTGGCGTGGAATTGGACAGGCGTATATCCACCACTGGACTGCGATAGCATATAAACGCATGAAATAAACTGCGCTAACTGAACTATGAATATTGATTGAAAAGTGGAAAATATTTCAGCAACGAAAGCTCCTCTTAAAATATCAAAAACTGTAAATGGATTTAAAAGACCAGTAAAAATAATGGTAGCAATATTTCATATATACTATCACTAATAAAATTATATGTGTTATAAATGTCGTTTTAAAACGGCAACGAGGTAGGAAAACTTAAAATCGCTACGTGCTCTCAATGTATTAAAAGAGCTACCAATAGGTACTATACAACGGTCGTTCATTGAAAGCTAAGTGCCGAGAAGTTTTAGTGTCTCAATTTTATAAAATAAATGTTAGCTGGGCTTTATAGCACACTATTTTCTAAAGACAAGCCTTTATTAAAATGTCGTGAGAGCATGTTATCGGAAAAATTATGTGTTTGCTGCCTTATTAAGGGACTTTTTTACGTTGTATAAAGAACAGTGTATTTTATAGAAATAAACGAATAATAAAACCTGGAATCTTAGTACTTGGCTATTTCATTAATTAAATAATTTAACGTTGTAGTTGTTACATCGATACCTATAGAAGTGTTGCAGATATCTTACAGTTGTTTCTTCCTTATACTTCTTACACAATGTTAACGAAATTCCTCTGAAGAAGTCCCAAAAATAATTTTGGTAATTATATTAATGGTTTAGGTAAAATAAAAGAGAGCTCGATTCAGTATAAAATTTATTTTAGATTGTATTAAACTATTATTAATTATCTTTTTTTACTTATTTTAAAGCAATAAAATATTTGGTAATTTTTAAATCATACAGGTATAAATAGTAGGAACGAAAGAGGCAAATCAAAGTATTAAATTAAAATATAAATTTGCTCATAGTGTTACGTTATATTTTTATCTTATAAATATCAGAAGAGAAATTGCTTATTTCCACAAAGGCACGTCAAAAATAAAGTTCCTTTTACTAAAAAGAAAATATGATGGCTGATTTCAGTTCATCTTACACGTGTGAGTTCGAGCTGGATGCGAGAAGCCGAAAATCGAACTAAGTGGCGTGAAATTGGAGAGGCCTGTGTCCAGCAGTGGACTGCGATAGTCTGATGATGATGATGATGTGTAAGTTCGCTTTTGGTTTATAGCTATTATCCCCAAACCTAAACCTACCAACTCAAAACAATAAATTGCCATTGGATATTTCATGTACATATAGAATGGTCTTTGCTAAAATAATAATTTATATAATTGAATATGAATCGCCAAGTGTGCTACTAAGTGTAAAACTCGAGCACCGCTCGACCGATTCAGTTTTTTTTTATATATTTTCGTCAAGACGCAGGGAAGAATCTTATGGAAAAAATATAAAAATTATGAAGAAAATAGTAAAAACAACACTTTTCTTTTACCATTCCAATCATATGTTTTAGTAAATTAAAATATCTGTCAATAATGTCAACAGAACTAAGTCTGTCGAGGCAGCTAGTATACAATAACTAAATAAGTGACTAAAGAATCAATAGCTCCTAAAAGTAAAGGCCTCTTGATGAACAGGTAAGTTACGGGTAAAATCAACTTATGTCTTCAACAGAATTGGATCTGACAGGCTTTTGGGGAATCCCCAACCTAACTCAATTGGACAGAAATTTATTTCTTTTCTTGAGTTTGTATGTCAACGCCAACTGTGCGTAATGCTTGTGGCTTTCGATAAATGTCACAGAGATGAAAGCTTTTGGAAACAATCTCCCCTACTCTGATAATGACAGTAAAAAAGCTTCAAATCTACAAGAGTTCGACACACCTACAGCGCCAGTATTTTTGCTATACATTGCTAATACCATAATCTTCATATTTTGGGTACAAAATCTAAATTCATTTACGTCTCAATTAATATAATATTTGTACTTTTGTTGATAGTTGTTAGGAGTACAATACGAGGAGTTCAATAGTCTAAGAACCATACTTTGGCACAAACGGTTTGGGTCTGCGAAGTGATGCCATTGTTCGATAAAACACTAGTATGCAATTCTTTCATGGCAAATATCCGAATGTATAGGTAAATCCACCCTCCCTTGCTTTTTCTAAACACAAATTTGCTCATATAACAAAGAACACAGGCTAAGGACAGAAAGGGCCGTGTACATATATATGTACTAGTCATATGACTGCACGAACGCTTTGTGTGATCCACAAAATGTTGTTCCGAGTCTGGAAGTTCTTTGTGTCGGTTATATGTATGAAATGAAATGGTATTTCATTGATTCAAATTTGCCGCGCTTTGTGCGTTTATTAGTTGTTGTGGCGCTTAAGCGGAATGACGCGTGATTTAATGGCGGATGATGTTGACATTTATTTCTGTAATTTCAATTATAAAAACTGGTAGAAAGATAAACGAAAGGATATAAACAATAATATAATACATAATAATATTGAGGAAACGATTAGTGAACTTTAATTGTCGTTTCTTTGTATTTTTCATGTGAGTTAAAAGTGTAATTGTCATAGTTGACCAATAATTATTGTAATATTGGAAGGGTGTGAAAAATAAAACGAAACTTTGTATTTTTCAGAGAAACAATTTGTAGTTTATTTTTGAAAATCCTTAATTATATATTTTGTATTTATGTTTTTAAAGTCTCCTGCAACGCAGAATTATACCTAAAGCGAAATTCGTTTAAAAAATATGGATCTGGATTTGCACATGGTTAATGATGACGTTTGTTATTTAACATCAAGAGATTCATTGCTTGTTTGTTTCATTTATCATTTCATAAAAAGGGTTTGAACCTTCTTTTTGAATACGGCTAAAACTCGTAAATGAATAATGATTGATATCTGCTAAATATGCATTTACTACCAGTTTGAGTGGAGACCACTATCCAGTTTGAGTGATTAAAGTAATAAAATTTCATATGCAAATGAAATTGTATATTCAAGCCTATGCTTGTTAATATTGAATTAGATTGTATATGAATAGACATTGAAATGAAAGCATTGGACTCACATTTTTGAAACTCTTAAAATTATTAATTTTTTACTTTCATTGAACTTCTAAAACTTGGAAAATAATAAAAATTGTTGATAGTAGAAACTATGTCACTAATTCTCGATGTCGTGAGTTTCAATTTACCTATTTAATCATACCAATGAAAAACTTGTATTCTGGTATATAATATAACAAAAAAAATAAAGTATAATTTATTATTTTAAAGAAGTAGCAATTAATATAGAATAGTTTTTCGTGTAAGTTCATAACAGATCCGACCTTATCAGATATGTACCTTGACTTATTACTTTCTGAGCCCTCCATAATCCCAAAGATTACCCTATCACTTTATTTTAACAATAATAAGCGGCTTTATGTCGTTTATACAATAAATATTACGCTTTATTTGTGGAAAACCTTCAAAGGAATTCCATTACCACCAAGCTGCCAAGTGAATCTTCATGTTTCAATATGTTAATCACACAAAATTATTACCAAAACAATGAATTCACCATTTTAATATTCTATTTGAAAATTGAAAGTCCTTTATCTCTCGAATTGGTAAAACTTCAGTAGAATTTAGTGCAAACATTCATTTATTAATAGTTGGATACAGTTCAATAAATCATCAGTGTCAATATCAGTTTAATGCAAAGAAAAGGATGAAAGCAAAAACAGTTAAGTTCGATTTTGAAACGTATTCATTTGACCTACATTTAGTTCACAAAGAGATGTTAACAAACAATGCATTTCACTAACTAGATTTCTAAACTAAGAGATGGTTCTTTTTATTATAAAGCTGTTTAATCTGTTTGATTATGTTACTGCAAAACTTCTAGATATTGATAATTATCTAATTTTCTTAAATGTAGAGGTCTCGGGTTTTCATGATAAAACTTACATCCTTACTCATATTTCATACTTTGACTAAATGTGAGGGCGGTTCGATCAATGATCGAGACAAATGCTCTGACAAGTTTACTGACGACCGAAATTTTTTTCAAAAATTTAGAGTTTTTCCAATCCCTAGTTACGCATTTGACCCACGGGGAGCTTTTCGATGCCGGTATCGAAAAATTCCTTGAGTAACTGGACAGCCACGTGCGTAGTTCGTGCGAACTACTCTGTATTGATGTCTATGTTGAATCTTTGAACTTCGAGGGCTTCTTTCAGTGGTCCAAACATGTGGTAGTTGTTGGTCCCGCGCCTGATCGCGCCTCGATTGTGTCGGATAGCAGTCCAATCGGATCATGAGAGCGAGGACACAGAGAGTGCACCTGTATTTGCGTAAACACTTGTGCACTATAATATCTCCTGCGTTGTTGGCTGATTTTCAATGAGACTAGGTGTAAATTGGATCTACGTCAATAATCCGTCTTTTTTCTCTTTAGTCATTGTTAATATCTAGTACTTATGCTAATATAGTCTGACAGATCTAAAAAGGTGGTTTTGACAGCTGAAGTTTACTGCTTAACTGTGTTTAAGCCATGGAGAGAATATTCAATTACGATTACAAATGAACAACCATCAATATAATATATCAAGCAAGCATCATTAATAGTTTGAAAATAGGTTAATATTTTTTTCTCTTTTTTTAAAGATTTAAGTTACACTTATCACACATAGTCGCACATGTTGTATTCCATAAATATAGCTAAGAATAGTTGGTGTGTTTCTCAAGTTCAGCTCAAATTAGCTACGTATTAATTAATTACTATTTTGGCTATGTATTAGAACTGGGAATAGAAATTAATTTGGAAATTGGCATAAAAATGTACTAGAGTTAGCATGTAATACAATACACTTTTTCGAAAACTTAAATACATTTTTAACTTAGATATAAACTTCTAACATTAAGAAACAAAGAGGTAAGTAGATTATACCAAAAAATGTTGTAATTTTATTGGCACCAGACTTTTTCTGTATACTCGTATTACTATTATAAAATGTTGTACAATAGATCGGAAGTATTGATTTAATATATATTAGAACAGAAAATTAAAATTTATTCATCAATTTTTTACCCCTTTTACATTTTATTTTGGGATCAAAAATAGGGAGGGCTTTCAAGCTGAAAGGTCTGACTATTTTTGATCCTATAAAAATGGCAAAATTAGAAGTTTAAGCAAGTGATTAAATTAGAAGTATTTTTTCAAAGACAAGCTTTTAAAACTAGTTCATAAAAAAACGAACTTTAAGCTCTGTATTTGATACCCATATTGAGTGGGTAGTTCAGAAATATGTAAGACGCCATTTTGTTACGGCGGCCATTTTGGATTAATAAAAATACCGATTATAAAATATATAACAGCATTGCTATCAAAACTAAAGGTACATTTCAAATTTCAGCTCAATCGGAAACCGGAAAGTGGGTCCAATTTAACTTGCGAGATTTGATTACAGACAAACATCGGGACAGGTGAAAGTAAATAAGTTTGTTAAAATACAAGTTTGTTAGACGTGAAGTTTATTTAGTATTTTCAGTATTATCAGCTTATGACCGCGGCAGCGTCTGCGTGTATTTCGGTTCTCATGGTAAAGATTACCTTGTATCCTTCCTGAAGAATTAAGGTATCGTCAGTGGAGTACAGTAGTTTAGCAGTGAAGTGGAACAGACAGACAGATATAGTGGATACTTAGATGTTAGGTAGTATATAAAAAAAATATTTTTCAAATGTCTGATGTCTATTAAAAATAATTACTCCAATGTGCAAACTTATCATTCAATTAAACATCATAATATGCGTTGTATATTATAAAATACACACACAAAAATAATGTTGAATTTGTAACTGCAGTGACTTAATATGGAGGACAGAAGCAATTTAGATTGCGTACGGTTTGGTTGTTACAAAAGCATACAATTTGGATATTTTCCTAGAGTCTCCCAATACCAACTGCATCAGAAACTATCGTCAACACTAATCGTTGCACCGAACAACATGTTAAGCCTTCTATTACAAACAACAGTCATCAAACGTTCGGCTATTTGCCAGCACGACGCACTGAGAATTGCAAATCTCGTGATTGTGGCGCATGGTCACCTCCATTTTCATGTCAATACTCGAAATTCGTATATCTGTATTTTAATTTTTATGTAAAATATAATGTACAAAATATTTTATTTTCTTTAAATATTGACATACTTAACTGAGACATGTATTGTAAAGGAAAATAAATAATTAGTCATCGTTATATAGAAAAATGATTTTTTATTACATGTAATGACATTTATTTCAGTTAGCGAAAACAACATCTACAAAAAATAATATGATCAGTTCATTCGGTAACAGCAAGTCAATTAATAGTTTTACGAATTACAACAAAATTCATAAACAGATGTTCGGGAACACTAACCAACAAGACTACGCCTATATTATAAATAATAATCAAACAAAAATTTCACCATTGAAAAAACTTAAAATAAAAACAAAAAGATAGCATTATTTTACAGGTAAATTTAAAATTTTACAAAAGTTTATAATCTCTCTTGGTTTTCTAAGATAGCAGCGATTTATGATAGGATTTTTTTATTCAACAAATAAAAATTACAATGGCTTTTTAAATGTAATTATACATAAGTAAACTGATTGATACGTAATGACAACACGCATGTTTTACAAATTTTCAAAATATTCCCCTCCAATCCCAATGCACTTGTGCGTTTCGGTGAACCAGCTTTCAAAACATTTAAAATAGGTGTCTTGCGGGAGGTCCAAAAATTATAACCGAAATTCTTCAACGGCCTCATTTTCAGTGCTTAATTTACGCACATGAACCATTTTTTTACCGTGAGAAATAAAAAAAGAATGGGATACCATTTGTATCTCCGAAGATGACAAATAGTACATAGTTCTAGCAGCTGTGTGAGCGAGCGCGTTATCTTGGTGAAAAACCATGTCACGGACGCCGCTCCTTGGGCGCTCGCTATTCAACTCCTCGAAAGCTTCAGGCAGACAAACTTCGCTATGGCATTCCTTAGTAACTGTTATACGGTCTTCTAGCGGAATTACTACTAATGGTCCACTGCGTTAAAAAGAAACCGCTATCATTTTGTAATTAACGCTCCGACTGCGAACAAATTTTGTGGGCAAANTTAAACTTGTTCATAAAAAAACGAACTTTAAGCTCTGTATTTGATACCCATATTGAGTGGGTAGTTCAGAAATATGTAAGACGCCATTTTGTTACGGCGGCCATTTTGGATTAATAAAAATACCGATTATAAAATATATAACAGCATTGCTATCAAAACTAAAGGTACATTTCAAATTTCAGCTCAATCGGAAACCGGAAAGTGGGTCCAATTTAACTTGCGAGATTTGATTACAGACAAACATCGGGACAGGTGAAAGTAAATAAGTTTGTTAAAATACAAGTTTGTTAGACGTGAAGTTTATTTAGTATTTTCAGTATTATCAGCTTATGACCGCGGCAGCGCCTGCGTGTATTTCGGTTCTCATGGTAAAGATTACCTTGTATCCTTCCTGAAGAATTAAGGTATCGTCAGTGGAGTACAGTAGTTTAGCAGTGAAGTGGAACAGACAGACAGATATAGTGGATACTTAGATGTTAGGTAGTATATAAAAAAAAATATTTTTCAAATGTCTGATGTCTATTAAAAATAATTACTCCAATGTGCAAACTTATCATTCATTTAAACATCATAATATGCGTTGTATATTATAAAATACACACACAAAAATAATGTTGAATTTGTAACTGCAGTGACTTAATATGGAGGACAGAAGCAATTTAGATTGCGTACGGTTTGGTTGTTACAAAAGCATACAATTTGGATATTTTCCTAGAGTCTCCCAATACCAACTGCATCAGAAACTATCGTCAACACTAATCGTTGCACCGAACAACATGTTAAGCCTTCTATTACAAACAACAGTCATCAAACGTTCGGCTATTTGCCAGCACGACGCACTGAGAATTGCAAATCTCGTGATTGTGGCGCATGGTCACCTCCATTTTCATGTCAATACTCGAAATTCGTATATCTGTATTTTAATTTTTATGTAAAATATAATGTACAAAATATTTTATTTTCTTTAAATATTGACATACTTAACTGAGACATGTATTGTAAAGGAAAATAAATAATTAGTCATCGTTATATAGAAAAATGATTTTTTATTACATGTAATGACATTTATTTCAGTTAGCGAAAACAACATCTACAAAAAATAATATGATCAGTTCATTCGGTAACAGCAAGTCAATTAATAGTTTTACGAATTACAACAAAATTCATAAACAGATGTTCGGGAACACTAACCAACAAGACTACGCCTATATTATAAATAATAATCAAACAAAAATTTCACCATTGAAAAAACTTAAAATAAAAACAAAAAGATAGCATTATTTTACAGGTAAATTTAAAATTTTACAAAAGTTTATAATCTCTCTTGGTTTTCTAAGATAGCAGCGATTTATGATAGGATTTTTTTATTCAACAAATAAAAATTACAATGGCTTTTTAAATGTAATTATACATAAGTAAACTGATTGATACGTAATGACAACACGCATGTTTTACAAATTTTCAAAATATTCCCCTCCAATCCCAATGCACTTGTGCGTTTCGGTGAACCAGCTTTCAAAACATTTAAAATAGGTGTCTTGCGGGAGGTCCAAAAATTATAACCGAAATTCTTCAACGGCCTCATCTTCAGTGCTTAATTTACGCACATGAACCATTTTTTTACCGTGAGAAATAAAAAAAGAATGGGATAAAATTTGTATCTCCGAAGATGACAAATAGTACATAGTTCTAGCAGCTGTGTGAGCGAGCGCGTTATCTTGGTGAAAAACCATGTCACGAACGCCGCTCCTTGGGCGCTCGCTATTCAACTCCTCGAAAGCTTCAGGCAGACAAACTTCGCTATGGCATTCCTCAGTAACTGTTATACGGTCTTCTAGCGGAATTACTACTAATGGTCCACTGCGTTAAAAAGAAACCGCTATCATTTTGTAATTAACGCTCCGACTGCCAACAAATTTTGTGGGCAAATTGTCTTCTGCAAATACCCATTGCGTATATCTATAACTCGTCAGTTATAAGAATGTAGGATACGTTTTGCGAAGTTCCTCGTTCTAACTTTTCTAACATAAATTTGCACCAATCAATACGACGGCATTTTTGCTCATCGGTGAGAGAATGAGGTATCGCGAAGTAAGCTTCCTAAGTTTAAGGTGTTCATGCAGGATGGTGGAAACTGCCTGTGATTCAACGTTTGGTTCAGTCTGCATCTCTAGATGTATAATATGTCTATTCTCTCGCAATAACCACTCTACCCTAAAGACGTTTTCAGTAGTAATCGGCAGGGTCTGCCTGCTGACCACGTTTAAATTCACGAAACCAATAAATAATTGTTGCTAAACGCAGGGACTGACTTCTAAAAAGCAGCTTCTAAATTCTCTTGAGATTCTTTGTACTATAACTCTTGTTTATAATTGTAGAAAATCATAGCATAACGTCCATTGTTGCAAACAAAAGAAGAGTGGCAGATAATATTTAAAATATTAAAAAAACTACATATAGGTTAGTTATTTTCACAAAGGAGGTTTGTGTTGAAATTAGATGTCAACCTAAAATAGTTTCATGAAAGAAGAGATTGTATTTATTCTGCGGCTATCAATTTTCGGAACAATCTAGGTATATATCTTCAGTCTTCAGTATTTACATTAAAAAAGCAAAAAATTCATCATAGAAAAACACTATAAGAAATATTCTGACATCAGTTTAAATATTCTAAATATGCTGACAAGTTTCAGTTTTTGCTCCGTGACAGCCTAATTTAATGCCAGTGCATACGTATGTATTAGCATAATACGAAATTTACAATTCCTTTGCATCGCTTGAACTGCTGTGAAAATTCAAATAGAATAGGCGAATAATATCGATTGCAAATTACGATCTGTAAGTTTATAGAAAGATAAATATAGTATCTCAATATTATTGAACACAACCAATATGGATTTAAGTTAGATCACAAAGAGATGTTTAATAATAATAATAATAATGTATTTATTGTTCACAATACAAATTTACACTAACAATTCACAGTTTTCGTATCACATATAATTACAAATAATGCACTGCTGATACTTAAAAAGGAAAACCTGTGCTATAAGTATCAGCTACTATTTATATGGCACAGTTAGGTAATACAGCGCAACCATTTTAGGACAGAGTATAAAACTCATAGAGATGTAAATGATGTTGCAAAGTTTCTTTAAAAACATGTTTGTGGTGGCCAAAAGCGGCATTGATGTAAATATTATTTTAAAATATTCAGTAATTAAGAAAAATATTTAGTAAACATGAACATCATTTGAGCTGCATTTCAATGGTTTCGGAGAGTGGAAAGTACACTACAGAATTTGTTGAAGCCGAAAACAAGCATTTATTTTGTATGTTTTGCATAAAAATACAAATGGACTATATACTACTACTACTATATGTTTCATTCATACATTCAATTTATTTTACAGTCCATTGTACTGAAATATATACTACTAATATTACCAATATGTATATATACATATACAAAAGTTTTTAGCCGATGGCATATGCATATTAAAACGTCTCCACTTTGCAGACTGATTTTTAACTATATTGCAGTCATAAACGTCAACTGGGAATCTATATTTCTTATTAAATATACTAGTATTTTTCTAAATACAAAAACATGATATAATAATTGCATTCAATCATAGTAATAATAAAAAAATGATAGTGTATATCACATAATATTTGTTTCGGATGGGAATTGAATCCCCGATCTCTGATCTTGAGAGTAATACGCTAACTACTAGGCCAATAGGACCTTTTAATATGTATGATTGATTACATCAGCATAATATCGGTTTGTACCGCATTATTGCATTACTAGATAAAGGCTCAGGTCAATATGCTACTTTAATATGATAAGCTTATTGACATGTAGCTAATAGGAAATATATTAAATGACTTATAATATTAATTATACATTAATAATGATTTGCAAAACAACATTTTAATTGTATTCTTATTTGTAAGTGACTGTAGATCAAGACATCTCGGGTTATAATCCCGGGTCGGACTACTGTTGAATTTTTCTTACAAGAAATTCTTAATAGCAGTCTTGAGAATGGAAGATGGCGGTGTTTCCCACCCGTGCCTGGGAGAGCACGTTATGCCGTCGGTCCCGATTGTCATGAAGATCTATGGCAAACGTTATTGGGAAGTCAGTGCCCTCAAATGTGCTGACAACTAGTTCAATCTTTGAATTCAATCCTCTCTCAGGGCTGTGGAGGTTCGATACCAGTCGTTCCGTGAAAAAAAATTATATTTAGATAATATTATCTGAGCATAATATAAATTTTAAAAGAAATAACCCATATGGGTTGAGCTAGTAGCCGACACCAATGGGTAGTGGCTCTGACTGCCCATAATAGGGCGCGGTTCTGGCGTCTCCAGAGGATATTGGCGGCCAGAGCCATACACGGCGCACCGTGTCGACCGAAGTGATCTTGGCCGGAATTCCCCCGGTACCGGTCCCGAGGTGCGCGAGTGGCGTATATCCGCTCGTCGAGTCCTAATGGCTCGCTAGTCGTCCTGGCTGGAAACTCCAATCCCATATTGTTTGGGGTCGCCCTAACAGTCTTGGAACTAATATAGGCTAGGAAGATGATTATTTAAGGTGGCAGTGACCTATATTTGGAAATAGGCATTTTAAAGAATCTAAGACTGTAAAATAAGTACGTTTTTAATACTTTTTTTAAGATATTCTATTTAGTTAATTGACATATATACTTTTACAAGCATGTATTACGTGTGTGTATCGGGACTTAACTTCAAGAATGTTTATTTAAAAATGTAGGCTTAAAACATTTACTAAAAACTCTTAAATATGTAAATAGCACATTAAAAAAAATATTTTCATTTTGATATCACACCTACTCTATCACATTTCTAAATCACCCGAAAATTGACTGAAAGAGAATACCCTGGGCATTAAGCTCATGCACAAATTTAGTGTATAAAGTCTATAAATAATAAAAAATAATTAAATTATTTTCGGGATCTGTCATGTAAAAAAAGTAAGCATTACCTTAACACTTTGGTTTTCTTGCTGGTTCGTACCGTGGAAGGGATGTAAATGTTAATGTCCTTTTAATATTAATGATTAGATTTTCGTTTTTTATTGATGATAATTTTTAACGCAAAACGCAATTCGTGCCTTTGAAGTATTTAATGTCTTAATTTTGGTAAGATATTGCAATAACTTTTAGTAATTTTGGAGTTATCTTTGTAATGATTGTACTATTTTAAATAGATACGATGTCAGATTGATCAGGTATTCGAAATCGCGTAACAAAAACATTACCTGATGTCTAATATGTACGTTGTAATTAAATCTGATTATATAGCTGCAGTTAGATTAAGGCGTCCAATAATTGCAAACAGGCATGAGTAGACGTTTATTCTTTTACTTAGAACAGTTCTAGCAATCCAGTACTTTTTTAAGTGTTGATTACAATCGTATTACTGAAGTTTAAGACATAATAACAATAGCTATTGTTAAATACAACGATTTATCATAGTTTCGATGTTCTGTTCAGTAATTATCAAAAGTTTGGGTCGATAAACTCAACTGTTGTTTACAAATATAGACAGCGTGATAGAATAACAAATACCTACTCTTGAGAATTAGGCACGACCTTATCGACATTGACTGAAAATCAGAAAGAAAGAATTTTGTAGGATTTGTCAAATCAATTTTGATGATCTTATGAATACTTCAAAAAGTATAACATATAAAAACAATTGTTGTAAATAAATTTTTCATTTGTCATCGTAAACTGTAAAGAAGTTACGCATTATTATTTTTTAATTATTTAGAAATATAGCTTTACGTAATCACGTATAAATATGTAAAATAATGTATAAAAGTTCCACTTTTCTGTTAAGGTTTAAATACTACCACAGACAGAATATCACGGGTAATACGATTTCAAGACTCTTCTTTTAAACTAAAAACCATTCCAATCCTTGTTGATAGAAAACCATAATATTTATTTATTTGGGACAAAAACAGTCACACACAATAGTGTATACAAATATCTAAAGGATTGTATTTTTTTACGAATTTTTAAAAAAACATGGTGAGCAGAAGCAATTTTTTTTAGTTTTAGTCTGATTCAAAGCGATAATATCCAAATTCATGAAATGCGAATTGTAAGTTATCAACAATCGGCTATACACTAGTCTTATAAACAACTGATACTTATTACACGTAAGTATACGCTATATCTGCTGTACATTACTTAATCCACTTTGATGCTAACAAAGTAACAATGTTACGTATTTCCGTCAGTCGCCTCGGTTTCAAGATAAGTTGCCGACATACTGCTTCCTCAATGCTGAATTGTGAAGCAAATAATTCAGCTATAAAGCAGTCTATTGTAACATAGTGCTACCGTGTTCCCAATTGGAAAGCAACCAGTTAGTGTATCCTACCATTAGTTTACTACAACGGTGTCGTTAGTTATATACCTAACTATACTGTATTTTGAAACTAAATATCTTCTGTAGAATGTTCATTAAACAATTTTATAAACGCAATTCTATAAAGTCTATGATTTCCTACTTTATAATTATTGTATTTTGATAAAGACAACTCCCGCATTAGAAATAAATCCTGTATCGTGGCCTTACAAAATGTATGTATATACAACGGACGCAAAGAACACACAAACTCAGAACATGAATTTGTGGATCACGCAAAGTATTGTCTTAAGTGGGATTTGAAATACTTGGCGAAATAAAAGTGGCTACGCCTTACACCACTAAGCCAAACGTGCACTCAAACATTATTAATTGCAATGCAATATACAATATTATAAATGAAAGAATAAAAAAAAATCAGTGAAACAAATCATAATAGTTTATTGATTCATAAATAAAACGAAAACGTCAAAAAGAAATGAAACTTTCAGCTTAGTCCTTTTAATTTATATTATAATACATGTGACACAGATTTTGGTCTATAATTCAGCGTAAAAACTAACATTGCTTTTGACACTAATGTTTTTAGAACAAAATTAAAATAAAATATAAAATTTACTTCTATTTTCTTATTTATGAAAATAAAGCTGGATCAATCATTTATCATTATAAATACATTCAAGCACCAATTACAACAAAAAAATCATAAAGAATAAAAAAATGGTCGCGATTCCTTAGGTGATATTTTGTATCTGAGTGTTAAGTACTGACCGTCAATTTTATTCTTAAAAGTTCAAGTGTTTTTCTTTGAAAAGTTAACGCGAGATTTTAATGTGTATAAGCTTGAATTTTTAACAGTTGATAAATAGTTTTGATTCTTGCAGGAATTAAATTAATCTAACATTATTTGATTCTAAATTCGCTTTGTAAACGACAAGTAATTTGTAACTAAACTTGACTTTAAAATACCTGTCCTTACCTTAATTATTTTTAATGAAAGGTTTAGATAAAAGGCGTTATTTCTAATGTAGTTTAGTTGACTATCGTAACTTTGGTAGGGGTTTTGTAGGTGGTGTAGGTATTCGTGTTTGGTACCAGTACGATCGTGGCTGCCGATAGTTTGTACTCGATGCATATTAATGCAGCGTCGCAGCACTGTTCATACAATTTGTATTGTAACAAAAACGGGATTAACCTTGTTTCTATTATATCAAATATTATAGTAAGCATTTTCATTCTATAAGAACGGAGACAAATTACAAAATTAGAAATAAAAAAATCATGATTAGTTACGTTCCTAGCATACTGTAGAATATTTCTGAAATGAGCATATTATGTATTATTTTCAACCCATTTCGTCACTTAACCACAGAGTTTATTGTTTTTGTGAAAGCGTGCTAGGATAATGATTTAGTCAAGGTCGAATATGATTCCCGCAATAGCGCGGGGCTAATTTTGGACTAATTATGGTCACTCACCTTATAAATGTGGAAGGGAAGGAAAAAAAAGAATAATGGTTAGATAGAAGATACACTTAAGAACTATTTCAACTGCGCCGTACAAAAGTAGAGCCAATTGTAGTTGCACAATCTCGGAAGGCGCCTGCCAAGCAAACCACGTGATGTTACAGTAGGGTTCACAAGTAGAGTTAGTCATTGTAAAGTTCCCTCAACAATTTTAATTTACAATTGTGTCACGACGTGTTGGAACGCCAAATGCTCTTACAATATTCAAGAATTAACTCGAAAGATGTTAATTTTACGATAATTTCTAATCCAAGGGCTGCAGCCCGCTGTCGGGTCCAAGACTGCTCAACCATTTGACACGTAGTCTAAATCCAAAATAACATGAAGTGAATGACAGCTATAATTTCATGCCATAGACAAACAAGATTTAGGCGATGTTACACGAAACCAATTTGAGATGATCATATTACATACACTGTATCAATATTATTTTATCCTTTTCTGTAGAATTGTTATATTTTTTCTTACTTTCGCCACAGGTTACTTCTCTACGTACCTCTATTATATTTAAAAATATTATTGTGTGTATAAAAATCCATTTCATTTAAATTAAATATAAAATGATTGATAGTCTTAACTAGTGTCGATCTTTTAGTAGAATATATTAGCAGCATTGTAAGAAAAATAATACATCGCAATCTTCTTGGGAGCAACTTCCAAAAATTGAAACCAGGAAAATTAAAAGTTTTGGAAATTTTAATTATTGTCATCTGACAGACAGACATAAATTTTCTATTATACAGTATGTTACATGTTTAGTTTCTAAAAAGCCTTCTAATTGGCATAACAAAACAAAACAAACAATGTATAGTTCCTTAATTAAAACTTCATAGCGTTATAGCGTAACTTTTTTATGACTAGCCTTTCACATACTAAAAGCTTTACGCTTGAAAATTGTCGCAGTGTTGCATTAGTTTTTAATTTCACTATTTTTTTTAATTTTTACAAAAACTTCCATTTAGTTTTTTATAACTAAATTTATAATTTTATTAAAGTCGATGGATTCAAACAAATGTACAAAGGGACGTGCCATTAGCCTTATTAAAACTGCCAAGGGAAACGCTAATCTATGTGTTATATAGAAAAGTTTTCTGGACTAAAGTTATCGTAGGAAAAGGTTCGGTTTATTTATTTTTGAACATTCATTGATCCCTCCAACGAACTCCTAGTAAAATGACAATGTTGAGGTATATTCCATGTGACAAGAATATATGAGTGAATAGGTACACATGATCTATGTAGATTGAGAAACAATGAAGGTACGTAAAGAGGACGGGGCCTTTGCAAACGCATACGGCCAAAAAGCCGAGTTGATACCCCAAGGGCTTCTCAGTGTGTTTTTCAATTTTCTAATGAGCGTGAGAAACGTGTATATATGGACTATACTCATGAATATTGTTTTAGTGTTGTTATTAATTAGTGAGTGATAATTATGTGGATACATCAGAACAAGAACCATTCAACGTACGCGCTAAATGTCCTTTGTTTATATAACCTGAGTATACATATTTTATATGCACTAAAAGAAATGAAATACAACTTTTAAATTGTTTCATGTTTCCTATATTTTTTAGTTATCATAGCGTACTGGAATCGTTCCTGAAAAGCCGATGGCATAGACGCGGTAAACGGCAATGCTTATTGCCTGTGTCATAAAAAGATTATATTACCAGAAGTTTTGATCAGTAATGAATCCAGTAATTGCTTTTAAATTTGAATAGTAAGTAAATTAATAAAAGGTACTGTTAAACTCGTTTCGTGTTTCCAACTTTAAACGTTTCATTTTGGTTATTCCACAGTAAAAGATACGAAAAGTGTTTCTTAGGTGCTAATTCTGTTATTGACCTCACCAAATTAAAATTCACTGAAATTTGTTGTTGGACTATATAATTTATTTAAAATTGCTTATAGTCCATTTTTTGATATCTCAAAACTGTCATTGTGTTTAGTTCAATACCAAAAAAAGTTAAAAAGAGACACACGCTTGTTTCATCATCATCATCATCACCAGTCTATCGCAGTCCACTGCTGGACATAGGCCTCTCCAATTTCACGCCACTTAATTCGATCTATGGTTTCTCGCATCCAGCTTCTGCCAGCCGTCCCGCGCAAATCATCGCTCCATCTGGCCTGTGGACGTCCTACACTACGTTTGCCGAGACGCGGTCTCCATTCAAGAACTCGTTTACTCCAACGGTTATCAGTTCTTCGGCAAATGTGACCAGTCCACTGCCACTTCAGCTTGCTAATCCTGTTGGCTACGTCGATGACCCTGGTTCTTTGTCGGATCACCTCGTTTCGGATGCGATCCCTTAGAGAAACGCCGAGCATAGCCCTCTCCATAGCACGCTGAGCGACTTTGAACTTATGGACCAGTCGAACCGTAAGTGTCCACGTTTCTTATTATTGTTTATTACTTGAAAAAGTAAAAATCAGTACTGAATACAGTAATTCCTTTTAATTTTCAATAGTAAGTAAATTAATAAGAGGTATTGTTTTTTATTACTCAAGATTAATCAATTTATGAAATGCATTGATTACTTTTTTTTTCGTTGAGTTAGACTCAATTAAGAAACGTCAGCGGATCAATCATACTATCGATCTATGATTTTGCGAATAACACAATTGTACGTCTTAGAATCCATTGATGAATAAAATTTTATTACATCATATTAAAAAGGCATAACTTTATGACAGATGAATTGAAGTAATGAAAATTGAAAGCCTTGTCTCTCAATATTATCTCCAGTCTAGAGAGCAAACTTATTTAAGTTTCAACATTTTAAAAGTTTCTAATCGATGAATAAGCTTAAAGACTTTGACTGATCGCTAAGTCTTTTTGGTGTTTTACATATATCCATTTTACGTCTTTCAAGAATCATAATTTAGTTCTTAAAACAATAAATATTTTGAAATAAAACTCTTTCTGGAATACTTAATATACCTTAAAATAAATTAAATAAATATAACTGAATGAGCCGGGAAGTTGCCTCGGATTTGTATAAATTATGTTAAGTATGATGGCAAAAGTAGCACTTGATCATAACTTGCATCATCCTACGTGCAGGCGTCAGTGCCGTGTAGGTGGTTAAACATTATTAAAAAAAAAATCAAAAAAAATCGGTCATTAAAATAGGATATTGTAAAAGATCAAACATGGGTTTTGAAATACATGGTAATTATAATAATTTTTAACAACAAAACCTTGTTTTAAAACGGGCCGGCTATCTGAAATTTAGCCTAGAGATGACGGGATGAGATGACTCTTGAGCCGTGGACCACTTATCTTGGTCAATGGTAGACTAGACAGTAAAATTTAATGCTGTATATATATNATTTATTCGTAATCACCGTTATTTTTTTTTATTTCGATACAACACACAATTTATTTTTAAAATTATTTTTTTTGCACCAAAAATCCTTAATTTAGATTTTATAACACCGCTTACTTAAAAAAATGCGACAAGCCGTTTAGGCTCTAGGGCGTGCCAAAGAAATATACGTATACGTACATACATTCGAAAAATATAACCCTCTTTCTTTCGCAACCGAGTAAAAAGCATAATAATTATATTGATTTTGTGTTCGCAGTTATTTCAAATAACGAACCGTATACTAATTATAGCTAAACTACCTATGTATAAAATTTCATTTTCAAAATTCATTACCTCGTTAAAATAGTTACTTTAAGGAAATTTCAGTTTATTATTGCCTCTTAAAGTGAGAATATACGATGCATCTGGGAAATCTGTAGTGTTGTAGTAAAACAGAATACAAGTAGTATCGTGAGATTGTGAGATTTGTATTACAAGTTTAATGTCAACGCCTGTTAAACGATGCTTGCCTGTAGAACTAAATTTGAAATTCTGGCTTCGAGTTTCCAAGTAGAACAATCGTCGAAGTGGAATTGTTTGGTAGATTGATAGCTAGAAAGTGATATTTATTAGCGACAAATTATTGAGTTTAGGCAGCTAGTAATAGTGCTATACTTTATTTATTTATTAATTCATCTAACTATGCTTTTTATTAATTTATTTATTTATTACTTACAATATCCTTACAGACTATATCCAATTCGATATTGTAGTTCCATTTTTCTTAAAAAATAATTACTTAAAGCTAAGAGTAACAAATTTTGCAAAGAGTACAATAAATTGTATTCACCTCGCTAGTTATGAGCGAACCGCGCGCGTCATAGGTGCATTGCGCAGTAAGTTCGTTATATTACTATACATAAATATGAACATTATGAACGGTTTCAAGTTGGCAAAGTGTTTACTTTGCCAACTTGAAATCATTAAGACAAAGAAATGTTACTTTAATTACAAGTGTAAATTGACTAATTTAATTAATTTGAGACTAAAGAAATAACGTTTGATCCACCATTTCAATGGACTTTAGTAATTATCTTTATTGGTTAATTGCGTTTAGGAAAAAAGGCGAACTTATTGTAATTAACAAGATGGTACTTAGTATAGAAAAGACACTGTTCAAAAACTGTTTGATGTCCATTTTGTTTTGAAAACGTATTGAGTTTCGTAGATATATGTATATTGTCTTTTTTGTCTTAATATTATTTGTCAATTTATCTTTAAGAGCTGTATTATACTAGAAAAAGTTCAAAGCGTCAGTAATACTGAAATATCAGACTTATGACAATAATATTTCAATACATAATGTATTCTTACATAACTGAACCAAAAATACACTAGAGTTCTTAATTTGTGTTTTTAACTCATTAGGGGTGTCAATTTATAATGAGGATAGGAATTACAGTAAACGAGACGAGTTAGTTTTCATTTAACCCTTATAATGTAATTGTTGAGTGAATTATCCGAAATATTTATTTATTTAATGATGATTCATCATCAGTCTATCGCAGTTCACTGCTGGACATAGGCCTCATCAATTGCACGCTACATGTTACGATCCTCGGCTTCTCGAATCCAGCTCCTGCCAGCCAAACTGACAAATCATCCTACAGTTTGGCAGACTTTGACATGTAAAATGTGTATATAAGAACAAAACAACAACCCATAATGTCCCACTGCTGGGCTCGGGTCTCCTCTCAGGAGAGGGTTAAGGCCATACGTCCCCACGCTGGCCAAGTGCGGGTTGGGGACTGGCAAGAATACGTTGTGGCTACGTAAATCTTGCCGTTGGATGTTTTTAAGCCGCCCGAAGGCCTCCAACTAAGCTTCACGACTGTTATCGTATAATAACAACCGGGACCGACTGCTTAACGTGACCTCCGAATCACGGAGACGCTCATGGTAACATGCCACCAGCGGTCACCCATCCAGGTACTGACCGCGCCATCGTTGCTTACCCTCGATGATTGTTTCTAATCACCGCGTGCAACTGGGCTATGAGCGCCTCTTTGTGTATATGATTTTGAATAAATAAATTTAAAAAAATCTGGCCCGTGGTGGCCTACACTGCGTTTGCCGAAACACGGTCTCTACTCAAAAACCCGTTTATCCCAACGGTTATCGGTTCTACGACAAATATGGCCAGCTCACTGCCAGTTCAGCTTGCTAATCCTGTGGGATATGCCTATGACCCTGGTTCTTTCAGATCAATTTTCTGCATTTCTGATGCGATCCCTTAGAGAAATGCCGAGCATAGCCCACTCCATAGCACGCTGAGCGACTTTAAGCTTATGGATCAGCCGAACCGTAACTGTCCACGTTTTCCACTCTGTATGACAGAGGAGATGGATGATTATTATTGAATAGTTATTATTATATTATTTAAGACCAAAACTGCGATAGTCCGCGCCCCTTGGGAACACTTTCGTTCAATAAAGGACGGTGATAGTTTGATTGAATAATTAATTACCTGTAATTCTTTTGTAAAAAAATTTTACAAGGGTATGCCATCGGTCGAGAAATACTTTGGTTTTAAACTGCTGAAGTCTTACTGCTATTTTTTTTTAGAATTTTAAACTATAACCAATATGTTTACTCTAACATTAATTAGCTTGAAAAACTACAAACCCATTACGTGAAAAAATTATATAAAGTTTATATACTTAGGCTATAACGCCCAGGCCATTATTACAAATATATTAACACCTCATTCATTTAAATCAGTTCAGTAGTTTAGTCACTATGATTTAACATACAAATGTCAAAACTTTTACCCTTTCGTTCAGCTTCGCCTAGTCGAGTAAAAAGCACATTCGTTTCGTTAAATATTTTAAAGCTCGCACCAAATCTCGTTATGGTTGACATTCCATTATCGTGTTTTCAATTTTCACCGCAACTGCAATGCATTTCAAACAGTATAATAACATTCTATTTGTTGCAAATGCTGCTACTATATTTAATTTTGTTTTCAAATGCATAATTTCATAACTTGTTTAGTGCACAATATTAGTAGCTGTATGGGCTGATAATTTTTCGGGTTATTAGATAGCCTATGATACACATAAATAGAGTGGAATCTATTGGTTTGGAGATTACCCTCCCGCAACCACACAAACTCCCAAATTTTGTCTCTATTAATCTATATATATATAAGAGGAAGGTTACTGACAGACTAGCTGAACTTAGAATCCTCAAATTTGGCATGTAGGTTCTTTATGTAACGTCAGTGAGCACTAAGAAATAAATTTGAAAATGCCACCCCTAAAAGGGTAAATAAGGGATTCATAAGTAAAAATCCACAGGCAAAGCTAGCATTAGTACACTGCATCAATTACAAAAGAAAACAAAAGTAGCATTCCATTTTGCGATTTTATTGTTTCATTTCATGATTAGCTTTTATATTAGTCTTTTGTTTGTTATATTAGTGATTTTGAGTTTACAAAATTCTGTATTTAAAATGATCATATTCAATGAAATGACTTTGTTTGTCCGTCATCACTCTGTCAGCGTATACGTTTGATAAGGGAACTGTTAAACTCGTGTCGTGTTTCCAACTTTAAACGTTTCATTTTGGTTATTCCACAATAATAGATACGAAAAATGTTTTAATGCTGCTAATTCTGTTGTTGACCTCACCAAATTTAAATTCACTGAAATTTGTTATTGGATTATATAAATTATTCAAAATTGCTCATAGTCCATTTTTTGACATCTCAAAGCTATCATTGTATTTTTTGTAGTTCAGTACCAAATAAACGTTAATCAGAAACACGCGCTTGTTTATTACTTGAAAACGTAACATTTAATTTTGCATACTCAAAATTAGTTAAATTACTCAAATTAGGCGATCATTTTCTTATGTGATTTTTTATTAAACACTTAAACTTGAAATATTGGACTGAACTTAAAATACGTCGTCGTCGTCTAAATGCATGCAGACTACATTATTTACGTAGTATACATAGTAAATAATTATGATTTTTACATTTAGAGTTTAGTTTAATGTTTTATTAATAAACAAGCGTGTACCTCTAATTAATTTTTGGTTGATACTGTACTAAATATAGTGAAAACCAAGATTTGAGATATCTAGACATTGGCTGTAAGCCAATAAGATTAAAGTATATAATCTAATAACAAATTTTAGTTTATTTTAGTTTAATGATGTCAACAACAGAATTTGTATCAATGTTTATTAATGTGATCAAATAATCAAGATTATTCACGACTTCCAAAAACAGATTTCATCTTTTCAGTGATAAATTTCAGACGTTTAAGGTTCATTCAATCGTTGATTTTATTTGCAAAATATCAGCTTTGCGAAATCAAAATATAGGTCGATTTATTTTTAAAAACAATATTGGTTGTAATAAATTATTTTAATAAATTCATGTAATTCATTTACGATTACAGCTGTATACTGAATTTCAGAATCGCAAATAAGGTACAAAATGAAAATAACATTAAAAATATTCTACAATTGTAAACGTAAAATAAATTAAATTATGAATAAACAATAGCGTACCCTCTCCTGAGAGGAGACCCGAGCCCAGCAGTGGGATATCATGGGTTGTTGATGATTGATGAAACTTTTAGCGATTAGAGGCTATGTAAAACCATTATCGTGAATTAATAAGAAGCAGCTCATCCGAAGACCTCACAGGAAACCAGCGCTAAACAATTCTTTCGCTTTGCCTCTTAATGAATAAATGAAGCAACTGCAGTCTCAAAAATAAGAATCAACCTCGAACATTGATATTCCAAGACGACACATACTATTAAACAAATATTCGTAAACGAATAAGACTCCATGGTTATTCCCCTCGATATTTCGATGATTTACGTAATGAAACTGACAAATACCACAGTATTTTAATTCTATTGTCCCAGCTGTAATCTACGAAAGAAAGACCTTTAAGCTGTGCGCGTTTATCATGTTTATTTCAATACAAAATAAAAGAAATCGTTGGGACTCGGCATTAGGTCCAGTTTTGTGTTACATTTTACTTAAGTATCTTATATTTCAAACAAATGTGTTTTTTCAACGATCACTGCTCTATATATTATTGCATACAAAACACAACTAACATTTATTATTTGTATAACAAATAGAAGATAGGGTACATATAGTGTCATCTTTCACAGATATCGTAACAAAAAATATTCAGCTGACATCAGGCATGACCCTATAGATGCGTGGACATATGATTGATGGAACTTTCACACCCAAGGCAGGCTCCTTTCGATTGTTGATCAATCAAATCATAACTGGTTATTCTTATGTTCAATCCTATAATCGTGTTTGTAAGATTGCGCGCATCGATTCTAAGAAACATCGGACGAAGATGGTATCACAGAGCTATTGTGTTTAGAAATTTGTATTAGATATCAAAATACTTGATAAATTAAAGGAAAGTTTGTATTTGTACTCAATCTAAGTTGCACTGACGGTACAAGAATTATGATTATAAGAGTTATTAGTCGAACAATATCAAACATGTCTGATTAAAACTGATGTGATTGATCTATTAATTATTTAAGAATTTTAAATAATAAATATTTTAAACTCTTAAATACAACACAATCGACTTTTTTTTTTTGTCTTTTGCTTTTTTTAAATAGGTTTTCCTTCTCTTTGCACTGATGTTGTAGTGGGAGGGCCACGCTTCGGCGTGAATGGTTAGGTTCGACCGGCGTGATAAACTCACGCCTGTTTCACCGAGTGAATAAGCTGGAATGTATATAATAACTGGAAGCTCATGCTCCAACCCCTCCCCCATTGCCGGCAACATACTTGTGACACCTTTGGTGTTACGTGTGTCCATGGGCGGCGGTAATCGCTTACCATCAGGCGATACGTCTGCTCGTTTGCCCCCTATTCCATAAAAAAGAAATATCTATACAGTTTGTCCCTAAGTCGCCTTTTCCGATACCCATGGACTGAATAGGTAACATACCGTATTCTAAATCCATCACAACACGAAAACACGAAAATAGAACATTTATGTTAGAATAGGCATTACCATAATTATATGGTAACAAATGTTATAATGCAAATAAAATTTATGAAATTATTAAGTAGCTACATTTCGGTTTACTTCATCTAATGTACTTATTACTCCACAAAAGGGTATTTTAATATGCATGTTTAGAACTTTAAGTTGTCAATCTGAGGGCACGGCAGAGCTCCGTCAAGTCGTGCCAGCAAAAAAGAATATCAGGGCCGTACCATCCTTTTCATTGTGGATAAAACTAGGAGTCTGAATTTTCAGTAACCAAGCAGACATTGTTTAAACACAATATTTCAAATTTCTAAAAAGTATTATTATTATTTCAAATTTCATTCAATTTGAACCATTAGTTTGACAATTATAACCAGTCTCAATTTTTGGAACTCACTGACTTATTGACTGGTCATCAAAACTCCAAGGCACTTCAAGTAGACTTACAAGCTTCAAATTTAGAATAAAAGTAGTATTTAGTGTATAAATCAAGGAAAAATAACTGCATAGATATCTTTATAATCATATAGAGTTTTACAAAGCTATATTTGCAGTGAATGAATCAGTGCACCTGTATACAGTTTGTTTGATAAGAACTCGACTGGCATACATAGACATATTTTTAAATTTTGGAATGCAATTTATAAAGATATATATAATTGTATCGATTTCTAACTAACCTCGTTTGTATAAAGTCCGCCGATGTACTCAAGTGCATGAAGTTGTATAAAAAATAAAATAAACGAGATGAAACTATGACTCTCGTCTTTTATAAATAATAATCGAGCTTTGCGATGTGAGTTTTGTTTCTGTAACTACTGATATTTGGTTAACATTTATATGAAAGTTTTGATTCATACCTATAAACANTAATCAGAATCAAATAAGGTACAAAATGAAAATCAAACTAAAAATATTATATAATTGTATACGTAAAAATAAATTAAAATACGAATAAATAATGTAGTAAACTGAGCTTAAACTTTTAGCGTATTTAGCATACCCTCTCCTGAGAGGAGACCCGAGCCCAGCAGTGAGACATTATGGGTTGTTGATGATTGATGAAACTTCTAGCGATTAGAGGCTATGAAAAACCATTATCGTGTATTCATAAGAAGCAGCTCAACCGAAGACCTCACAGGAAACCAGCGCTAAACAATTCAGGAGTCTCAAAAATAAGAATCAATCTCGAACAGTGATATCCCAAGACAACACATACTATTAAACAAACATTCGTAGACGAATCAGACTCCATGGTCATTCCCCTTGATATTTCAATGATTTACGTAATGAAACTGACAAATACCACAGTATTTTAATTCTATTGTCCGGGCTGTAATCTACGAAAGAAAGACCTTTAATCTGTGCGCGTTTATCATGTTTATTTCAATACAAAATAAAAGAAATCGTTGTGACGCGGCATTAGATCCAGTTTTGTGTTACATTTTACTTAAGAATCTTATATTTCAAACAAATGTGATTTTTCAACGATAGCTGCTCTATATATTATTGCATACAAAACACAACTAACATTTATTATTAGGATAACAAATAGAAGATAGGGTACATATAGTGTCATCTTTCACGGATATCGTAACAAAAAATATTCAGCTGACATCAGGCATGACCCTATAGATGCGTGGACATATGATTGATGGAACTTTCACACCCAAGGCAGGCTCCTTTCGATTGTTGATCAATCAAATCATAACTGGTTATTCTTATGTTCAATCCTATAATCATGTTTGTAAGATTGCGCGCATCGATTCTAAGAAACATCGGACGAAGATATATCGATACCTGTATACAGTTTGTTTGATAAGAACTCGACTGGCATACATAGACATATTTTTAAATTTTGGAATGCAATTTATAAAAATATATATAATTGTATCGATTTCTAACTAACCTCGTTTGTATAAAGTCCGCCGATGTACTCAAGTGCATGAAGTTGTATAAAAAATAAAAAATAAAATAAACGAGATGAAACTATGACTCTCGTCTTTTATAAATAATAATCGAGCTTTGCGATGTGAGTTTTGTTTCTGTAACTACTGATATTTGGTTAACATTTATATGAAAGTTTTGATTCATACATATAAACATTGTAATAATCAATATTAAACTTTAAAAGAACATTTTTCCATGATACATATAATCGAAGTTTTATAAAACTTCGATTATATGTATCATGGAGCTTATTTGATTTATAAATTACCAAAGTTCAAAACGTTTAGAAAGCATTTAGAGAGATATTAACGAAGACCAATAAATTCATAATTCAATACTAAGAACTCCGCAGACTAGAAACAATTATCTGCTAACAACTTCGTTGTTTCACAATTACAGTGTAATTTGCATGAACTGGCCAATTACTGAGGCACTATTGTGTGCCTTCTTGTACTTTTATAGATATCGATCTTGACGAGTTACGTGGAATGCATTTAAGGAAAACATGTTTCCGTTGCCCTGTTTTTTTAAACTTACAACTTTAGGAGTAATGATTTACTTGTGACCTCATCAATGCCAATTTATTTAACTATAGCAATATGACATGTTAAGTCTGCAACTATCTATAAAGTTTTTGGACGCCAGTTGTCTGAAAGTTCTTTAAAGAAAGTACAAAGTAAATATAACCGTCTATGTTTGCGAATACTGCGTAAATATGATACATGCATGCTTGGAAATTATACTTTAAGACAGTCACCCATGTTAGGGTATACCTGACAGGTATACCTGATAGGTTTACCTGTGCAGAACTATACAGGTTCATGATAGCAACTATACAGTCTTCTATACCGCTCCAGCTTACCTATAGGATGTAAATGTGCAGGTGAATTTGTCAAGTACTGTACCGATGACTGACTAAATTCAATATGGTTTTGAAACTTCTTTTTGAGCAATGAGGAGGTTCTCTATATGGTGTGAATACTTTCTTATGTTGTATGGACAAAACAAACAGGTGGGACAACTTGATGGAAAGTAATTTCTTTAATCTATATTTGCTTGCAACTAAAAGTCACAAGCACATTGGCAGCTGAGAGTTTTCTTTTTTTTTGATATTGGTAAACTTTAAATCCCTTAATGTGATATTGAAATGTACAGATATTCTTAGGTACGTGAGTATGGATTCCATCATCTATACAACATGCTATATTGTACTGGCGTTTAGAAAGTTAATTTACGAATTTTAATGGCCAATGAAAAAGCTAATTATTTGGAGTGAATTACAAAGTACTTCATGCCGTTAGATAAATAACAAAACTTTAAGGGCCAGGTTTACCATCTACTGTGTATCTACCTGATAGACTGTTATGAACTTACCTATCAAATAATTACAGTTTTCGGTTCTACAAGTCTTAGATACAGACATATATATATCATGTACATATTTATATATCAGTAACTTTTATCTGTCAAATAGTGTTATATATGACAGATTACTGTCTGAAACTTTATCAGTAAGTAGTAAATCTGGGCCTAAACTTTGTCAAATAAACAACAAAATGAGTAAATTACAAATACAGAACACGTTCGTTCAAGTTATGAAACGACTCGCAACTAGGTGTTTAGTATTTCCGTTTCCGTGTCAATCGGGTCCTCATTAGAACCAACATTAATATTCAGTTGCTCCGGAACAGTATCAATGCAGATATACAACGTTATGACGCAGGTTATGATTTAATGTCGTCTACTACCGGTGGATTAGTTTAGCGGTTGAATAAGGAATATTAGACCAAACCAAATTATTTTCAAAGTTAATAAGTATGCGTGTTACATTTGAGAAGTTACACAGAAGATGGGTCTAAAAGTAAATTATGTGAAATTAATTTTGGTACATATACTGTATAGTTACTTAGCACCGATTCGGTATACGGGTACACGTCCTTCAAAACTGTCTTCGGGTTGCGTTACTGTAACTGGAGCATATTTTAACAGAGAATGTACATTTCAGAATAAATACTAAAAACGAAAACAATGTTATAGAGAATTCGTAATTTTTTCGTCATTTTTTATCAACTACTTAAATGTATTTAAAAACTTCTCTTTTATTCTTATACTTATACTTTAAAGAATTAAAATCTGTGACTTTATAGAGGCTAATCTCTGGATCTTCTAAACCAATATCTAAAGTTATTATAATATATATTAACCTGAAAAATTAAAAATTTTACGTGGTCTAACAAGTGGGCACGAGTCAGCTTCAGCTGATATCATATCTATAATTTTTCTACCGAGATACTACATACGTTGACACATAAAAATTTTGAACCTTCTGACTAATTAACTTTGTTTTCATTTCTCCTCAATCAAGTAAGAACAGTGATACTATTACCGACCAATTTATTATCTTGTTTTTCTATAAAAAAATATAATTCCTCCAAATTATTTTAAACCGAATTCTAACAGACTTGCTAAAACAGATGATACAGCTACAGTAAACAGTGTTTCAAACCGTAGTGTATTTGCTGAACATTGCATAGCGTCGAATGCCGCATATTAATGCGTTGAGTTACAACCTAGATATATTGATGTTATAATCCACTGATAGCTATAACTAAGTAGATGTTAGTGTATAGTAGACGTAATGATATTGTATTGTTTGCTCCCAGATTTATTAAACATAGATTTTGATAATAAATTTACAAAGTACCTACATGTATATTATTTTTTCTAGATAAAATCGTATAAATATTTTTTGTTGAAACTAATTCGCGATAAAATTATTTAAAAGGTTACGGTACTTTTTATATCCTGATGTTTTGAACGGGTGTCGCCCTTGGTCACGGTCACTACCCTACCTTGGTCACTACCCTAGTTATAGGAGATAACGTAATTTTCAAAATAATTGTATTTCGATGAATATGCGTTATACAACAAAAACCATATGTAAAGTCATATAAATTGTAATGTTAGCCAGTAATGGTATTTTTACTACATTTCACAATAATAGTTATAACAACACAATGTTAACTTGAATATAACAATCAACTGAACACTGGGATAGTGTTGGGATCGTCAAGTCAAACCGTATTGTAACCAGATTTTATAATTTTAATTTCCTCAAAATAAAAATGAAATGTTATTTAGTTATTTTTAAAAGTCTTACAGCATTAAGAAATAGACGTACACTTCTGCCAACGTCATTCATCTCAATGAATAATAGTTAGATGCTCATCCAGCAAATATAAATACGGAAATCTAAATTGACATACCTGACCACGCACATGCCACAAATAGTTCTTCTTACTGTTCAATGGCTCATATTAATATGTTACAACTTTTGTAGCAAACTTTGATATTTTTTTATTGAATAGGGGGCAAACGAGCCAACGTATCGCCTGTAGATAAGCAATTATTGCCGCCCATAGATACCCACAAAACCAGAGGCGCCTCTAAAGAAGGAGTACGCTCTTTTCTTGAATGTTTGAAGCTCGTAGTTTTTGTTTTAATTGTGTACTTACTTCTTATGTGTCCTACCAGATCGAACAAAGAACTGTTACACAGCTGTTAAAGCCAGGACGAAAATACCTAGTTGTAGCTTAATATCGTTGAACACGTAAAGTGTTTCCCAAACGTATCTCACATGTACATTTATCACAGGCTTTACATTTTAAACTCTAGGAATATCAAGTCGCGAATGCTATGTACCTCGCCTGTCATGTTGAACCTGAATATTTCAGAGGTATGAAAAGCTTCTATCACGGCAACTGATGAAGGATTTAGCAACATTTAAATTCACAAAGTGGTTTATTCTTGGTCCATTATTTTCGTATTGAAATTGTGATTTTTTGGACGAATTTCTGAAGCGCATTCATTATATAAACATTTCAGTAAGAATAACCTTATTAATTATTTTAAATGCAAATCAACTTATGTTAAATTATGATCGAAGAATACAACATAGAAACAAACGCGTATATTTTAAATCTATACTCACTTTATAAAGATAAAGAGTTTGTTTTAT
This sequence comes from Hyphantria cunea, assembly GCA_003709505.1. Taxonomy (NCBI): domain Eukaryota; kingdom Metazoa; phylum Arthropoda; class Insecta; order Lepidoptera; family Erebidae; genus Hyphantria; species Hyphantria cunea. The sequence continues at coordinate 35,897 of PKRV01001121.1, forward strand.
TGAACGTGCTAATCTCACGAAGAACTAGCCTGTATTGAAACTTCAGTGTTAGATAGCCCAGTTTTCGAAGAAGGTTATAGATATATAAATATAATAATATCACAATAAAAACAAAAGGTATGAACGAAAAATGTTCCAAAAAAGTAACGCAATATATTCATTTGCGTACGAAAAGCCTACCGAATACATATAATGTAAGAAAGAATTGTTTGTCTTTAAAAGTTCTAAAAAAGTCTGCATCTGTATATATCTATACTTTGAAGGTACCCACTGCAATCTCTTTTATTGTAAATAAATATATTTACGTTATATAACATCACGCCACGGGTAATAGGAGATGTAAAATAGATTGCGCAAGTCAGCTAGTAGTGTATAAAAATGCATATGACGCGTTGAGTTTAAACTTTGAATCTTTTGAAAGGACGAATAATTGAGAGACGTTACGTGTTTTTGTATCGGTCAAATCTTTTGACTTACTACAACAAAAGCTTCCTAGACAATGCAGAGCAAAGGAACAACTTTAAATAAGAAATAAAGTTGGAATGAAAGATACTATGTTGAAACAATGAACTGGCTTTTAAGGATTTTCAAAGGAGAGTTTTCCGAGTTTGGTGTATCTAGTAGAATTGTGTTTCCATTCTATTGAATACTAATTATGAATTTCGTTATAATCTAGAATATAGAATCTATATATAGAATCTTTACAATCTGAAAAGTTTTATCTCATAGAGGCTATGCACTAACTATGCAATATTCTGAGAAATAATTAATTTGGGCATACAATTGACGATTCATGTCCATAATTGTGTCTGACATTTTGTATTCCTTTTTTTTCTTATCCATATGCTTATTGAGATTATTTCTGCGTTTCAGTTTCATTTGTATTCAAAGTACCAAAATTTTGATTAATAAATAACATTAAAAGGATTATTGCTTTATTATAAAAATAAAAATTTTCAAAGATGTTACTTATTACCAAATTATAATATTTATTAAAATATAAACTCTTTTATGATATTTATTTAAGAGTTATTATCATTTTCTAAATTTATTTTGGTAACGCATCTATGTGCGCATAAGAAAAATAATACAAAATAGATATATACTTTCGAGTTGTAAATTAGTTTTGTGCGGGACAGCCACGCTTCGGCATGAATGGGCTGTCTCGACTGGAGTGATATCACGGCCTCACAAAACCGGTGTCAAAGAGTGCTTGCGCTGTGTTTCACTGAGTGAGTGAGGGTGCTGGAGCCCCATACCCCAATTCTCTCCCCATCCCGCACTACACCCCGTCCTCCAAAGGTCAGCAACGCTCTTGTGACGCCTCTGGTGTTGTGGGTGTCCATGGGCGGCGGTAATCGCTCACCATCAGGCTATACGTATATGGTATACGTATAGGCTATATATAATGTTTCTTACTTAATTCCTTATTTATGAACACAATTATTTCAATCACGACCAGTAATTTGCAATACAGCTTTTCATTTTATTATTGCAACATTTGTTTGTTCTAAAACTTTCTAACAAAAGTCTTTTAAAATTCCTATTAGGTAGATATTTCATAAATCATTAAGTTGAGGTTACTCTGAATTATTTCCCTCAAGCCTCGTCCATCTTTTCTAAGAGTTACGGAACTTTATTATGAATATAGTTTGGTCTGTTCTTAGTAAATCAGTAGCCGGAATTGTAAAATGGCTCTTTCTATTCAATGTTCCAGTTAAAATAAATAGTATGTGTGCTTGTATTTGTATACATGACTCGTTGTTGTCTGCTGTAGAAATATATTGAGTGTTGAAATTAAACTGTAACTATTTACTATACAACTAAATACTTTTTTATAATACTAAATAACCCAATGAATTTCACATCACCTCGAATATTGATTCCTCTTTTTTATTACCTGATATCTTTCTAAGAATAGTTTCAAAAGAATTTACTGAATGTACCCATAAATATTTGACAACCAACAAGTACATCGAACCTTTGTCATAGTGATACTATTTGCGATTGCTGAGTCTAAATAAGTACTCGATAATCTTAATAATAATATGTATGGATGCTGATGATTCGAAGACCTGATTTTGAAATGTTCTTTTTTTTGAGGAGAATTGAGTACCGAAGTACCGATAACCGGACATGACAAGACATCACATAGAAGTGTAAAGACTATACTATGAGGTTATATAATAATTACTATTTTATATTAATACCTTTTTTAAGCGTAGATAAAACCCCGCTGAAGCTTACATCGGTAGCGAGGAGCCACTAAAAGATAGGCTATACCGCAATTTAAGGTACATCTCGGGGTGATTATTTCATATCCAAAAAATATATATAGTTCAATGTACACATTATATTCCAAAACAGGGTAGGTTTAAGATTCGACATCTAAATACTAGTTTTCTACCTATATCAGTTATCTTGTACCTATAATATAAGCTCTGCTTAGTTCCGGACTAGATGACGTTTTGTGTTAAATGTCCAAAATATTTATTTATTGTTATTTATCTCTCCTATTTCAGAGAGTAGATAGGTATACTTAGATAGGTATTTGATTTGAAAAGTCTTACAAAATATGAATTTAATATAACATTCAAGACATGAAAGAATCACAATTATTTCATACGTAGAATTCCTAACCTAAAAACAATAGTCCCTTATTATATGGTTCACTGAAAATCAAATAAAATCTGGGTAAAAAAGCCAAGGGTACAGTCAGACAAAATCACATTTCTATAAAATTGAAGTGGTCGTTTATTTATAGAAATCTGTTGTCGATTTACCTTTTTTGTCTTTTGCGACTTTTAAAAGGCAAAATGGATGTGACAGGGTCGCCTTCAGGATAATAAAAACGGAATTCCTTCATTAACGCAGGGGAGAGCTCCTTAGACCGAGAAGAGTACCGGTTTTCTTAAGGATTCTTCTAACTTAAATCACTTTCAAAGAAGTGCCTTAAAGTTTAATTGTCGGGCGTTTCTTTAGTTTACGGGGTTTTGACCAAGTATAATTTAAAGGTTAGATAATTAAATGTTGTGAACGTTTCCACTTTAAAAGCTTTTACCTACTGGCATACAAATAAGGTAAATACATTTTTTATAACTGGAAAATAAAAGAGAGTTCATTTTCTGTTGAATGACTGGTTTTTGTGTACTCTCTTCCAACTGGTTCCACATTCTCCCTTCCTCTATAAGACAACACGTTCTAGCCTCTGAAGTCACCGCCACAGAGTGGTAGAAATACGCTCTCGAACTAAACGGTTTGGGACTTTCTTCCTGTCCCGAGCAGTTACAAACTGACACTCATTACCAGAACACTTTCCTTGCCACTATTATCACAGATTCTTAAAGCGGTGCATGAAAATATATCTTACTAAGCCATCATTGTGTGGATCGACACACTACACTGTCTGCATTCGCAGTAAGTATAGTGGTCCCCACTATTGCATTCTACCCAGGCTTTCCACCAGGCTGAGTAGAGTCTTTGGTAGGCCTCCAAATAAAAAAATAGTTTTATTACAAAATTATTCGATACTAACAATGTCATTTATTGCACAGATAGGGTCGAAGAAATGGATGTTGAGTTCCGAAATACAGCTCAGTTTTTTTAAATGTCTTCAATAATAATATAGGAACAACCCTTTCTGATATAATATCTATCTACATAGGATGTTCTTATATTCAATTAAAGTAAAAGGCTATTAATAGTTCTACTTTTACCGTTAAAGGCACGGTCCCTTTTACATCAGATGGGGCTGACAGTTTCTGATGGACAGAGGTCTGGGTACTGATCTAACGAAAACTTACATCTGGTTGATCCAAAAAGATCAATGTTCGACTACGACCTACCTTTTAGTGGCATTTGAAACAAAGATAAAGTATTCAGATCAAATTAAAATTATCAGATTTAAATTTAGATTCCAAATAAAACAGTAATAATTTCTTAACAACTAATACAATCAATTGCAGACAAAAGGTAGAACTATTTACTTGCGTTGCGTTTCGATTTTATTGTGACTTGTTGAAATTGGTTACAACGTTCAACTTTAAGTGCTAAGTAAGCCTTTACAAACTTTACACTAATATCGCTTAAGATGATAATATCGCGCATGAGAATAACACACATGCTATAATAGTAGCCTTTCTTTCTTCTTCTTCTTAGTGTTATTCTGATTTACCGTAATAAATAATATTCACGCGATGACAATTCAATATTAATCAATGATGATATAAATCACTGGACACCCACAACACCAGAGGAGTCACAAGAGCGTTGCTAACCTTTGGAGGACAGGGTGTGGTGCGGGATGGGGGGAGGATTGGGGTATGGGCCTCCGGTATCCTCAACCACTCGATGATACACGGCGTAAGCGCTGTTTCACACCAGTTTTCTGTGAGGCCGTGGTATCACTCCGGTCGAGACGGCCCATTCATGCCGAAGCGCAGCTCGCCCACGGTAATTTTGTCATAAGTATTTAATAAATGTATTTTATATACAGAGAGGCCGCCGTAAGTAGAGTTACTTAACGTACAAGTAGGTACAATAAATATTTTGAGATATTTAGGCATTGTCCTGTTAGATAATAAAATAACAAGGCTTCTTAAGCTACATAGTCCTATCGTAATACAACTCATCTCCTCAGAGAAAGTAACTTCTATTACATTAGGTTTATTCTTAAGCAGCACTGAAATAATTTCTATTTATTTCAAGATAAAGTCCTTTGAATTCTAGTGGAACGTTCTGGAAATCCGACTTTATCCTCTCCCGCTGAAAATGGATTTAGTTTGATTTACTAACGTATGTCGATTTGGTGCCTATGTTGCCTAATCTAGATTATACTGTCCCTCTGAATATCATAAGAGTTTCGTGAAAGCTTTCAAGTATAAGGACATTAGGAAATTGTCTTTCAATAATACGAAACGAAAAAGAAAATATTATTTGACTTCATTTCTACTAATATTACATTACATTGAAAAGCTTTGTATTAATTTTCCTTCAAGGTTCAATTACGTAACCGGATACCAAATTTTCATTCTAAATTTTTTTATCTATTTTTCGAATTTGTTACTAAATGAATAATTTACTGAACTATGTAGAGTTAATTTAATGAATGAATGAATTTAAAGTAAATAAATATTTAAACATAACTTTTACAATATTAGTAAAGTTGCTATTTTGAAATAAAAGCTAATATAATCAAATCAATACAACAATTATTAAATCATAGTACTTACCGGTAACGTTCATAACCTTCAACAAACTTATTGCATAGAATAGTTGTGAAAACAAAAAAAGCCTTTCATTTGTACTGAAGTACCTAAGTACCACGTCTAAATAGAAGTGGATCACGCGATATCTCAATACCAACTTATTTCTGAATGCGATGATTAATCGAAAAACCGACACGTGCTTTTTGTATTCTAATTGGTAGGTTGGTAGGTCGGTCGGCCCAACAAATTACTTTTTCATAATATACAAAAGATCCATTATCCACTCAAATTAGTTTCCAAAAGGAAATCATTAATATTAATCAATGTTTCAAAGCCTTTGTAGGCGTAAAATATAGCTTCACAACGCTTGCGATAGAATGACTTCGATTAAAAATTATTTACTGAACTGAAACTTGGGATGATAATTATTCAACTGAAATTGAAATTCTTATTCCCAAAGGAAATTATATTGTTTCGAATATCATATAAAACTAATTAAGAACATCTACTAAACTTGTATTTAAAGTTAGTAAAATGACAAAAATATTTTGTTTTTGATTTAAAATAACTTCATGAAAGGCAAGAAGATCTCTCGGTGTAATTGTTTTGTATTCAGTTATTTTAATCAATTAAGTACGCTTAAATATAACTAATATTCCAGATGGAATATGATTTTATTTGTTAATATTACATTGGTCATTGCTGCCATCATTATAAAATATTACATACACGCTGTGCCTACACAGGAGGGGACCATCTACCGTAGGTGGCCCGAGGGCGGTCGAGGTTTCAGGGATTTCCTTTCGAGTGTACACCTGGTTCCCCGGCTTCTAGTACCTGAGACGGTGTGTGTTTTTTAGTCGGTTCTAGTCCGACATAGGCTTCGGTTAGTGGTATACAAGAGAACTTCCACACAAAAAGGGTGTACACATACATATTTATGTACACAGGCTTATAAGTATGTTTATACATTAAAGGTAAAAAAATAAAAATAAATTTTATCTGGATTTATAAAGGTAGTAATGTGGGTTGAATTGAATCTCAGGATGAGGCTTAATTACGATATTGAAAAGTTTCGTATCAAATACTCAGATTGTAATATAAAAGTTATAAGTATAAGTTTAATAAAAATATAGATATACAAATGGAAAGCTCGACTATTTTTATACAAAAGGGGTTTCATCTAAATGTGGTTGACAAAAATACAAAGAACCTTTAAAATCTATTGTAATTTAGAGTCTGTTATATCTTTGTATGAATATTATCCAAATATTCCACATTATTAAGGTATCATTATTCTAGTTCTAAAATTATTCGACGATAATAATGTAAGTTATATTTTGTTGTTTTCAAAATTTTGATACTTTTCAGTATATACGATGAAATACTAAAATATGAAACCATTCAATCCATATTGTTTTCTTTTGTTGATGAAGGATAAAAGGATCAAAACAAAAAATATGGCACTAAATATTGGAATCTTTATTTCAACATTACCCATTCAAGTATAAAAGACTTAATTTCCTGATAACACTCCTCCAAATGAAAAATCAAAAATGTTTTGTGAAATTATATTGGAAAGGATATTGATTTATAAATAAAAACGTGTTCAGTTATTTTATATATTTCGGACATTTTAACACACAACAACATCTGGTCCCAAACTAAGCAGAGCTTGTACTATGGGTACTAGATAACTGATATTAATACTTATATACTTTTTTTTGTAAATACATACATGTTATACATAGAATTTATAACTTTATTTATCGCAATTCAAAGCGGGATGTTTATTTTACAATATTTTAGACGTATGCTGACACGCCTAAAATCGTGGACCAGAAGTTTTTAAGTAGTAAACATAGCAATTGGAGTTTTGCATTGGTAAAGGGCAAAGTTTTTAATTGTGATCTAAGTACTCATGTTTTTTCTACAACAAAGTTGGATAGACACCACACGGTTCACGTGATTATCGTTGACCTATAAATAATACTACCGATGTATCCTTCTATATATATTTATAATGTATATACCATTCCTACGCATCAACTGGTCTTACAGATTTTTATAAAAAACCAATGATTTTAGAAGCGTCTAAGTGAAGGGAGAGCTTAATTGGAGATTTTATCCAGTAATCCTCTTCTCTTAGTAGGTTTGGCATATTTCTACGAATTTTAATAAGATCACTTTCTTGTGTAAATTTCTCGATAACTATGCTCCGGGGGAAGCTAAGTTAAATGAGAATTTATCCTAGTTTTTAGGGTTCTATACTTATGAGAAAGAATGCTTAAGTATTGCCATGACTCCTGACCGCAGTTTAGTGTAGAGAATAACATTAAAAAGCTGTTTTTCTACAAGGCAAAGTATAAAAATAACACTTTAAAAATAATTGAAATTTTTCCTAACCTACACGTAAAGCTAAGTAAAAAAGTGGGAAATTATTTTAAAAAAAATCCCGACTGCGTTAATTTTTTTTTTACTTTGTTTCTTTTTTAAATTAGCCAATGTCACTCTCCCGACTAAGACGAATCTATTGACACCGCTTACTTAAAAATGTTTAGGCTCTAGGGCGTGCCAAAGAAATATATATACATGCACTCGAAAAACATAGCCTTCCTTATTTCGCAGTCGGGCAAACATTTGGCTTTTGCCTAGTGCGAGGTATCGTTAGCAAGTTTTCTTTAAATATCAAGAAATATTTGAGATTATCCGTATGGATATACTTAAATATTATTATTATACCCGTTTTATTATATCCATATGGATATATCACTGGGTATAATAATAATATACCCAATATTATTATTATACCCAATATAAATCAGCTCAGGAGAAATTTATTGCGGACAAATTTATCGTCGTTTGCGCAGGTAAGAATAAGCAATATTAGGTGAATTAATTTGACATTCCTTGGCCGACTTCCCATGTATCTTAGCAAAAATATTAGATAGTAAAAGAAAGATAGTGGAACGCTTGCCTTTTATACTGGCTAGAGAACTTTCAGGTACTTTCAAATCAAAGTCTTAAGAGATAAAGTTTTAAACAAGTATTTGACACAGAAATAATGTATTTCTCATTATATTGATGTTCTAAATAAAATATTGCTGTGGTTATGGCCCTGTATGGTTTAAACATTAAAGTGTTATGTAGCTTGAACAAGTTGATATAATAATTTAATAAAAAAAAGTTTTTAATGAATTTGCAAACTTGAATAACCCGACGTGTGTCATGTAATTATGTAGGTATGTATTTTAATGTGGTAAAGGTGGCATACGTGTAGACTAATTGTGATTAACTAGGTAACTTACTACTACTACCTGTGAATACGTGATACTAAGTCCCAATGACGCAGAAGCATCACAAGGTTGCCATGGTGTGGGTCACCATGCTACATTGTTGCTTTGTCTGCATTCGCATTGAGTATGGTGACCACCACTCCTGGATTCTGCTTATGTACTTTCCATCGGACAGAGTTGAGTCATTTTAACAGGAACAAACATAAAAAAACGGTTTAGCGATTTAATAATGAAAACTTAACCGAAGGTGTTACTTTCAAATTTATAGTTTTAGTATGTATAGTATGTATTAGTAGGAAAAAAAACGCGTTAAGAGTGTGGAGGAACGGGTCACACATCCCTCCAACACAAAGGGAGGATCCTCCAACCAAGCGAGGTGATCATGCCTGGCGGACCACTGCCCACCGGCTGATGTTGGGATGTTGTATATATGCTAATAGGCGCGAGAACTTCTGGTGCGCGATGCAGGGTTGGTAGTTTCTTCGTACACTATGTTACTCCGTAGTCCAGTGTATCTTCGGTAGATGGCGTTGTCATGTATTCGTGTTGCAGCTGTATGTGGAATGCGCCACAAGACCTAAATTTAAGCAATTTAAAACTTTTTAATCCTCTCTAAGCTACACAAAGGGATCATAAAATTGTTTAATGCAAAGGCATGCAGTTTTATGACTAGTTGTATAACTATGCAGTGAAAATTCAAATCGTTGTGGTGAAATGGCTTTAGGTAATAACTAGACGGCGAGAGCCCTCGCTAACGTGGTCATACGTCATTCACATTGCTATCATGATTCCGCAGTGCCGTGCTCACCGACGGAGCACTACTGGCAAGTTTATCCTGAGGCTGATGTGCTATTCGTGTTTGTGATAGTTACATCATGAGAGTTTTATCATTAACACATGTGATATGTAGATAATATGCGATTTAATGATGATACACGATGACTCGAGCAGTGGTGATAGCCAAGTTGTGTGACGCATTTAAAAATTGTATTTAAGTATCGATTTTTACAGTTATGTTACTAGGTATCCTAATTTTTTTCTAATTACTAGATTATTTTTTATGGAATAGGGGACAAACGAGCAGACGTATTGCGCTTAAGTCGCCCATGGACACTCACAATACCAGAGGCGACACAAAGGTCGGCAGCCTTTGGGGGATGAACAGGGATTGGGGTATGGGCCTGCTTTGTCCTCACTCACATGGTGAAATACAGCGCAAGTGCTGTTTTGCATTGGTTTTCTGTGAGGCCGTGGTATCAAGGTGGTTGAGCCGGCCCGTTGATGCTGAAGTGTGGCTGGATATTTACATATACAATTTTTAAGAGCGGTGATAATAATGGAGAGAGATGAAATCAGAAATTAAATATTTTTTTAATTTCTCGGAACTTTTTTTTGTTTAATAAAAATGTTCAATGAAAATAATTTCATAATAATAATAAATAATAACGATTTAAGTTTAATTGAATTAGAATTCAAACATTTTTCATAACAAATGAAAAGGCTATCCGTTCATGTCTAGAATACAAGAGTAACCCGGTCTGAAGAATTACACCTTATTCTCTCCTATCAATCACCAAACGCAATAACAAAGTTTGTGATTTCATTCAAGTATTAATAATACGATTTACAGTTATGGAATGGGGAACGGGCTAGTCAGGAAGCCTTCATGTTAATCTGAATCGTTTCCATAATATAGAATGAGAAATAAATTGGAAATATAATGGGGGTAGCGTCACTTTTATTAATGGTAAATAATTTTTGTTGATCGCTTGAGAAATGAGTTTGGAAATGAACCCAATAACCACGGTAATAGACTTGATATCGGAAGATCGATTTTACTCTTCCTCTATTAAAAGCACATACGGGTATCGATTAAAAGGAATGTATATTACTTACATTCCAACAGTATATCCAAAGATACAATACATCCAGATGAATGGGAATGTATTAATAAATACTGTGATGCGCACTGCATTTTTTCTTTTGGTCACAAATTTCTAAAAAATTGCCAAAGGAATTTAGTGTAGAGCATTTTTGATTTCGCTTTTAATATTTGTTTTAAACAATATAATAGTCAAAAGATTTGAATAGTCTCTAAATAATACAAGTCCGGAGGATGTCAAATTAGGTCTTAAGTAGTTTTTCCCAATTTCACAACAAAACAAAAATCACATACCTCGCAAATCCCAAATTTTTAAATGTACTGATATTGTTAATTATACTTATTTGTCACTTACTCCTAAATATCTCGACAAAATCAAAGTTCTTTCATCCCACAAAGTTTTATTCAACCCATACACGATCACAAGTGCAGTCAAATAGCTGCTCCAGTTATTCACGCTCACAATACCGCACCGCTCCAAGACACATTCGTCAAATAGCTCAGGGATTCTCATGAAGCTACACGTCTAAGACATTTAGTGAACAAGTGTTTGACGATTTGTAACATTTGTAATTCAATTCGCGTTTACACGAACATGGGATTTAATGTTTAGAGCTCAGACCGTCGTGTCTAGTGTAGAACCGCTCATGTACTTTAATTACTTTGTTTTAAAGTGTAAGATGAATTTTAGCATGTTATGCAGGATATCTAGTTATGAAATTAATCAACGTAATTCAGTACAAATGTGTTTGTAATAAAGCGATCATAATGGAAACTAAAACTGAACAAAATGAATAAATTAAGGGCCACTTGAGAGGAAAATATTCCTGTGTTCATAAATGTGTTGTGAGGAACTCGCCAGCGTAGTTCAATATCAGTTAAAAGATTACTTGTAATGTAGATACAGGTATTTAAAGTTTCAAACTATACGAAACAAACGTGATCGGATAATGGCTCTCAATCATTTTAAGGAGACATGTGTGCAACAATATTAGTACCACACAACTGTGGACATTGGTCAAAACATATTGATTACATCGAAATACTCCAAAAGGGTAAGAGAAATTTAAAAATTTTGACCGTAGGAGAAGAATTGTGAGTTTTTGAAAACTAGAATGTTATAAAATTAACCCGTCTTTGCTTTTCTGACTATCCCTAACAACCATTATTTTAAAAAATAACATAACAACTAGCTATTAGATTATTACAACTTCATAAATTTAAGAAAGTCATGGCGAAGAATTTCTAAAAGACATAGTATGAAGTATAACATCATATGGTTTCATAAATCAAACTTTATATTTCCACATAATCCCTGTTTTTATTTAGATCTATACCAGCAAAAAAGACGAAAGCATTTTATCCACGTCTCTAGCACAAATTGTCACAAATATAAAGCTTATGGTCTGAGGAAGATGCTCAAAGACGATGTCTAAGATTTATAAAAAGGAGAATACTGTGAAGTTTAGACTTAGAAGGTTATATAAAGAAGGTTATATATACTAAGGACATTTTATAATTTATTTTTGAAGACGTTAAACGTTCTGATTTAGTTAATATCATGAAATAGATCGTATAGTAAGAAAATCAATACTGAGAAAATATAATGAAATTACTGAACGTAAAGTTTACTATGCGTAAACTTTGTTGGAGCCTTATAGTAATTATGCAGACCAAGGGCAATAAAAATCAAGGCCAACATTAACCCTTCTTTATATATTTCCAACCATAAAAAGAAAAATAGCACGGCCAGTGGTACTACTTTTTTAATTTAAGAAACCCATTTTCCTTCACGAATTTTTCGTAACAGATTGCGCAGCTTGAGGTTACAGTATGAATTTTCTTATGAAAATCAGAAGAAAAATTAATATAAAAAAATCAATAATTGATGCCATTAAAACGTTTTTTTAGAAGTTACTCTTAAATTTTAGTTATAAAATACATTTTAATGAATATGATAAGAGATTAATCTAACATTGTCCATTTAAAAAAATTGTACAATTAAACACTTAAGCTGGCAATACATACATACATACATATTTACACAAGGACAAGGAGCTAACAAAAAGAATGAAGTTAAAAATCCCGGCAAACAAAAATCTCTATAATCGCTGGGGATGACATTTCAAGAAATACTTTGTATTATTACACGGAACAAAGTTTGCAGTAAATCTTTTTTATATACAGGTGTAGAAAAAACTACTTGTATTTTCTTGCGCGGAAAATCGTCACTACGACAAATTGCCTTCAACGTGAACCTCATCCCACAAATGTACGTTGAACAATGCTTTTCCGAGACTTTTGAGCTAGATGAAGAGTGAAATATTTCTTTTACTTTGTTTTTAGATCTTGTTAAGAAAAAGGACTTTGAACAAAGTTTTGAGACTAAAGTCTGAGTAAACCACAGATGAAAATAATTAAATTAAGAAAATTAAACATTGTTATTATAATTGTATTCAGTCGAATTGAGAACCTTCGGCGTTTTGAAGTAGATCAAAATAACTTGTTTTTATTAAAAATAGTGTTCTATAATTTATTGTTAATTTTTGTTGGGAACGGAACGAAGACGGTATGAAAAGACTTATGCTTCTACCACATAACTACAATGTTGAGAATAAAATTTATATCCCAAATTTATAATGCATCTGTAGATCACTCATAATATAGATCTTAGCGTATACTGAACTGTATTCAGCTTGTTCGGGCAAACATTCCAATTGCCAGCACCCATAGATGACAATGGAGAATTCACTCGGCTGTTGCATTTCGGGAATTAGGCTTCATTCAAACGCTTGAATATTTGTAAGAAAATTTGTTCTGATGTACATTCCAACACACTTTGTTCTTTATTATACCAAAAATATATAAGAAAGACAGTTACTATATTAGCTAATTNTTGGGGCTATATTATATAGGCTTCCAGTATTCTCACCCACTCAGTAAAACAGGTGCTGTTTTTGCGGTTTTCTGTGAGGCGTGGTAACACGCCGGTCGAGCCGACCCATTTATGCCAAAACGTGGCCCTCCAACGGTAAGTAAACTTAGTTTTTTTTGTATTTTCTTAAGATGATAGTATTTTCAATTAAATGTCTCAGAGCTGACTCCCTTGATTCTGGAGATAATCTCCCTCGAGAGTAAATCCCATTTAAAGGTAATCTACTATGAAAATGATGAAGGGCGTTACCCCCTGATTATTTACTTAATTATTAATTTGTCAGCACCTTATTGTGTGTGCCCATAAAAGTTACACTTATTTAAAATATATACTTAAGACGTATACGCAGTAGGCAAAATACTTGAAATCCCTCACAAAGCAGTCGTACAAATCATGTTATCTTCCCCTAATTATGTGGTGGCCTCTATTGTTCAGCTACCGCAAAATTACAGCAAAGGAAATTATGTGGTCAAGAAAAGGTTCTAATAATTTCTAACCCTTTCCTTCTGGTTTATTTGTTAGGAGGAAAATGACTTGCTTTGTTCTTTATGTGGATTTTGAGGTACTTAATTGTTTTTGACTTGATTTAAATACTAGATTGGACAATCCGATCAATTTTAGGAATTATGTTTTGAAAGTAATGTAGAAAGCAAAAAGGGTTCCTTTCCTAAGTGTAAATAGTAATTTTTATCTTGACGAAAAGAGGTAGATATCTTTCCCTAGGGTTCTGAAGTGTTTGTATATTTTCAATAATAGTTACAATAAAAAGTTAGAAAAACTAGTACCCATTATTTAAAAAAAGATTCAGTTGTTTAGGAGTAGCGGTAGAACATACATAACTCCTAACACGAGCTGTATAGTTACCTAACAAGCAGGTATGAATAGGTAACTACACTGAGCTGATAACCAATCAAAATTGGTATTAAAATGAAGAATATTAAACTCTGTCTTCGAGACTACACTTTAACAAAAATAAGCAAAATAAACGTTCTGAAAGCAACTAGCGATGGAAAGGAGATAAACACGTATATTATAACGTTTTGTCGCTACAAGCATTTTTAATTTTTAAAACAAAGTATATTACCTACCTGATTATTTACGTATATTACCTACCCGTATGTAACAACCATTTAACCTTCAAAAATGTTATTTCAAAGATATATGATGAGCAATTTTAAAAGAGAATAAATTTAAAATGAAAGCTTAACGTCTAACTGCAAATTGATTCTTATTTAATCGTTAATAGATATCTAAATCGTTTCAATGAATTCGAAAAGAGAATTTAATATTCGTTCGCTTTAGTTATAAGAATTGCAGCACCTTTTTCAAAAGCTGTTATTTATGTATGAAATGTTTTCCTTTTCATACATATTAAAATTTATGATGCTTAGTCATTCATAACATGAATCACAAAGAAGTAGTAATAGTAGGAGTTATTGTTTTACAAAATTTATGCACAAATTTTAATCTAAGTTTTGTAGCGGAACCGAGGCGTTCACTTGAGAAATTTACAGCTTTTTTAAGGATAAACTTAATAGTTACAAGAACTTAAATTTAATGATATGTATACCTAAATTATATGCAAAATTTTAATATTTTATAAACTATTACAAAATAATGTTTGCACCCATTTAAATCTTCTAACGCCGATTGTTTGTGTGGTTGGACGAGCTAATCTTATTATTATTATTTTTTTTTTATATTTATTTAAGCTGCCAAAATGACTCTGCCCTGCCTGATGGAAAGCATGAGCAGAATCCAAGAGTGGTGGTCACCATCCTCAATGCGAAAAAGAACAATGCAGCANAAAATGACTGTGCCCTGCCTGATGGAAAGCATGAGCAGAATCCAAGAGTGGTGGTCACCATCCTCAATGCGAAAAAGAACAATGCAGCATGGTGACCCACACTATGACGGCCTGGGGGGAAGGGGGATAGTGAGGGGGATAGGGGGCGTTGGATTGGGGTATGGGCCTCCGGTATCCTCACTCACTCGATGAAACACAGCGTAAGCGCTGTTTCACACCGGTTTTCTGTGAGGCCGTGGTATCACTCCGGTCGAGCCGGCCCATTCATGCCGGAGCGTGGCTCTCCCACGGTTGGAATCTCAGAAAGTGGGCTAAATATCAACACGTTCTACAGTCAATAAGAGTCACAAACGAAGTTGCAAGCAGAGTAGAAGTTCAGCTAGTATAGCCTTAAGACTCAGATAGCTCTTGTTAAGAGTTTGCGTACGTGACTAGCTTGACTTATAGTTAACTCTTCCCGATTCATCCTTGTTAACAACATAACACTCCTATCATTGTATTTCATATTTCCCCATTTTCCCAATTTCAAAGTATTTTTTTTTGTTGTTGTTACTATTATTAGTTAATAGAATATCATGTTAGATATATTGTTATCTGAAAATAACATCTACATGATATTTAAGGAATCTTTTCCATATTCCATGATTTTGTGTTTCTACAGTCAATTTGTCCATCCAAATGTACATTTGTAGCCGCCATTTGTACATGGTCATTATATTGTTTCGCTCAAACATAACTGTATCAATTGGTGTACAATAAAGTTTATTTTATTCTATTCTATTCTATTCTGTTCTATTTTGCTCTGTTCTGTTCTTATCTACTCTGCTCTGCTCTGCTCTGTTCTGTTCTGCTCGGCTCTGCTCTGTTCTGTTCTATTCCATTTTATTATTGGTTCTTGTTACGATTTTCAAACATTGATTTTTAATAGTTAGTTACAGTTTTGGTAATAACCAACTAAGCACTTAGATATGGCATACGAGTTCTGTTGTATGAAAATTAAAAACTGAAATTATTTATGACCGAAAAAGTATGAGCCTGACTCATCTCTTCGCCTCATTCCGTACAAACTTACCTATACATAATTCTAACGTGTGCGGGATGGATTCAAAGAGGTTTTTATCCATTTTTATTGCTTAACTTTTCCGTTCTGGAAATATTTCCATACAAATCGACACACGTCAGTGTCAATACTCCAAGTGCAAAGCGTATCTCACGTAGAGCAAACGTGAATATTTAATATTAATTTCAATTCTCTACTTCCATGTTTTCCTGAGAAAAGAACTCTTGACTGTAAGACAGAGAGACAAAAAACCTTATTTTGTTTAATGTAAAATAATATTGATAATTTTTCACACTTTAAAGTAATAAACTACAAGTCTAGGTTACTACCCAGATCAGTAGTTTATTACTTTTTAACTTTTTATTTTATTATCTTCCATTCCTACTGACTTTTTACACGTAGATCAATATTATCCGTAAATAAAACAACGAATAACTATCCTAATAAATACAGTTACCCAACAATAATACAACCTCATTTACAAGCCCTAATAATTAATATATCCCTAACTTATGTATCCCAACACCTGTGTAGAGGTTTACTATTTTTTATTTCGTCTAATATTCTTTCTATACGAACACAATTCGGTTGTAAGCCAAGGCGACATTAATAATACAATAACACCGAACATAATCCTACCTCCGGGCCCAAGCATACAACAGTCATCTTATAGATTTATTATGCAGTATGTCGGACAAGAAATATGAAAATATTAAAGTCTCGTTCTAACCAATTTCAGCGTGTGTTTTCCATACAAAATATGTGTTTTAGTTTCCGTCTAAATAATTTTACTTGATTTGTTGTAGTCTAAAAGTTATACAGTCTTATAAGCTTTATTTTCTCAAGTATTAAGTACACTCATACCGTTGAACAGGTAGCGCGTTTATCGTTTGTATGCATGTTAAGTAAATCAATTAAGACGTCCTTCAACCCGAGCAATATTTCAAGGTCATTTGTATTATTCGTATGAATGTAGAAGTTTGAATAAAGTATGTAATTGCTTACTTAAATCAAAGCTATAGAAAATAGTAGAAACTTGATACAGATGATAGATTTTTATGAAGGAAAACCTATCGGATAAAATCAATATTTAAATGAGAGCAAATGAGCAGGAAGAATCTAGTCAGTAATAAATAAATACTACACTTAAGGAGGCAAGTTCAATTATAAATAAAACAGAAAATGATAAAAATATAAGAGCCTTGAACTGTCTTATTTAATATCCTTATTTTAATCATACTTCGAATAATCACAATATAACGCTTCAAAAGCGGCACTCAGTTACGGAATCATGTTTATATAAGAATGTTAACACTTATTATTGAAACATTAATCAAATGCAACCGACTAGGGAATGTAAGTGAAATTACTCATGCATAATACAAAAGCGACGGTCTTGCTTGCCTACGTACGATGAAGGAGCGGTACATCCTACTCAAATTCTGAGACGGGTTGAAGTAATATTTACTTTTATATCTTTGTGCACAAACTCTTGAATGACAGAAGAAAAGTTACCTTTCAAATGTAAAATATTGCGAAATTCTACAAAATAAATGAACGTAATTTATGCGATCAACTGTTGAATTAATATTAGAGGTCTCATAGAAATGGAAATTGATTTAACATTCAGGAACGAGCTGAAACAAGGAGGGTAATTTCAACAAAGGTTATCTTATAATAATATCTTACCTCTGTAGAAATTTCTGGAAAGATTGTTCATAGGAAATTAGAAAAGGGATATTAATGATTCCAGCAATGTGCTTGATCTTTTTTTTGTTCTACAAAGATCCGGTGAACAAAGTAAATAAACAAACTTCTTAGTACTTTGATATGTGCTCTCGATTTAGGTAGAAAGTTGAATTAAAACTATTGAAATAAAACTTGGAAAATGTAATAACAGTTAAAATTGATTTCGGAATAGAACTAATTTTCCATTCTTGTGATTTCAATCATAATATATTCTACATATTTATGTTATCTTATAATCAGTTTAAATTAAATTCACATTCACTTTTTCCATTTCTACTATCTTAACATCTGCAAACTACTCATCACCACGTTTTTGTTTGTGAGGATATGACGATCTACTAAATACATATGATGATGATGTACTCCTAGCCGATTATGGCCACGGCGGCCAGTCTCAACAAAGACTAACCAACTACACAGGAGATATTGTAGTGCACAAGTGTGTACGCAAACACAGGTGCAGTCTCTGTTCCCTCTCTCTCATAATCCGATGGGACGGTTAACCGTCACGAACAGGGTAAGATCAGGCGCTGGACCGACCGCTTCACCAGCTCTCCGAAGTTGGGGTCATATAACGTTGGTGTGATAAAGTATCACTAGCCAGAGCTTTCTTTAGCATTCAGCCAATATAAGCAATTCCTAAAATTGACTTGTGTTCGATTTGACTGGTAATTAAAATCTATTACGGTTTAGATCTTTCTGGTTGGAATTAAGACTAAGCTATTGCAAATAAAAACATTCAATGATTAAAAAAATAAACAAACCAAATTAAGGTTTAAACATTGCTCTGCCACCATAAACGGCTTTGGAACAGCGTGTTTAGCGCTCGACTGACTTATTGTTATTTTTGGAGGAAGAAGCTGAAATAGCTGGAGCTCTAGTCGCCTACTAAAAGACAATCGATTTTTAAAATATAATTATTTATTGCAAAAGAAAGTTTGCTTATAAAAAAAACACCATAATAAACGTGAACAGCAAACACAAATGACAACCAGTTGTCAAATAACAAACAACGGATGTATTGAATCAATATTTCATAGACATCTCTATTTCTGCCGACCGACAATCTTCCAGAATTACCCCATAACAGTGGCTGGAGAAAAGGATTTGTGAAAACCGCCGGTACATTATTTATTCCGCGGATATTAGCAGTCACTCGCTCCGTGATTTACATAAACTGAAAGTTATTGTTGCTGTGAAAATATTGGCCTTGTTTTTATTTTGCAAGAAAATAGTTTCAAGGCTGAGGGTGGCCTCGGTGATGATTAATTTTTTGTGGCTAAATATATTTTTGTAAAGAAATTTATCTTCAAGTTTTTTTCCTTTCACTACTAACGATTAAAACAAGTTGGAACTTATATTTACAGAATCAATGGGTACGTGCCTCCGGTATCCTCACTCATTCGGTAAAACACAGCGCAGGCACTATTTTACACCGGTTTTATGTGAGGCTCTGGTATCACTCCAGTCAAGCCGGTCCATGTATCATCATCCGGTTAAAACATTATACCCGTTTCAAAATAAGGTTTGTGCTTTTCATTAACGCTGTATCAATATTCTTTAGTATGAAATCCTCAGAATATACGCTTATAATAATCAACAACAGATTTCAGGGGATTATTTAAAATAAATTTAAAAAAATCTATGTACCGAACCGAATCCTCATAAGGAAAAAGTGCATTGCAATAAACCATCTCTCTCGTTCATACGGGTACATATAAACCCTTGAGAGATGCCTTGTAAGTAAATACGCGGAATATTTCTGAGAATTTATATTTCTACATACACACTGACGTCTCCGAGTCCTCAGCTAGGTTCAGTCAACCGTTACGGGGTTTTCCTGACAATAAGCCCAGAGGTGTCAGCCAAAATAACTAATAGTTAAACAGTTATAGTTAAAATAAAATTATTATTCCTTACAATATTCAGTTATAATATATTTTTTAATATTGAAAACTATGATATTGAAACAAAGAAAAATAACGATAAATGTACTGCAAGTCACTTATTAACTGAAAATACCTATTGAGTTCGTTTTGTTGGTAATACTAAAATAATATTAAGCATTTATCGACAGCCTTAAATATACCGAATGTACATAGTATACGTTTTGTCAATCCTCATACTTTCGTAACGAAAACAAAAAAACAATGAATATACAAAGCCCAGAAAAGTTGTTTTATTTTGTGGTGGCGCAGGCAGCGTACGCGACTGCTGTTCGAATCCTGGGTCGGACCAAATGTTTGTATGATCTGCAAATATATATATGTTTCGGAGTTTGGGTGTTTTCTATGTATAATATGTATGTATTTACAAAACAAAAGTATTTATGTATTAATATCAGTTATCTAGTACCCATAAGCTCTGCTTAGTTTAGGACTAGATGGCGTTGTGTGTAAGATGTCCGAAGTATTTATTTCTTATGTTTTTCAGTGGCATTGAAACTTGTACAACGCCTACCAGAGCATGCCGGGCAATATTACGTAAACACCAATATTATCATTACCAAGATTAAGGATTTCAATATCATTTATCCGTTTTTAATTTTTTTTTCGATTTTGGAACACCAACCGCATAAAAACACACTTTCTAGAACCTAAAATTATTAAACATGTAGCTTTTGACAGGCATTTAAAAAAAGAATATAATAGAATTATATTAGTATATTGACATTTGAGGTATTACCCGCGGTATAACTTCCGCGGATTCAATTAATTTCTTTTCTTTTTTTTAAATTTAAACTATTTAGAATCCTCAGGAATAAACACAAAAATGTCAATCGGTTCAGTCGATTTGGAGGAATCCAGTCACATATATACGCACAAAAGATTTATATATTATACATAAATTAGTATAGATTTTATTATGTATGGACAAACAAGCAAATGGGTCACCTGATGGAAAGCAACTACTAGTTTTCAGTATACCTGCAACTCAAGAATCAAAAATACGTTACTGTTCTTCAATATGAATATACGCTCTTTTTTAAGGCCCTTGAAAAGGAAAATGTTTCCAACCAGTAATATTTCGCATCGTACAAAATGCTCTAAATCATAATAATATTTTGGCGGTGGCGTGGAATGATACTTTCATTCGCTCGCTGTCGCTCGTTGACGACCAGAAACTGCATCTTTGAGTTGCTGTTTCTGGTATTGTGTGATGAAAAGGCGACTAGTTGTTGTCGCAGGGCAATCATGGTGGGTCATGTTCACTTAAATGCATCGGCGGCTGCGGGCCCTGTATGCATATATTTCATGTATTTACCTCCATCTTCTTCCTCATTCGTTACCAGTTTGTTGATTAAGTGGAATGAAAGTATCCTTTTTATTGTATATGGAGGAACGGGTGTCATGTCCCTCCAATACACAGGGAGGATCCTCCAACTCAGAGGGAGGATCCTCTGACCAGACGAGGTCATCATACCGGACCACTCTTTATCGCGTAACCGAGAAACACGCGGGTGGCGATTATGGCGGTACAGTTTTATGATCAGACTCCATACAGGTAAATGAGACTTTTAATACATTATTCATTCGGATAGTACTATTGTTCAGATATAAAGCAAGCACAATAACATACAAACATGAACTATGTTTTCTTTTGTGCTGTACACAGACATTTTTTTTATTTTATGTATTTTTTGTAATAAAATTTCAATAATTTGAGTAAATTATTATAGAAATTAAATAGCTGATGAAATATTATACTATCTGTAATTAGCGCGATTACACATAGCGTTATTCTTTAAAAATAAAACACAAATATACCCCCATATTTGAAAGTTTTTGATTAATTTACATCTCTGACCAATCAAAGCCGGGTCCGCATTACTAGTATGGATATGTATTGGTAGAATGTTGCTTAACACTGTACAGCATGAAGTAAGATGAGTATTAAAAGAGTAATATTTCGCGTTGTCAATCCCTTGAGAGCCATAAACACAGACGTTAAAAATGAAATTCACTTTCCTCTAATATTTCTCCTTCTAACTCAAGAAGAAGCAATTACTTATAACGTATGAGTTGTTTACAATCCCCTAGAGGAGGAATAGTTAATTTAAATAAACAATGAAAGTAATATTTATAATAACATGAAATTAAAATGTAGCTAATAATTACGCTATTACTATCGCAGTCCATGTTGTTCTTTTGCCTTTCCCATTGGACGCTTTACCGATTATGAACAAATCGCATCCAGTTCTTAGTGATCTTACAAGTAAATTTGTGCAAATTTTGATCACATTTTGATCACTTTCACCTTAAATTGGTTCTAAGCAGTAATTAAATAGTATATTAAGAAAAAATATTTAAATGAATTCAGTTGTAAATGCCACAACTTACTAACTTTGTTATAAGCGACGCTAGCGCATCGTATAAACGCAGCTGAAAATGCAAAGCAATGTAGGTAACTGTTTGCTTACGCTTGGAAAATGTTAGAGCTGTTGTAGCTTTACTTGTCAAAGCGTTTACAGCCGCATTCAATAGAGAATACTTGAGAGCAGCGCTGTTTTACTCTACATATCGTTTTCTTAAATTCATATATAGGTGAAAGGCTAACAAGTATACTAGTAGTAAATCACTTTATTAGTACAATATTTCTTGTACAATTTTTCAGAAAAGATTTCCGTGAACGGTATTTTATTAGGTTTTATAACAGGAATACTTTTATTAAATCATAACCTAAAACAATGTCAGAAAAACTTTCATATATTGTATAAATCCAACATTCAAGCTATGTCGGGTTTCGGCATGTAATGTATGTTATAAATGAAATTCTTTTCACAGCCTTACACTCGATTTAAGTCTTGGTATTTGGTTATTTTTTATACAAATGTAAGTAGCACTGGGAACATCACTTCGGTGAAATCGTTTTTATACAATATATATCTTATCATTATCGTCTCATAATATTCAAATGACTGACAGAATTTTCATTAGGTTCTAGATGCACTCTGTGGTGCTGCCCGTGTATTCCGAGATCTGCAAATATTTTCGATTTCTAGTTCATTCTTAAGGAATACTAAATTTTTTCGGGATAAACAGTAGTACTGTGTCAGGTACTTTTTATTGATGGTCAAACCGTGTAGCGTATTGTGAAAAGTGTGTAAAATGTGTTCATAGAATTCATAAAAAATTGTGTGAGTAACATTCTAATGATTTCTCACTTAGAATATCTAACAGAGGTGTGGAGAGTTAGTGTATGTGATTTGAATTCGATGAAAATAACTCAAAATTGATACCAAATACATGAAGAGATTTAACTATTAAATCTAAAATAAAATAAAATATTCATCTACATGATACTTACTCTCGTATTAAAAATATTCTAGGAAACTCCGTGTAAAACACTTCATAGTTGCATAGGAAAACTAAAATCAAATTTGAAGAAATGAAAACAAGTAATGAATTATTTAAAAAAAACCGACTGCGTATATATTTTTTTCTTTTTAATTTTAATATACCCAATGTCACTTTCACGGCTTTGGTGAATCTATTGACCCCACTCTCATAAAAATACGACAAGCCGTTTCTTGCACGTCCTAGAATGCTCTAGGACGTGCCAAAGAAATATACATACATACTTACATACACACACTCGAAAAACATAACACTCCTTCTTTCACAGTCGGGTAATAATTTGTTTATTATAATTACTAAAAGTAGGAATCAATTGTTTGATTCTATACAAATCACACAATGTGTATTAGTATCTTAATTAGTTTTGGTTGTTGTTTTTTGAATTGTCCGATTATTCCAATATTGAAAATAAGTTTTGTAAGCAAAAAATCTTATTAAAATTATACACGCAAGTATTTAAGAAATATGTAGGGATAATTGTATGTTATGAAAATAATATGTCTTAGATCTATCATCTAAAAAACATATTATTTCACTCTTTTTATATTTCGTATCTCATAAGAAGAAGATCTTATGAGAAATAATTGTTTTCAACGTTATACAAAATGAAAACTACATACCATCTGAACAAAGAACCTTCTTCGTTTTGGAATTCGGTAACAATATATTTATCAATCAAATAAAATTCTGAATTCTAAGTTGTGGTGACTATATTACATTACTTGTTGAAAATATTTTCAACAGCAAATCAGATTGGCACAGCTTTAATATCCTGAGCTACGTAACATCTGTTTGCGTAACTTGGAACGTTCTGTTTTCTTCTTATTTCGGATCAAATTGGGTTATTATACGCGACTTATTTTTCTGAAGAGACTGAAAATAATATTTGAATTATCTAATTAAATTATTATTTTCAGTGGTGCCGCAATTGAGTAAACAATATTGAGTGTAATAAAAATATCTGCTAGTTTAAAATTTTCATATTTTTTAATTTTCAAAGTTTTCATAGCTTGATTTTTAGAAATTTACTTTTTATATTTCGGCATAAACGGGCCAGCTCGACTACCCTTTTACAGAAGAACAATCTAAAATGACACCATTCGTGCTGTCGTCTTCCGTTTCTGAGTACGAGATGCAAAAGCAACTCAATAGGCTGCCATAGTCAATGTCAATGGTCAAGATGCTGCATCACCTTCATTAGCAAGATGTTTACCACTATCCTTATACTGTTTAAGCTTTCCATCAGGCAAAGTAACTCTCACCTTGGCAGCCTCATACATATAACTTTTGTATTTCTATTTTCACATTCATTGAAAAGTTTTTGGTTGTTATACAGACGCTAATCGCAAGGAATTCTTAATTATTGTTGAAATCCGTCAGCGCGTAAATTGCTACCAATCATTCGGACCGTGTACGGGAGTACCTGTATTCATTTTAAAAAAATGGAAATGAAAATGCCTTTCAAAAGTTAGTATAAATTTGAAAGTAATTAAGTTGTATATGAATACAGCTTTCATTGGCCAGCTTTACAGTCAAATATTTTTTAGTGATAACCTGTTATGTAGTTCAAATTTAAATTTAAAGAAGATCCACTAATAGAATACATATAACTAACCACTACTACACTACTACACTGAACTAACTAAACACTTCATTGGGTGTTAGCCGCCCGCTTTTGTTTGACTTGATTAACAAATACTATTACTTTTTTTTTTTTTGTTCAGTCCTAACAAAATATGGCATATGTCAGTCCTGAATAGTGTTACTATCAATAGAAACTAATAAGTGAAAGAATTTTCGAGATCGGATCATTACTTCCGAAAATTACCCCTTATAGCCATATATACAAAATTAGAAACTTTAACTTTACTGTACTATATATACTATAATAAATATAACTAACTTATAATATTAGTATAGATTACTATCAGTATATATATATATATACTGATAGTAATCTATACTATATATATATATATATATATATAGTTCATTTGGCTGCAGTGTAATATGAGAACGAGCATCTTTAACTTTAGAATATTAATCTAATTTTTTTAAGGTTTAGCTCCGTATATGAATATTTAAGAAAATTTTTATTTCAATATCTTTTTACGTAGCGTCTTTAATACACAATTGATTCATTTATTATTACTCACTTTTCATAAAACTATTTTTACCAAAATCAGTTTTCAATTAAACCTATATATAGATAATTTATATAATTGAGATAAATGCTTTTAATTTGTCAGGCCATTAAAGATTTAGCCATTTATTTTTATTGATGCTCAATTTACTTAAATTGATCGTACGGTTGGTATCACAGAGTTTGGTATTAGGTTTCACTATGGTTCATTTAAATCATTTAGAAATTAAATGATTTCAGTATTTAAGTTATTTTTAGGTAAATTTGGTAAACATTAAGTAATTTTTCTACAATTTATAACAAAACACACCAGGTCGTAGGTTTTAGCTTAACAGTTTTCTCATGGTTATATAGATAAATAGCGATGTTGAAAATATTTCAACGGTATTTATTTGAGGGCCTTAGTGACGCAGTGGTAGCATATGCGACTGCTGTGCTTGAGGTCTCGGGTTCGATTACCGGGTCGGACCAAATGTTTGTATATTCTACAAATATTTGTTTCGGAGTTTTTTTTTCCATATTCCATATAATTTGTATGTATTGACAAAAAAAAGTATTCATGTATTTATATCATGTCTAGTACCCATAACATAAGCTCTGCTTAGCTTGGGACTCGATGGCGTTGTGTGTTTAATGTGCGAAATATTTATTTTAATTTTATTTTATTTATAATGATGGTTCAGGTCAGGCCCTTTTATCTTCTATTATCATAAAATAATTACTATTGATGAAAGGTCTGATGAAAGTGCAATAGACGTAAGTTATATGCTGCGAGTCTGGCATATAGTATTCTGTCACATATCCATATCTTGGAGAGAATTGAGGACTGAGTTTATGTGTGTAATTATTATATAATTTATAATTTTTTTTGTTCCGCGTTTATTAGCTAGGTACGAATCCGCCCCCTGTCAAATTGTTATCATAATTAAAATATACGATTCTGGTCAGGGAATCGGGCACGAGAAAAAGATTTATAATTCAGCTAAGCCTCATTTCCTTTCTTTGTCGACAATGAAGTCACGTTGAAAAAGCTATTAATAATAGAATGTTTCATTCACTTGAATATAAATGAAATATTTAAAGTATTTTTAAAGTAAATAATTCACAAACTATTCATTGCTAGAATATTTTTTTTAGTTAAAATATAACTGTCGTCATTATTGTTATTGAAGTATCAATTATTAGTGATATATGTAAATGTTAACAATTGCAAACTAAACGAATCATACTTTTATATACTTAAACATATATAGAGCGATTTTCAATTTTTAAATTGGTTTTTTGATATTATAAAAAAACAGAGTATTAATAGTCATTACTCGCCTATTTACTAGAAGTTTCTTTTATATTAGTTCTTGCCAATTAGGAAAAAAAAACTATATTTAAAAATAACAAAAATCTAGTTTTATATTTTAAATAAAAAAAATAAAAAAGAATACACTATAATCTGAGGCGAATATCGATCGAAGAATAAAAGCTTGTCATGAAGATGCTCATACTAGTCGCAGGGTCTTAATAAGGTGAGGTGTTAGATATGTCGGTTTTGTCGCTCGGAAGTAATGCTAAAGTCAAAATAAATTCTAAGGTAACTCTGGCTCTCTGTCTGTTTATTACCTTTTCACACCTAAAACACTAAAACGATGTTGATGAAAATTTGCAAGCGGACACCTTGAACTCTGAGGAAGGACATGGACTACTTTGCATTGCGATAAGCGACATCCTCGCGGGCAAAGCTACGGTCAATAGCTGTTAGCAATTTGAAGTGGTAATTTGCAGGCACAAATTCATACCATAAGAGTGTATATCGAATGAAAACTAAATTATTAAGTCGAGTTCCAAAACCTACTCTACTCAACTTATTAAAAGTAAGAGATAAATAAGGTACAGAAATGATGGTTAAATTTCTTTTAGTTATATCTATTTACAGCAATCACTTTGTTTTTTAGAAGATGGATGGGCTTTTTCCCACACACTTTTTACCTAGTAATAGTGGAAAGACGTAAAAAATGTTGTCAAACCTATATCACGGCTTTCACGCTCGCATGGAAGCTGTTCGTACGTTGAACTTGAAGAAGTTAATCACGCACTTATGGTGTTATAGCCCGGCGTTTTAAAAAAGGTCGTGTTTTACGAGGTAATTTACTTCCATTATGGTATTCATTTCGTTAACTACCAGCTAACAACCTAACTACTAAACTATTCACCCATGGCTTCATACTTGTAACTATGTCATATTTTTTTTAACGATAAACTGTCATGCAGCCGTTTTCCTTTTGATGATGATTTTAATGTATAAAGATTTGAAAAATTGTTATTGTTCATCTATTTATAGCAAATTCTAAATTAAGTATTCTTAAATTTTCTAATTATTCACGTAATTTAAAAAAAAATATTCAGACAATAACAAACACAAAAAAAAAATTGTAAAATCGGTCCATACGTTCACGCGTGATGACGTGACCAAGGGAAATAGGGATTAAACTATTTCCTATTATTAAATTATTTATAAAAAAGAATCTCGATGTCAAATTGAAATCGGTGTAGTGGTTCAGCTGTTCAGCGTGTCAGTCAGATAGACAGACAGACAGATAAAATATTATAATATTTATGAAAGTTTATTTTTCTATAAGAACGCTAAATATTTATAAACATGTAGAAATAAGTCCCACAGACCCGTCACAGACTAGCTTGACAAACGACGGCCAATTCACAAAGAGTGATGCATAACATCGGCATTGAATGTTCGATCGATACTACTCCTTTGTTTAATGTAAAATGCCACAGCGACATGCCACGCCATGAGTCAAACAAAGAATGTCGTCAATACACATATACATTGAAGAGAGGTCTATACATCTAGAGTGCGACACTCAGTACACCGACAGCGTCAGTCAATCTACGACCCTAACGATTAAAGTAATTATGTATCAAAATTATGCCACCATGTTTACTTTAACCATTATTATTACATTATGTTAAGATTCTCTAACACTATTAAATCAAAGTAGTACCGCACATCAGCTTTGTAAGCGTGATGAACTTAAAGCTCGACAACCAACCATTACTTATTGTCATCCCATATATCCTACCCCACTTGCTTCCATAGATTTCTGTCAAAGATTGGGTACATCGGTGACTTGTTTATAAGTATAACTATTTTGCCTCGCACAACCAATTCTGGTTCATAAATCGTAGTCGTCCATGGGAATTTCCCATAAGGTTAATGATAATTTCCCTAAGTTTAATGATATAACTTAGAAATCAGAAAATTAAAATAACTATGCTATATTAAGTGCGTTGCGCCAAACTACTTTAGCATTTGAAGAGCATTTCCATTATTTTTAAGATTCCCATTATATATAGAGGTGAAACCTTTTTTTATGGAATAGAGAGTAAACGAGCAGATACATCGCCTGATAATAAGCGATTAACGCCACCCATAAACACCCGCAACACCAGAGGCGTCACAAGTGCGTTGTATGCCTTTGAGGGATGGATAGGGAGATGGGAGGTATCCTCACTCACTCGGTGAAACACAGTGCAGCCGGTTTTCTGTGAGGCCGTGTTATCACTCTAGTCGAGCCGGACCATTCATGCCGAAGCGTGGCTCTCCTTTTCAGATTTCAACTTTATTTTACTGTCGACAGCAAATAATGATTATACAAATTAGCTGTTATCACACGCCTGTTCTAATACAATGAACTTGTGAACACGAAAAAAAAGAAATTAATTAGGACTTAGAAGGCTCAATCAGAAATACAAACATGACTGAGCCAGGTTCAGCAGAAAAAACTATTAGTAATCATTTATCATCGTTAACAACAATGTGGAAATATTTTTATCTCTTCCATTAGTTTTGATTAACGAGATTTGATGAGTCACGTGCTCAGCTCACGATGATATTAATATAAAGTTACTACCGTTTCACAAGATAAGTCTTAAGATTTTTAGAAGAAGAATTATTAACATATAGACAAAAGTCTTAATACGTACTATTTTCTTACTGTTTTTAGATGGAGATGACTTTTATTTTTCAATTTTTGTCTTGAGAACTAATACTCGAGTTCAAACTTGCAATATGACCTTAAACTATACATCGGGTTTAACAAAAGTATCTATAAGTTAATGTCATATTGTAATTCACTTCATTAAAAGTACAGAATTGATTCCATTTTTATTTAATTTTATGGTTTCGATACTTTTTTACCAAAGACTAAAGAAAAATTAGAAGAAAAAAAATGTAAAAGAAGTATCAACGATTACTTTTCGTGACTGAATGAGCTGTAAATAATAATTTAAAAGTAGAACTCAACGTAAGAAACAATGTATTTTATAAAATGTAATTTTAACAAAATAGGAAAAAGATATAAGAAAATTGTTGTAAAGTCGCCTTTTATTCTGAATTCCATGAATTTTTTACTAACCCCATTTGGGATCACGAATCCTTTGGTTAGGTGCAGATAAGAAATGCACTAGAGCTTTATGTCACCCTACTGACCTATTACATTAGATTTATTGCCTGAACAAGCACATTTAATTCTGTGCTGGTTTTCTTTATCTCTATTGTAAGTGCGTAATGGAACTCTATTATTAAACTAACGAATAACTAAATTTAATACCAACATTACAGAACAAAATTCACGGAGGAAGTAAATATGTTTCTGTATACGCCCGCGTATATGTCGGTTATTGAGGCATATAGTAGCCTAACTGTTATTCTGATGTATCAGCTATATTACTGTAAAGTTTCATCCGTTAAATAGATCCGTTGAGTGGTTTTTACGTGAAACAGTAACAAACATCCATCCATACAAAATTTCGCGTTTATAATATTAATAGGATAAGATTTTTACCAAAAAATGATTTCTTATACCTAAACAAGTCCTAAGTGAACTATTTTTTGCTATTTTTAGAGATCTATAAAGAGCACAAAGCGAAAGAATTTTGGTATTAAGCTATAAAGTAAATAAGGTTTTAATCGAAGCTACTAATTATTTTTGTGTAGTAGAATAGTTTAGTAGAATAGAGGGAAAAAATGCGTTTAATGTTTCGTGTTTTTAAAAGACTAGTAATCGCAGTTTTACTCGCGGAAAAGTGAATATTGCGCCCATGAGGCTGAGCCCGCACATTCGTACCTTAAAACCTTTTGTCTGTAGTAAACTCTGCAAACAAAAAACATCATGAACATTATGTTAAAAGCTCTTGAAATAAGTAATATTTTTAGAGGTCTAACAATATTAGGTTGGAAGTATTTCGATTCGTTTCAGTCGTTTAAGTATACCTGCTATGCAAAACCTCTTTTGTAAACAGCAGTTGAAAGAACAAACAAGAACAACACTATAGTTAGTCTATAATGAATTTAAAACTATAATAAAATAGGAATTATTATACCACCAACTTAGAAAAAGAAGGTAATTGTTTAAAATACTGGTAATAATCTTTTATAAAATAACTACATCGCCACTTTTCAGAAATATTTTATTACGGAATGAATTTGAAAAAGAGGATTGAAATTAATCCAGTAAACCGTTTTCTAGCACACAAACGTTTAATAATGATGCTTGAAAGTCGGTTTGGAATATTAATAACTTGACCCTATTGACATTGGTATGCAACAAACATTCAAGGCATTTTTAGTAAAATATTGTAATATTATAAATATTATGTTAGCTGTTGCCTGGCTGATGTGTGTGCAACACTTCTTTTATCTTACAAATAATTCAACGTAAAACAATACATCAAACTCTTTCCTTTTCATACATGAGAGCAAAATAAGCAAATAGCATTTTGTCACTTAACACGTAAGTTTTGCAATTTAGTAGTTCAGAACGTAGCTACGTGTATAGAGAATGTACGAGAGAGCGTTGGCATTAAATGCTGTGATATATCTACTGAAACTGCAGCGGATTGGTCAAAGGAAATAAAGAAGAGTGGAAATCCATTGTTGATTTAAAAATTTTACCAATACGAACACTAACAAAAACAGTACAAAGCAAAAGATCAGAATCAATTTACTATACAGAAGACAAGCATAGCATTCTGACAGTAAGAAGTTTTATATAAATCTAGAGATAAATCAAAGAAAGCAATAAATAATGAATGTGCTTTCGCACCATGTTGGTAAATAATCTTAATAAAACATAATAGTTGTCTTGAAAGAGACGGATTCCAGAATTTATCTCGATATTAAATAAGACTCTTTATTCAAGATCACGCAAACATCAATATATCACCATTCAAATGATTCTTTGTTTTTCCATTGAAAGGCTTTTGCATGATTTTTGTGAAGCAATACATCTCATCTGTCAATAACATACCAGAAATATTACACGAGTTCTAATAAAACATTAATTCTCATGCGGATTCATGTTGGTGTTTCGAATAGTGTTTACGAAACACTGTTTTCAATACACATTTATTTATTGAATGGAGTGCAAATGAGTAGACGTATCGCTTGATGGTAAGCGATTACCACCGCTTGCCGACCTTTTAAGAAGGAGTACTCCTCTTTCCTGAAGGTTTTAAGATCGAATTGGTCCGTAAATACCGCAAAAAGTTCATTCGAGTTTTGTTGTGCGAGGCAGCTTCTAGAAACCGCACTGTTGTGGAGTGCCAACCATGTCATGCCAAGTCATGGGATGAAACTACTGTCGCGTATGTCGATGGCAAAAAAAGACAGCAAGAGTAAGTCCGAAAAAATGCTCAAAGTATTCTCCATAGTAAATGCGGTAAATGATGCATAGCGAAGCTACAACTCTGAGCAGCATCAAAGAACCCAACCAAATTGAAATTTCTTGGCAGTCGACGATTCGAGTCGCTCTCCGTTGAATGTGGTCCAGAGGAAAGAGTTGATACTTGGGTGCCACCGCTCAAAAGTGAGGACAGTATTCCACATGAGGCCGAATCTGCGCATTATAAAGCAGAAGGCTGTGGGCCGGAGTAAAATACTGTCTCGATCTGTTAAGCACGCCAAGCTTCTTTGAGGCCAAATTGGCTTTGTCCTCCAAACGGCCACAGAATTGGACTTCACTCGATATGTTGACACCAAATATTAGAAGGTTGGCTGAGGCAGTTATGGAAGCGTCTTCAAACCGAGGAAATACGACCCACGCCAGTTTTCAGCAGTAAACTAACGAGTGAATTTGTGTCTTTGTGGGGTTAAAATGGACTGAATTAAGTCTAAATCGATCTGAGACCTTTTCTAAAGAGGTCTTAATATCAGACACAAGTTTGTTTTGACTTTCAATGATATTTTCCCGAGAAATATTAACTCGGCCGGTGTACAGAGCATCACCCGTACTGTCATCCGCGTAGCAGTGAGTGCCGCTAATTTGCAGCATGTCATTGATATGGAGGAGGAACAAAGTGGGCGATAGCACACGGGCTTATGGATAAACCAATGCTGCCTTCCATGCTTATGCTGCTACCATGTTTTATACTAATGTTTTATGATCAATAGTGAAATATCTGACAAGATATTTTATTGTTATTTACTTCTTTTGTTTCTAGCTTGTTGTTTTATTTAGATTGAAATAAAAGTCTGTAATCAATTTGCTAAACCAAATGATGTGCAAAAATCAAACCCAAAAGACAATATTAGAATAACACTGAGAGACTACGATGAAATGTAAATTAGATATAATCCTTTTGTTAACGATAACGAACCTAGAATCCGCTTCGTCCCGAAGTGGAATGACACCAGCGTGGGAAGATCTCAGTACTTGTTTTGTTTAAAGCAAATTGTTTAGTCGTGTTAAATATCTGTACGAATAAAGTGGATCTAACATAAATGGACAGCAGTTGTAAACGAAATGGTAGGCCTCCAAGCGGCTGTTACTAGTACAATTACGGTAACTGACACAATGGTGCCTTTCCGAACATCACAAATATTGAGCAACACATTTAGTTTGTAGCGAGCGTGTACTTAAACAAAAGTTTAAGCGATACTAAAGTGCAAATAGGACAATTTTGCCTGTGTCATAAATCTTTAGAGTTTACGGTGTATGTTGGTGTTTGTAATTGTATTTAGCAGCCGGTGACTTCAGTGTTGGCGCTTCCAGAATGTTATCAAATAACAGGCAGTTCACATTGCTCTTTTATATTCACTGTATTTACATTGCGGTATATACTTAGTGATTGTTTTTTTGGAAAGTCTATTGATATTATTGTAGCATATTACCTTGGACAATCAGATAAGTTTTTTTTTTGTTTTTTTTATTTAAGCTGCCAAAATGACTCAGCCCTGCCTGATGGAAAGCATGAGCAGAATCCAAGAGTGGTGGTCACCATCCTCAATGCAAAAAAGAACAATGCAGCATGGTGACCTACACTATGGCGGCCTGGGGGGAAGGGGGATGGTGAGAGGGCGTTGGGTATGGGCCTCTGGTATCCTCACTCACTCGATGAAAAACAGCGTAAGCGCTGTTTCACACCGGTTTTCTGTGAGGCCGTGGTATCACTCCGGTCGAGCCGGCCCATTCATGCCGAAGCGAGGCTCTCCTACGGTAAAAACGGTTACGGTCTTGCCTGTATTTAAAAAGTTAGTGAAGGATTATTTTCTATCATTATAATACCTAGTTTATAATATAAATATTTATCCTGTGTATGTATTTATGTATGTGTATATTTATATATGTAATATGAGTAGATGTATATTTATATATGAATGTTAAATATTTTGAATTTAATGTTTTTTTATTATTATTCATATGTAAACTTAAGATTTGTGCACCCTACTACTGCTACCCTAATGAATGTCACTTACCAAATTATTCATATAAAGGTTGTCTGTATGAGATTGCCAATTGTAACATTTGTATGTTATAACTATTTTTTTGATCTGTTAAGAGAGTACAATAAAGATAAATAAATAAATAAAATAGGACTAACTACCTATCAATATCATCATACTCGTTCTCAAGACTGCTTCGTTTTCGCAGAGGTAGCGTACACGACTGTTGTGCATGAGATCTCGGTACTCTTGCGCGTTTGATTCCCGGCTTGAAAGAAATTTTTGTATGATCTGTAAATATTTAGGTGTTTTCTATGTATGTATTTATAAAAAAAGTATATATGTAATTATATCAGTCATCTGGTATCCATAATACAACTCTACTCTGCTTAGTTTGGGCCTAGTTATTTATTAATTATCAGAGTGTAATAGATAAGAATATTATATGAAAATTTCGCTGTGCTGCCAAGATTCTTGACTACCGTTAAGCATGGAGAAGTTAATCAGAGCATTGGTACAGTTCTATAGGACGAAGCAAATCAGTGAAGCACGAGTCCGTCCCATAAAAATTGTACCATCCAACAACTTTTAATTAAATTTTAAATATACCTACCAAAAATTGTTTGTGAACGTAATATGTCGCTGATATTTGAAAAACTCCTAAAACAACAAAGTGTTTATATCCCTCTATCCTAAAAGCAGATTGTGTTTTCATAAAACGTTTTTCATTTATTCACCAAATCGCTTCGTTGCCTTTTAGGTAAATGAGAAACTGTGTGTGGTTTTTTTACGGATGTGTTGAATATGTGATGCCAAATTGTCTGTCTGGGTTGCATGTTTTTTTACACGACAAACAAACATAACAAATATCTAGTTCTTAAGAATATTATATATGGCTTCAAACATTACAAGCCGTAGTAAGATTTCATCATAAAACCGCTTTGTTCTGTAGTTTTGTCTGTTAAGATTTATAGAAATATATGGAAATTTAAATGCTAATGAAAATTCTAGAAATAAAGAAACAAAAGAGGGTTATACGTTACAAAAACCATTTGTTTATCATAACCTCTATATGATATCAAAAATATTGAAATTATTTTACAAAATGAAATAAACAAAAAAACACACTTACAAGTTAACAAGCACCGTTTTTTTATATTATTTTCACATACTTCATAATTTACGCAAGAAGAATATGTAATATTATTCTTATTAATTATTTTTATCTTGCTCACTACTGCTTTAGTTTAGTTTTGGGCGAGTTGAGTTTTTTAATATGTGCAAAAGTCATCAGAAGAATAATTCTAACACCTATTGCTAAATATACCACTATTCATCAAATTTATTCTTTTTGTAGTCTAATTCTAAATAAACATGACTGACTTTTCATTACTGTAAATTATACTAACGCGTACTAAAACCAGTCAAATGTCAATTCGAAATGAATTCTTGTTATATACGCATCATCGAAAACCATCGTAGAAATATTTTGAGTGTCTTATCATAATTGTCGGCACAATCTTTCTTTTTAAGTTACTAATATATAGATGGGAAACTAATATATGAATGTATATAAGAAAAACACCTTCTTCGGCATTTATTTACACGTAGATAGGCATTGTATAACACCTCTACTTAATCCATTACTACTGAAAGTTAATAGGTTATAATACTTGTGTAGAATATTTAAACTAATGCATTAAATAATCTCTTACTTATCGAGAACCTTCCGACAGTAATTTAGAAATTTCATTGATAATGATATTCGGCAACTTTCTTGACGAATCTCTATTCGGAAGTTGAGTTTGAATAACCAACTTATTGAAGGAAGGCTACTGTAAGCTGACCACGTACAGTTTGACAACTTTGTTACTAACATAAATACACGCGGCTAGCTTCTGAATATGCTTTGACTAACTTTGGATAACCATTTCATTTAAATTGAGAGATTTCTCACAGTAGTAAAGTTCAATGATTTAACAGAGAGTAAATTATATATCTCAATTCAAACATGATTTCATAAGGAGAACTAATCGCCACTGGTTTCTTTTTGCGGAATAAGGAGCAAACGAGTAGACGTATCGCCTGATGGTAAGCGATTATCATCGCCAATCGACCCTCGCAACACCAGAGCTGTTACAAGTGCCTTGCCGGTCTTTGGGGGTGTAGAAAGGGGTTGGGGTATGGGCCTCTAGTATCCTCACTCACTCGGTGAAACACAGGGCAAGCTTTCTTTCAGTCAAACCGTTGAGTGTTTTGCAAAGCTGTATGTGGCTGGTGATGGTACCCCAAAAACGATTAGAAACGAGGCAAATCATGATATATGTCCTTAAATGTATTCTAAAATAAAATTTGTGACTAAAATCTTCAAATATTGTCAACCGCTGTCGTCGCTTGCATGGAGGACATGCCAGCTCAATTACTCTCTATAGCATTAATATAAAAAAAATATAAACACTTTATATTCCATTACCGGAATGAATGTGGATTATTTTTTCTAGGTTTTCTTCCGTATAGTTAATATTAGGGGACAAAAACTTTTTACCTTTAGAGATTAGCTAACTGACAGGTTGTAACGCGTAAAAAATACTCATATATATTCTGCTGCAGACAGCGACGACAGCGGTTCATGAATATCTTGTCCAGTGATATAAGTGAGATGATGCTCTTTGAATTCTGAATGTGGAGAAAGTAATGTTAGAACCCTGGTAACGTTACTCACTCAGAGAAAAGACACGCGGAAATTTAATAACGCCGGTCCTCCATAAGACTCGTGTAACGGCAAGCGCCTTACATGTGCTGAGGTATGACTCCTTCTCGATGGAACCCCATTATTAATGTAATTTAATATTATTAATAAATATGGGTATACGTGTATTTGAAATTTGGTATATTTACGCGGTTACAAACTACATACACTAATATTTTTCCGTAGTTCATGTCTCGGCACCCTTATAGTTTCGTCATGTCTGACCGTCCGTGTGTCTTAGCCCATAATGTGGGATATTATATGATACGTCTTTTAAAAATATTGAGAGTTTGCTAAGACGGTTTTTTATATAGGCATCCCTCTGCGTGATTTTAAGCTTCAAAGCGCATTTTTGTGAAAAGGGGTCTCCCCGAACCCCAACTCTAAAAACCGCCGCACGCAACACCAGAAGTACGTTGCCGGTCAGCCGTCACAAGAACGTTTCTAGCCTTTGGAGGATGGGATGGGGGGAAGTGTTAGAGTATGAGCCTCCGGTATTCTAACACACTCGGTGTAAAACAACGCAAGCGCTGCTTCATACCGGTTTTCTGTGAGGTTTTGGTATCACTCCGGTCGAGCCCGCCCATTCATGCGTGGCTCTCGTGGTACAAAATATAGTAGGTAAACTTTATTCATAGTACTAAATACTAACCTTCTTCCTTCTAACTCTACAACTTTATTCTATGCGTGACCGACACGCACTTGGCCGGTTTTTTTAAGATCAATTTACATATTTATATAGTATTAAAATAAGTCGCCTTCCTTGTTTGTTCGCTTCCGATTTTGTAGACAACTCAATGGATTTACATGATGTATTCAGCTATAAACAGAGTGATTGAAGAGGAAATCCGAGAATTTCAAAGACCTTTATGGGTATGCGCGTCAGGTCGCTAGCACGAAATAAAACTAATACAAATACTTGTTTTAAATCCTTGTCAGAAATTAACATATAAAGCGACTAAGCATTGATACATAGTTAATATCATGAAAGCATTAACATAAAATACGGTTTAATTCAAAGTATCAGAATGGAGTACTAAATAATCCATTAAGCACATAGGATTAAATGGCATCAATTCCTATGTCTGTATCTAAATAGAAGGGTTCAGATGTCGAACTTAAAGCATTACGTAACTAGAAATGTTTTCAATGAGATTAAGTATAGGGGACAGTGGGCAAAAATTGATCACTTGTTTTTCTATTATAAACGGTTCTGTACAAAATAACTGTTTTCCTTATATAATCTTACACAGTAAAGTGCACTTCGATATATTCACTAACAATAAGTAACAATAAACAACAAAATAGCTATAAAATAATAACTATAATTTTGAGTTCATTTTATACCAAATTAATGTAAACTAAATTTTCTTTACCTATTTAGAAATCTTGTTTTAGTAAAACTTTTCTTGTTTCTGACATTTGATGTATGGAGGTTAAACTGAATTGCTGATCATTTTATCCTAAATCATAATGACAAATGTAATCTAATTCTGACTATGGAAAATAAATGTCCAACAAAAGATACATATCTGTAGTTTTCACTGAAAAACTTTGAAATATACAAAAAATAATGGAATACACGGTATAATATTTTGGTTGTTAGGTCGAGTACACATTTCATAGGAATTATCCTATAGCTTCCACCAACGCGTTGTACCCTGTGATCCATGTTGCCCACTCTACCCCAAATAAGAGGTTTACATAAGTTTATACTGTGAACTTCGTTCTAAATGTCTTTGGAACATATATAATTTGTATGTTAAGTTGTAGTATGTTCCACGTGAAGTGAAACATTTTACAATGTATTTCGTTTTAAGGGTTTCTTTATTAATATTTTTTTCACAATTATCATAATATATCTCCTTTCTTAAAACCAAAGCTATGCTTTGTCAGTCCTTGATCATACTGTTAATAAAAAAACTTGTTAAAATAAATAAAAACATTATTTTTGTGTATCCTCGTCGAGTGTAAGTAGTAGTAAAAAAGCTAAAGAAGAGAGATTTAGTTGAAAAGAAAAAGAAGAAAAAAACAAAGAAAATACGAAATTGATGAAAATTCAAGAAAACAAAGGGTCAGGCTGGTGGACCGAAGGGGAGTAAGCCATAACGACTTTTTCCGATACAAAACAATCTGAAATATCTGTATTAATACGATTTGACATA
This sequence comes from Hyphantria cunea, assembly GCA_003709505.1. Taxonomy (NCBI): domain Eukaryota; kingdom Metazoa; phylum Arthropoda; class Insecta; order Lepidoptera; family Erebidae; genus Hyphantria; species Hyphantria cunea. The sequence goes on from PKRV01001121.1 coordinate 74,978, forward strand.
AATATAAAAACAATCCCTTGTCGCTACGAACTCATACACAATAATTAAAACAAAACAATTTAGAATTAAAACAAAACGATTAGAATTTCACGCACACATAAATATATTCTGTATCATCACAGTGTAATGCGCTAGGCCAATTGTGCTTATTCTTTGATAGACGAGAATACCTTTACATGGTTTCTCGACTGGTCCATAAGGTCAAAGTCGCTCAGCATGCAATGGAGATATGCTCGACGTTTCTCTAAGGGATCGCATTAGAAACGAGATGATGACAAAGAACCAGGGTCATCGACGTAGCCCACAGGATTAGCAAGCTGAAGTGGCAGTGGGCTGACCACATTTGCCGAAGAACCGATAACCGTTGGGGTAAACGAGTTCTTGAGTGGAGACCGCGTCTCGGCAGACGTAGTGTAGGACGTCCACAAGCCAGGTGGAGTGATGATTTGCGCAAGACGGCTGGCAGGAGCTGGATGCGAGAAGCCATAGATCGAACTAAGTGGCGTGAAATTGGAGAGGCCTATGTCCAGCAGTGGACTGCGATAGGCTGATGATGATGATGATGAAGATCATTTTTTAAAAATAACAAACATTATGCTACTACGCACTATATAAATATCTTCAAAATTTTCTGAAACTTTATGCAGTTAATGAAGATTTAAATGTCCGCCACATTCCTGTATAATTAAATACCATACAACAGTAAACTGAAAACAACCATGATATATTACTTCGGCCGTGGTGAGATTCTACACAAAATTAACTTATTATTTATTTATTTATGTATTTTAACTTTATGCAGTTTTGTACATTGTCGGACTTAATGCCCAATGCATTCTTTTGTAGGCAACCTTAGGGTGGTGTAGAAATCTTATGACGTTTACGTATGAAACTAACTGCAAACAGTACACAAGAGAATGAAAGAAATACTCAAACATACATAAACACGTATAGCATACATATGTCTTAAATACACACACAAATATCAATCAATCAACAACCCATAATGTCCTACTGCTGGGCTCGAGTCTCCTGTCAGGAGAGGGTTAAAGCCATACGTCCCCACGCTGGCCAAGTGCGGGTTGGGGACTGGTAAGAATACGTTGTGGCTACGTAAATCTTGCCGTTGGATGTTTTTTAAGCCGCCCGAAGGCCTCCAACTAAGCTTCACGACTGTTATCGTATGATAACAACCGGGACCGACTGCTTAACGTGACCTCCAAAGCACGGAGACGCTCATGGTAACATGCCACCAGCGGTCACCCATCTAGGTACTAACCGCATCGTCGTTGCTTGCCCTCGCTGATTGTTTCCTATCACCGAGTGCAACTGTGCCATGAGCGCCTCACACACAAATATATACATATATAAATATACATACACGCTTATGTTCGTACACTATGAAAACTTGTATAATACCAATTATTGGTTAGTAGTTTCTGCCATTTCGTTAAGAAAAAGCTCATGCACCTTCTTTTTTAATGTAAAACGGTTTGTGGATATCCCGATTTCGAGTGGGAGCGCATTCCAGAGTAAATTATTGTTATTAATACACATGTGTAGATAATCGTTTGAAGCCTCGGGAAATAGAAGGTAAAGTAACCCTTTAAATAATTTTACCATGAATAATTTTCGGTATACAACAATAACTATGTGTATAATTTGCTACAGTCTAAAAACAATTTAAACAGTTATGTGTAATAGATTTTGAATTGTATCCCGATTTTCATAAATCACTCCATTTTTCGGTACTAAAGAAGGTAAACATCAAGAACCCTTATCTTACTGCAACCCCAAAATAAATTGCGCCATTCGAAAAAAACTCAAGTGCAATCCCGACTCCTTACCATTCCAGACTACTTTCGTGCTTAGGGTTGTCAATTTAATGTAACCAATTTAAAGAGCATTAAAAATAAAATTAAATACAGTTATTCTGCTAGTAACATTGCGTAGTAAATGTGCGCGCGATGATTGTGACACTTAACTATATTAATACTACCTGCTATTTTTATAAATAGTCTCTAAATAAGCAAAAACAATAATACAATTGAATACAATTATGTACATAATTATTTATTAATTACGAACATTTCAAATACAATGGCATTTAGCTTCAAACTGCAGAGCTTACATCATAATAGCTAGATTGACTGATAGAGTACTCATATACCTTTTTTGTGAATACATACATAAAAACCCAAACTCCGAAACAAATATTTGCAGATCATACAATCATTTGGTCCGACCCAGAAATCAAACCCGAGACCTCAAGCACAGCAGTCGCATACGCTACAATTGCGCAACCGAGGCAGTCAAAATTAATTTACATTTAAAATTTCAAACTATTTAAGAATCAATTTTGTTAATAATAATACTTCACACATTTCATACCCGGCCCTATGATATTCCAATTCAGGCAAAGGGTTTATCTGAGTTATCCAGACTACTGATAAACATATTTGTAAGTTATTATATATTTCTTCTAAATACATACTTATCACACTCTTCCTTTTCATTTACTCTAAGAACTTTGGGCAATATAGTTTCGACATATTAGATTCAACTTACGTCAAAAAAAATATCACCAGTAATAATATTTTTAATAGATCGTTTTTTTTTTGTTTTTACGAAAGACGGTCCTCATTTCATGTCATCCACATTTTTTGATATTACCATCACGACGAAGACTTGAAAACTCAAAGACTTAGAATACTAATAAAAGTATGATACTGCTATTTTACGATCTGGTCTACTGACTAATGAGTAATTTTACTTTGACCTAAATTAATAAAACATAATAATTCCATCACTACGAAGACTTGAAGAATCAAAGACTTAGAATTGAAGACTTTCAATAATTGACATTGGCAGAAATGGCTGATGCGGCTGGTTGCAATCTTATCAAAAGAAGAGTAAGAAGAAGAATACTTTAAATTTGTGCGTTAAAACTTTTATCTAATTGTATTGTTCCCATTTTGTGATATTATTTCCAGCGTATATAGAATAAATATATATATAACACTCAGCAAAATTAAATGTTTACTGAGTATTTTTGTAACCCTGAAAAATCTCATTTGAACTCTCTTAAGTCATTGCATTGGTAGTTGATTAAAAACCCACTTACACCTGTTCGGGATGCGGATTACCTTGAGCGAGTTGATTTACGTTAGCCCGTATTAAAACGATCGTATTTATTTTATTGCAGGATTTAAAAGCGTACTTATTACTTTTACTTTATTATCTTTATTTTTTATTTGTGTTAGGTAAAGGTCACGTGAAATTATTATCAGCCGTACGTGATTGAATGACAAATCTATTCCAAATCAAATGAAATAAGTTAAAAGAACCTTTATTTTGGTCTAAGGCTCAAACAAGCTGATGGCTTGATGCTAAGTGAACCATATCTCTGAATATTTACAACTCAAAAGTTGCTGCATGTACGTTGCTGCCCTTGGAATCTCCTAGTATCTAACTTTAAAACTCTTCAGGTTTTTTTAGGCAGGCAGTTTTATCACTTAGGTTGAGACGGCCAATATGTACTGAAATATGGCTCCCCACGGTGACTGTTAGCTCATGAACAATAGCAAAGTAATTCGTATTTTTCATTATTTCAGAAATTAGGATAATAAAGAAACGGTAACTACAAGAACAGTTGGAAATAAAGTAAAAACTTTTCACGTCATAAAATAAGGTACTTTAAGTTTTGATTGAGGGAGTGGTGCCACTTTATTGTCAAGAGGCATTATAAGTCCGTATTTCAGTGAAATACTCAATCGCTAAGTAAAAATACAGACTTAAAGCAAATGAATTATATAAATAACAAGCTTAATATTTCATAGTTTCATTATGAGAATGCGAACACGTAAACCGAAGTAGTTCAGTAGTAGTCTTTCATCCTTTCGCAGTACTGTTGTTTTGTTACATGACTGAATTTCAATTAATGCATTTATAACAATACCCTATCAAAATCCTTTCTTAACCAATTTCGATTGCCTCTTCTTTGTTTAACTTTTTTGAGCATTGTTTTCAAATTTATTATAGTTTTTGATAAATATACTCAAAATATACAACTACTTGTAGTAGTCCACTACTGAACAAAGGCCTCTAATTAGCAAGGAGATTTACATATAGTTTGTTACTTCAACATTACGGAACGTTATTATAATTCAGAAGTATCAAACCATAACAAAAATTATTATACGTTACGTTAACCTAGACTTCTGATTGGAACAATCTCGAAAATCATATTACCTAAACTTTTATTTTGAAATTAACTTACCCAAAAATATTAAAACTTAACTACAAATACGATACATTAATTGTATATAACTTAAGCCTAATCGCAAATCTTTGTGGGATCTCGTTGTTATTATTGTCTATTCCTGTTGTTATATTTAGATATAGATAGATAATACACATAGGTTATTTAAAAAAAAATAAGTTATAGAAACTTTTAAGAAAACATTAGCATTTAAAGTTCAATAAGTTTTTTTAGTTGACAAATAGAATCTAAATAGGTTATGGTTATATCCCTATCATGACGCACATGTGTTTATGTGTTTATTATTAGAAATGTTATTAACTTACCAGTATGACTCTTAGTCTACTTTTAATAAGATATCATTGCCACCAGCATCAAATTTGACTCATCAAACGTATAACATCTTTCCAAGACTATTTATAACATGTTGATATATTTTTGAAATCATTACTGTTCCCTCTGGGTCGTAAAATATTATTTAATTGACCAACCTGGTCATATCATTAAGATTAATAGCTTCTACTCATTTTTGAACTCCAGCCAATGTTTTTATAACCATACATGATTAGATAAGATTAGTACTCGCACGCCGCGAAACTCAATATTAATCCTTAGCAAAATAAAGTTTATACTTACTACAATGTTGCCGTTAGTAATGGAAATTGAGTAGTAGAAGTATTCTTAGAAACTTTGAAGCTCTTGAAGACAAAGGTTTAATACATAATTTAATTTATTAGACGAAGCGAGTGTTAAGATTCGAAGCATTCTACCGATATGTTAACGATTTCACAAGAGCAATATTGAGATTGATGAACTTAAGTCTGATTATTTTTTATAGTTAAGTATTCTCTTACTCTTCCTGTCTCTAAATTGGATGACGATACTATATAAAAAAATAGATGGAGATGTATTTTTAAAGAGATGGTAATAAACCAAGAAACCCTGAATTGAACGTGGTGCAACACACTCTTGACTAGTTTTTTTTCGTGCAAAATATCATAAACCGAAAAATGTTGAGTTATTTATTGACCTCACAAGCTTCACGGGTTTTAATCTCAAGATTAATTAGTTGAAGCAAACATCATACCCTAATCTTGGAATCTGCGTGCATCCGCCAGAAATAAATAATTATCTTGACCACACGGAAAATGCAATGTAAATTTGAAATGCCAGTGTGTAGTTAGTATCCATACTCTAGTTTGCACGGTCGTGAAGAGACACTGTTCTAAGTAAAAAGTCTTTGATTTTCTAAATATCATGGAAGAAGTTGATTCTAATAGTACGGGAAAAAATGTAAGTTCTATTTGTTTTTTTTTATATGCCTTAGTTTTTAATATTACTCTAAGAAGTGACTAAAACTCTTGTAAATTAAACTGTGAGCAAAGTTTTGACAGGTAAGTAATTTCCCTTCTCAAAATTCAGAGTTGATCCAAGAGTTTGTTAATTCACCGGTGTTATCTTTTCCGGTTATTTTGAGAACAAAATTAATTTTCAATACTATGATGGAAAATGTCTGACTTTATCAAGCAAATGTTGTCTTAATTATCGTTTGTATGCTTCAGATCGCTACTAATTTCACCTGTATATAAATTTATGCATCAAATTTAAATACAACAAGTAATTAATTATTAAAAAAACCAGACTGCGTATTTTTTTATGTATCCAGTGTCGTTTATATGTCTAAGACGAATATATTAACAGCACTCACATAAAAATACGACAAGCCGTTTAGGCTCTAGGGTGTTCCATAGAAATATACACACACACACATACTCGAAAAACGAAACCCTTCTTCTTTCGCAGTCGGGAAATTAATTTTTGACTTGTTTGTACTTGGATAACGAAACATTTTCACTATTTGAAGAATATAATTAATAATTATAACAAATTAAAATAAATGAGTATAAAATGATATGTCCATTAAATATATATTAGAATAAATATAAATAGTTGTTATATTTTAAAAGTATTAAACTTATAATTTAAACAGCATTATATAGCATTTTAGTTATTTTTGAGAAAAATAAACGAATTAGCTTGAAATCCCAGTGTTTTTTTATGCCGGCTTTTTTGTCGATTACGGGATATACTACTGTATAAACTTGAAATATATTATTTGACTCTGGATTTATTACTACAATCAATATTAATGCTATTTTAATCATTGATATTGCAGTTTAATTTCTTAATTTGTCTTAAATATAAGAGGAAATAACTTATTAATATCAATGAAGCAAACAATATTTTAAAATACTAAATAATATAATAGAAAAACACAATTTATTACTTAAAGTTCGTTTTTTTGTTTAGAAAAAACTGAAGGAAGAACGTCGCCGCAGTGGGCCTGATGATGGAAAGGACGAAATAAAGAAATTCAAAGAAAGTCTACTGCAGTCTCTTTCACCTGGAGAGTAAGTATGAGTTTGAAATTGAATCCGAAATGAATCCGAAATATAATGTGTATTTGAATATAATACTAGCCCTGCTGTTAGACCCGCGGTACAACAACAATCGCGGTTAAAGCCGCGACGCAAAGTAAAGAAAAAACACATTTGTGACGCATCTGTGATGTTGCGGGTGTCCATGGGCAGTGGTAATCACTTACCATGAGGCGATACGTCTGCGTGTTTGCCCACCCATGCGGTTACGCGAGCGAGTATGTCGGATATCGCGGTTAAAAACAGGATTTATCCTTCCTATCCAAGAATCAAAGTATCACCATGACAAATTTCATTGAAATTTGTCATGGCTTAGTCGTGAAAGCGCAATATATGGGCAGACAGCCTTGTTATCGAGTTAATAATATTAGTGAGTTCATAATTATAATGAACATATTTTTTTTTTCTTTTAAAAGACAACTCCCGCATTAGGAATATTTCCTGTGTCGCGGGGATCTTTACAAACATACATGAAACGGACACAATGTATACCCAGACTTAGAACAACAATTTATGGATCACACAAAGTGTTTTCCCATGTAGGATTTGAACCCACAACACTTGGCGCAGTAGGAAGCGATGTGGTGACCACTGAAACGACTAGGCCAACCGTGTAGTCAAATATCATTAAAATAATTAACTCAAAATATGACTGTTTGTATCAAACCTTTTAATAAAGTAACAAGTTCATAATTTATAGAAATGATCCGCATATTTTGTTCCTTCACAATCCTCTTTCCGAAACCAATAATATAGGATTTCAAAATTCTCCCTAACATTTTATTTTCCAACAGTTCTATAATAACGGAAAGTGGAAACGATTTGATAACGGTGCCACAACCATCGAGATCTCGCTCTGCGTCAAGAGCTAGAGAAGCTCTTTGTATACCAGCTACCGTTTTGGCAGAGTTGGATGATAATAAAATATTTGAATTGAAAGAGGTATATTTTCTTTTAAAATTTCAAAGTGTAGAACTTATTAATGTACGGTTTTATGTGACATTGGTGCTAATTCTATTGTTACGTCACTTAGTGAAACTTAACAAAAAATTCTCGAAATTTATCTTATTTTAGTAAAATGATTTCCAAAATACTATTCTTCTGTGAATGTATTTAGATGACGCCTATTTTTAGTGTGATATAACCAATCTTTGGTATTTATATTGACGTTTGACAGGACAAAACTTACTACTACTCTTATTACTTGTTACTACAAAAGAACTTTAATCAATTTTTAGTTAAGTTTAGAGAGTTTACGAACAACAGAATTAGTATCATTGTCTCTATCTTTAAGTGTCTACTTCGATTTCATATATAGAATAGTAGGTAGTGATTTGTAAGAATGAAGTTCTTTAGTTAATAATCTTTTAATATTATACGGCTTCCTGAAATGTTCAACAAATACAGTTGTTTCCCACCAACCTTAATTTTATAGATTACATATTTCATCACAATATACCACTTTTATCTCAGTTTAATTAAAACGATCCTACACATTTATTGCTTAGTAAATTGCAGCCTATCTCGAAAGAAATTTGTTCCTAGTATTTATCTTTGACGGCAACGCACTTGTGACGCCTTTGGTGTCCATTGAGTTGTTTTGGGGAATACTGTCCAAAACATCGGGCTATTTTCTGACAGAATGTTGTAAGATATGTTTATATTCCAGGCTTTTCTACTTTTTGACATGGATGGAGATGGATGTATCAGCTTCGATGATCTTCGGGCTACATTAGTCAGTTTGGGTGACAATATCGATGATAATGCTATACGAAGTATGTTGGCAGAGGTTAGTAAAACCATTTGTATTGTTTTACTCCTACTACTCTTGGTAAACATAACCGATATATATANATATACAGATAATTCCTCTTGAATAAAGTATATTGAATGTAGTTTGGGAGACCACTCACAAACTTCAATGCCAGTTTATACAAAACTTAAATCAGATATATTAAAACTTTACTATGGAGCATGATACGTTGAGCTTTTAGTAATAAAATTAAGATTTATGTTTAGGTATCTTCTATTCCTAAAATTTTAATTTTAACATTATTGAAACTAACCTAACTTGAAGAAAAACTGCTTTTGAATCTCATTTAGGTTTATTTTAATTTTTTCATGGTAGCGCGGACAAATGAGTCACTGGTAACTAATAGAAAGCAAGTATCTATTTCTAGACCTCTAGTCAAGAAATAGACACTGTCATAATTATGTTAGATTCAATATGAATATTATTCCTTTGCTTATCGTAACAGTTCAGGTACTGAGGAATTTACCTCCCGGTAAATGAATTTGAATAATTTCAGAAAACTGAAATTCCTGTTCTAGAAGATGAATTAAATTGTCCTTTATAAAATTAAGAACATCGAAAATATTATTGGCTATCTACTACAACTTACACAGTATGATTATTTTTATTGTAAGTTAAATTAACAATTGACGAAATGGTGTTAAATAATTGTTAACAATTGTCTACGATAAATAAAAAAAATTGTTTCTGACTAAATAAAGGGGCAAATAGAAAACTAAAGGTAATTTACTAAGGCAACAATTTCAAACACAAACAGCGAAATAATTCATCCAATTAGAATAAAACAACAAAGTCTATTCGCTGACGGCAGCATCTTAAAACAGATACAAACTTAGCTTTTCTTTTAATTCTACTTAAGCAATGTTAGGGAAGTTTGTGGGCCCTAACGAAAGAGGCCTCTAAGCCCATGTCAATCCACCGCGCAGACGAGGTCACAGGGATTTACCCTTACTGTTTTATGGATCAAATTTAAATTCTTATGTCTAGGATATTGTCTGGAGATTTCCCGGCATTACTTTGTATTCTTTCCGGCATCATCATGATTATTTGCAACTTTTTCTCTAGATTCCTTCCCAGTAATTGAAATTAGAATACCGATTTCGTCCAAGGCATAAGAAGAAGTAGCATAAATGCTGCACTTCCGATTGCTATGATATTTATTTCTGAGCGACAAATGTCTTTTTTCAAATACACACTGTTGGTGTTCATCTTTACGGTTTTCACTTTTAAAAATTACTCTTAATATTTTACTTCAAGTTTAGCCAATTCAATCTCTAACTCAATTCAATTTTTTTACCTGTTTAAATATAATATATATGTAGTCCAAGAATCTCGACTTATATTAGCTATTTAGCGTAGGCAGTTGTAATAAAAATCTGCACTGTGCAGTAAACCCTACAACTATATTTGTTGAAGTAAATATTTATCTTTCCTGATAGAAATTCTTCTCTGAAAACTTTCATTTTTACCTAAAAATACGAGTACCTCTCCTTTTAGATGAAAATCAGATAAGGTAATCCAATTTATTTTAACTGAGGTCCAATCCGATAAAAGCATATTAAAATTAGGTAATACAAATTCTTCGGATGTTATTCAAAATGTCTAAAACCTATTTTTAAAAAGATAGGAATTGTATTTGGGCATAAAATATTCCAGTTAATACTATCCTTGGCTTGACGGTAAAAATTTAAGTAATAAATAGTCCGACTAAAAGCTATTTTTGACGATTATATGGAGTTCTAAATTCTAATGCATTTAAATAACTTTTATCAACAACGCTATAGAGTGCTAATTTAAATTCTACATTTCTCTTCTAAAATCACTATACTTTTAAACGATTCAAATTGAATTACGAAGACATTTTTATTATTTTAGGCTCCGAAACCTTTGGATTTCGACGGCTTCGTCAACTTGTTGGGCTATAAGACTCTTGAGTTGGATTCAGAAGAAACATTGTTGGCAGCATTGTCACGTTGGGAGGATGCAAACAAGAAAGGATTAATAGCGGAAGAAAGGTAGTTGTGGTATTTTTTTTAATGTATATATATGCCAAATTGACTCTGCACTGCTTGATGAAAACTATAAGCAGAATCTTAAAATGCCGGTCACCATACTCATTGCGAATGCAGACAATGCAACAATGCAGTATGGTGACCAACACCATGGCAGTCTGGTGAAACTTTTGCATCATTGGGCTTCCGGTCTCACGTTCACCAACGAAACACGACAGCGTGAACGCTTTTATTGTACGGCCGTGAGCCGGCCCGTTCATGTTGAAAACAACGTGGCTCTGCTATCTTTAATTTTATGGAATATAAGTCATCGGAGAGTTATGCTTTCCAACATACAGGTCAGTTCCAACAAATTTATACTACTAACTCTACATAATAACGTTATTAAGTAATGTTTAAACAAAAGGCAAATAGTTTAGGGGAGCACTAAAATGAAAGCTGCGGAATACAGCGGTATTCCACTATATTGTGATGAATAGAGAGCTTATCTGTCTATTTCATATAAAAGTTTGAATTGTTAAATCTTATTTTCTAATTCTTTTGCTTTATCGCTACGGTCACCTTTACAATAAATCCTTATGGACACTCCCCTAGTGTTGGGATAAATGTGTTATATTTGAAAGAACTAAAACAGCATACCGTCTTGGGCACCAGTCTTGAGAACATACTGTAAATATAGATGGACATTTCGTATATTCCTACCTCACTCTTCCTATCTACCTAACCTCACAGTTGTTATAGACCATAGCTTACTCAGTTCACTATTAACTTTTTATGTCTTTGCTTTTTAAAGTTCATGCAAATATTGGTCTCTTGTTTTAGATCATAGCTCAAACACCAATGAGCTTATAAAATAATTAGTCTCTAATATTAAAGCTTCCGTCTTCAACTGAAAATTTATAGCTGAACTTAGTACCTGAACCTGCTCACCCAGAAATTTCATTAAACATAAATCTTAAAGTTGCATGCTATTCAGAATATTTATGTAAACCACCATATAATGAATTTACATCATCGCGCAACTAATAACTTAGTAACTATGAGAATGGTCTAACTTGTGTAATCTCCAGTGTATTGAGCCCGCTAATAAAGTTCGACTTGAAACTTAAACTGGTGTGTCTACATACATATATGTATACATATTAATGAAACTATCCTCCATCTCGTATTCACTCATTAACGTAGTAGGTTATTCCTATCGGTCTGTCTTATTCTAACATATGGTCTTGAATAGGCTTTGATCTGGATACAATGCAAACCGTGCTAATGTGAAGATTTGTTCTGCACACAATGACTAAGAAGATAAATAAGATAAGACGACTTAAACGTCGTAGTGACAAGACTGTTGAGAGTCTGGGGCTGGATATATAATACTTGATGTTTAGTAATATATTCATAAAGTATCTAATACCCACATAATTAAAACTCAATAGTAAACATAAATAATGACAAAAAGAAACAATTATAGCAAACCGAGGTTTGTAAACAATGCTCAGCGCAAAGTCTTTGTTGTTAAATTAGTAGATAGAAAGTGTAAGTGTAGGACAGTACTAAAGTAAAAAGTTTGTACAGACATAGATGACGATCTATATTTGGTATGACAATAGGCGGGTTTATCGCTCACGACGATCTACTATGTTGTGTGTGTAACTTATGACTATTCTCTTGAATGAATATCTGATATCGGTATTAGACATTGGGTTGATATAATGAATTTAATAAACTTGAAAGTACCTTTGTTACGCTTATGCGGCTAAACTACTGCATCGATTTTAAAAAAAATGGGATGAAGATACTTTGATTCTAGTTAAAGGACATAGGCGATTCCTTACCGCGATTATCGACGTTTTCTCGGGCAGAGCCGCGGCCAAAAAATTAGTATTTAATAAAATAGAATTTGCGTTACTTCCCTTGGTTTTTATAAATAACACGAATTAATGTCTAAAATATATTTAAAAATAGGTAACCCTTCTAGAATCTTACTTGAATTGCTAAGAAAACTTTAGAAAAACGTTAGTTATAATAACATTAACCATCTAAATTTTAAAATTAAAATACAAATAGGAAAAAAACTCCATGTCGTTATTAAAAAAACAATCAAGTAGCCATATATCATTTAAGTATTAATAATTTAGACAAGCGGTAGCGTGTCAAGCCAAGTTCAAGCTAACAGAACTGGCGAGCTACTTTTGACACACTTATAAGTCAAAAACTATTTCACACAGAAATACCAAATTTTGTTTATATATTAAGACTTATGAGATACATAATATCCTCTAAATTTCATAAACACGCCTCAAGCGGCTATTTAGATATTAACGTCCAAAAATCTTCATTTTATCACTGACCCACCTATAGATCAAAATTCTAACCCAGTTCCAGATGACCTAGAAAGTCCAAATCTGGCAACCAGATAAGTAGTTGAGAATACATAGAATTAAATCAAAAACTAGTATTTTTTTATAATTCTAATATAATTTTTCAATTAATTGAAAAAACCTGTAATGTGAGAATCAGCAATCAAAATTAATCACACCCTGTCTTATGTGGATTTCAAGGTCTTTACGTTAATATATAACGAGTAGAATACCGCCTTTAATTTATGAATTTTAGTACTTAGTAGTATGTTATAATATGTTACTTATAATTATTAAGTTAGCTCTCATTTCTCATTTGACTGCNAAATATTTGTTTCGGAATTTGGGTGTTTTCTATGTATAATATGTATGTATTTACAAAAAAAAGTATATAAGTATTAACATCAGTTATCTAGTACCCATAGTACAAGCTCTGCTTAGTTTGGGATTAGATAGCGTTGTGTGTTAAAATGTCTGAACATATTTAAAAAAAAAACATTTACATTCTTGATGGGATTTATATTTCACGGCATATATAGGAAATACATAATTGTTTTTCCACACGTGAAATAACTAGAGTTCCAAAGCCTATAGCCGAAAGTCGATTTTTCGATAATTCCGAAGTGTTTTCTATTTTACTAAGAACTGTTGAAATACTTTAGAACTTATAATGTTACATTATAAATCACGCGGTAGCAAGTACGTATTGTAAATCGCGTAACGTTTAAAGTGTAGTGTTTATTTTTTTACTACAAGAGTCTCCCTTGATGCTTGAAGCTCTGTGATTTACCTACGTTTGTCTTGATACAAATCACAAAGATAAAACAAAATGCTAGCTACATTTTCGATCGTGACTGGTTTCTTCTATTGTATTTTTCTCGTATAATACTGGAGAGAGTTCTCGGTTAACACGCTTGGCTAAAGCTTAGAATAAACTTGATACAAAAAGTTTCACGTGTGATATTTATTTCTTGACTTTTGCTGTCATCGTTCTCGATTAGGTTTAGTAAAAAGTCTGGTATCCCCGAAATACAAAACACGAGTACAATAGAACAGCTTAAATGAAATAAACACTGTTTGGCGATTGAAGAGAGATATTGTTTTGAATGTCTTGTTTTAATTAATGAGCCAGCGTTACGTGAAAATTTTTGAAAGAATTGAAAAAAAATTCTTGAAAGATCGAAATGTACACTAGAGTCCAGCACATTTTTGTAGCAAATTTTACATTATTGTAAGTTAGCCTGTTGTTTTTTTTTAATAATTTGTCTTTATTGTATATACATAGTAAGAAATGGTACAACAGGAACAATCACACAATATGTATAACAATTGGCGGTCTTATCGCTCTCGGCGATTTCTTCCAGACAACCATAACACGGATATGTGTGTTTCAAAAATCTTCAAATTTAGGGTGGCTTACATACAGGCAACACATAAAACATACAAAAAAAATAAAAAATAAAAATCAAAAAGGAATAGTAGCGATCCATATACAAATGTTAGACACTATTCATATTACACAAACATACTTATACCTACACAAATACATATACACACCTTTTATTCATTATTATCGCCCTATAGCAGTTTCCTGCCAGACATCAGACTCTTAAATTGTAATTACTATTTATTACTAGATAATGTTAGATTAACTTCTAAATCTGAATTTCACTATCCTACCACCGCATAATTTTCGTGACAAAGAGGAGAGATTATTATCATGTAGTATATAAGTTCTATATGATAATAAGCAGACAAAACAAAGATTTCAATTTATTTTGATAGAAGTTAAGAATAATTTCTTGAATTGTTTTAAATATTTTATGTCGATATGAAACCAGATTCAAGAATAATAATAATTATTCTTGAATCTGGTTATTGAATATGGCATATCTTGAATATGGCATATCGACAGCATTTCCTCTACGTGTTTTCCTATTATTATGCTACATATTCAACAATTAATAAAAAAATTAAAATGATCATGTATTTTCATGTATGTAGGAAATTCCCAATTGGGCAATAATTTGTGGATGTGTTTTATATTATTTTAGTTATTATAGTATATACTGTTAATTAGCTAATAACTATTGAGGATAACCTAATAGACTTAAATAAAGAAAATGAACTACTAATGAAATGCTATTCAATGAATAATTTCCTTACGTCGTCTTTTCTTAACTATAAGTGTTGGCTGTACATTACTTTCTTGAGAAATGTTTGGTAAAATGTATATTTAAGTCCTCATTCAATACATACAATTTATAACCTACGTGTACTCTGTACAATAAGGGTGCCTCAGCCCATGTACCTCTCATTCATATTATAATCGAACAGTAATGAGATAACAGAGGCACAGCCTATAAGAATATAGAAATTATTTTCTGAACGCCCAGGTAATATTACTTACGTATTGTAGGTGTACCCCAAACGCAATCAATATCTATAGAACTTCTTATTAGTAGTAACAACTTTTAATCTGAATCTAAATCTAATCCCCTATCTGCCTCAGCCAATATTGGAATAACTGGTGTCGACATATCGAGCGAAGTCTAGTTTCGTGACCGAACCACCGACCGTGAGCTCTCTGTGTTCAACAAATCGAGATGATATTTCACTTCGGTCCACCGCCTTTTGCTTTATAAGGCACAGGTCCTGCCTCACATGGAATACTATCCACATCTTTGGGCGGGGCATACCAGCTCCTCCCTTTGGACCCCATTCAACGGAGAGCGACTCGAATCGTCGATTCCCATGAACTGTCAACTCGCCTAGACCCTTTGACGCTGAGTAGAGATGTGGCTTCACTGTGCATCTTCTGCCGTATTTACGATGAGGAGTGCTCCGAGGAATTGTTCGGGCTGATTCCTGCCGCCTCTTTCTGCATGGTCTTTTGCGACAGAAATTTCATCCCATCGTCTAGATGGTTGGCAGTCCACAACTGTGCGCTTTTCAAGTAACTTTCTGCCTCACACATCAAATCTGTGGAATAAATTATCGCCTGCGGTATTCCCGGACCAATAGGACCCTCAAACATTAAAAAAAAGAGCGTACTCCTTAAAAGGCCGGCAACGCCTGTGACACCACTGGTGTTGCGGGTGTCCATGGGCGGCGGTAATCACTTACCATCAGTCAATACACCTGCTCGTTTGCCTATGTTATATATAAAAAAATATAACTACTTTCGCTTGTACAATACTGAGGCAAACAACAAATACATTTAATAAACTAGACATTTTTGCTTGTGGAACATTATTTTACATTTTGCATTAGTATTTCAAACGTAATGCACATTTCCGAACATTTTTAGAAACACTTTTTATAGAGAGCGGATGAAGTAAAAGGAACAAAAAAGTTTTGTGAATTCCTGTACACAAAACTGCTAAAAGGGAATACGAGCTTGTGAACTCCATAATATAATATTTTAGGTAAATATTTTATTAAACAGAACACTGGGAGATTTACATAACATAATTGTGACTATATATTACAATGTAATATTGAAACACTCATAACTATACTAAAATTACAAAGAGGTAAAGTTTTTGAGGTTGAACGGGATAATCTCTACAGAAACGATTTTAAAAATATTTTACCAATATAATGGCATATTATTTGTGTGTATCATAGGCCTCATACTGAACTAATAAAATAATAGCAAGATATTCGGCACATACGCGGGCTAAAGCTAGTATTTTATAGTTACAGACGGAATTAAAGAACAGAAATTTTGACTTAAATAAATACTTGATCTTATCTCTTTCTAGAATGCTTACTACAACAAAAAGTTTAATGAAGTCATATTTAGTTATATTTTTCTTGAAAAAAAGCGTTTTATTTTAAACAATAACATGTTATTTGCTGAGTAAAAGGATATAAAATAGATAGGCTCTCAAGATACAGAACTATTAAACCACGTCGATTGAACTAAAGACTTTCCTTGAAGGGATTGCAAGCCCAAAAGTGACAAATCTTATGTCGAGAATCTTTGCAGGCATTGACAACCACTTACCGCACGGTGAACCTTATATAGTTTGGTCAAGACTTAATATATTAAACTTATTACTTATTTCTTGGTATGTTAGTGTATACTCGAATAAAAAAACTTGTTATTAGAAAATTAGCATGATTTTATTTAACTATTTAAGATATATTATCAATAAGTCTGGGTTTGCAAACCACACTATCAATGAATGTTGTATCTTTATTCTCACCCACAACATGTATATAATGTAATGAACACATGTAAAATCTATGTGAAATTCGACTCAAGTTTCGACGGACCTTAAAATTACACAATTCTGTACGAGTTTCTCAAATAATTATGGTTTTCCAGTATCTGCGTATTAAAACATGAGGCAAAAACTTTTTACCCTTTTTATCAAAATTATGTGAACGGAGGAGTATGAAATTTGGCACTGTAAGAGTTTATATAGCAGTGGAGTGCAGAAAGTTACAAAAAAAAATTGACAACTTACGTCGAAAAGGAGTTCAAACTAAACTCATTTGTATATAATGCACTATTTAATTTTAATTGACCTAACCTTGGATAATGTCGTAAGGTGAAATCGTTCAAGCCAATTTAAAAATAAATTTAAAAGGGAAATAAGTACGAATAATTCAGAGTATACATTATTGTTATTAAAGTTTAAAAAAAAAACGACTTTTTGCAGCTTTACACTAATATTTAATTATATTTATTCCCACTGGACAACACAATAATATCATAATGGTCATAAAATGGTTCCGTTTAAATTTTACATTACACAAGAGAATCATAAATATAACGAATCAAGATTTAAATTACGTTTTCAGATATTCGTATGATGTATTCAGGGCTAGGGTAGCCGACAAGCTGTGATTTAAACCGGCCCTGGGGCCGTTTCAGTGTCTGCATGACTTTTGTTTCAGGATTAAATGGTCAATTTGTATATTGAACATGAAATTATTATTAAATTATGTAATTAATGTGAATATTCTGTATCTTGACTATTTACGTACAAAATTATACAACTTCATTTGGATTGTCACAAGTTTTTACTTCAGATTGATAAATTTAAATATAAAATACTCTTTTTACTCGCTTCGAAGGTTACGATAGTTTTTGTTGTGTACAAAACTCATTCGACAGACATAATATTGATATTTTTACGAGTATATAATAGGTTACATAAGCAATAGATGACAGTGTTTCTGTTAAAATGTTATTTGTTTTGTTATTGTTAACTGTTTATAAGATAAGGTTAAAATAGAAATGGCATTAATTCTCTTCTAAAGTTCCTAAAAAATTAAAGAAAAAAAGAACCTATTCGTGTAACTGTCTAATATTCAGAATTCATCAGCTAATGACGTCAGTAATAAATCTTTAACGGTGTCAACGATTTAATAAGTCATTTCCTTTCCAGCCAGGTAACTTGATTAACTTCGTGTTACTGAAGCGAACAGAGGTTCGCTATTGTGTTGGTCCCATAGTTCACTGATGGGTATTTACACAATGCGATAGAGGTTACCTTATTCACCTGACACACAAGGGTGTTTTAAATAAAGCCAACAAACTTAATAAGATATTTCCTTTTTGAAGTTTTCACGTGTGCCAAAATTGAGCCAACTCTGAAGACTTTAAAAAGGGTTCTATTTTAGCACTAATATATTTATTTTCAGTGAGATATAACAAAAAGAAGTTTTTTTAAAGTTTCTTACATATATTTGTTAAATATTTATATTATATATTCGGATTCGCGCTTAAGTGAAAACCAAGCACGTAATATTGCAAAGTTAAGCAATTGCAGCTAGGTCATTCTACGGCTAGGAGATCATTGTTATTATACTCAAACTCCTCCGAGTCTCGGACAGCTTGTTAAGCCGTCGGTCTCAATTACCATACGAGCATCTGTAGCAATTGTTACGAATATTTGGACCTTCAAAAAGGTCAACAACACTCTTCCTGCAAAACTTTAGTATCGCCTAGTACTTACGTTATGGAGCTCTATAAGCAGTCGCTCCGTAGATTGAAGGCAAGCCCTGATTTCACCATCAATGGCCTATAAAACCACTGCTGGAAACAAGGGAAGGTTTAGACGAGTTTTGAACGTATTGTTTTATCAAATTTTCAAATTCATATTTGATGGTTTATAAATGTTGTGTTGTGTATATTCCTTTTCTATTAATATTAACATATTAAGTGCATATTGGTGATTTTATAAGTGACAATAGAATACTACTAAACACACTACACTTATTTATTTACATTGGTAAATCATCGGTGTCATATACGTGGTTCCACGTTTCATTTAAGCCCTAATACAGAACTTCTACGGGAATTTTAATTGAATAAAACTTACCCTTTGTAATATTTAAATACGCTCCATCATAATGTAAAACATAAATAATTTAATATGTGCGTTACCTAATTCAAAAGGATATATACTTAAGTGGGAACACCACGAAAGTTTATTAAAATTCTCAGTGCAATCTGTGTTTTACGACAGCCCCCGAATAAGCTTTTGTATAATTCTAAGGAAGAATATTCTGACGAGGAAACGTATACGCCAAACATTTGTACATCGTATGAGAATCGTAAAATAAAATTATGAGTTCATACACATTGTACTCCTCGGAACAGTGCAATAATATGTTCCTTAGAAACGTTTAAAACATTTACAAAATAATTGCTGCTTGTAATTCCGCAGATCCTGATGATCTAGGTTTGATCGGGTTTTTTTTTCATAAATATTCTAAAAATAAATACTAGCTGGATCTATGTCTATGTGTAATCGCCTTCGAAACTCCCACATACTAAATTTGAAAAAAATCGATGGAAACTATGCCGAGATTCAGATTAAATAATATACTAGCTCAGCCCCGCGGTGTTACCTGTGCAACAAAAACTACAGGCAACGCCGCAGGCCAAAGCTTCGCTTTCTTCAAAAGCACAACGCTGAAGATCATTATATGGTCAAATACATAGTTTACGATTCTTTAGAGGATATACAGGATATAGGAGTAATAGAGGATATACATATATATCTGGGTGGTGACGGATTAAGAATAGACAGTGGCATCACCCTTCACCTTCACCACTATTCATCCTGTGGGTGTCTTAAGGCGACTAAGGATAAAATATACAGGACAACGTCACTACAAAGAGAAGAGAATCTTGAAACCAACCCTATACCAACCCGTCTTGTCAACGTGGTATAGTAGGCATATAGTAGTAATATATAGTAATATAGTAGTAGGTATATAGTAGGCATGATCTCCTTTCTGAGGAGAGGCTAATATTCAGCAGTGGGCTGTTGAAAGGCAGTTGATGGTAATGATGATAATGATATATATAATAATTGCTTGTACAAAGGTATCAGATGTGGTACTGAAACTTTTCAATTATATTGAAAATGTTTAAACTAAATGAATAACATTTTATCATCACGTTCACCGACCTTCAATATAAGAGTGTATGGACTAAAAATGTAGGTACCTTAAAAAAATATGTATATTTGAGATGGGAGCTCAAAGGGTAGAAATGCGCTTATGAACGGCGGAAACCTCTTTCCATTCCGTATGCTCCTTTGTTCTTACATCATAAAAAATGTAGGTTCAATATTTAAACAAAAAATGAAATGTACTACTAGCTTTTGCCAGCGGCTCCACTCGCGTCTATATCGGTTTTTGCAGTGATTCTTTAAGCTGATATTTTTTTATTTATCAGCTGAGTGCAATAAAACAAATAATAAATATTAAGAA
>PKRV01000109.1:4496-58892 GCA_003709505.1 Hyphantria cunea
TATGTTTGCTATGTAATAATATATATATATTTTATAAATATATATATATTATTACATAGCAAACATACAAACTACAAAATAAATATTTTCACATTATACAAACATTTGGTCTGATCCGGGAATCGAACCCGAGATCACACATCTTTGCGGCATACACTTCGACTGCACCACCGTGGCAGTTTGTGAGTTATGTGAGTAGGATTTCTTTATGAATGTATTTGATTTAGCGAAATTTTGTTATTTAAAGTTACTTAAATTGACGTACAATGTTATGTGCTCCAGATGATGTGCATTTGTTAATTTATTTAAATAGAAGTATATACATAAAGCTATCAACAATTTTTTCAAATCATGGCCAATTACACTACTCGATTCTCAACGTTAACAAGAATTTAACTTAATTAATAATTTGATTTGTAAATGGCTATATTTGCATTGTTGTACAAATATAAATATATATATAAAGGTTTAACGCTTGTGTTTGAGGTAATAAAGGTAAATTTATTTATAAAATACCAAATAATTTGGCCCTACTGTTTACAAGTTGATCATCGTCTGTTAATGATTTGTATGAGAATGAATACCATTACTCATAATTATACTTACATTTTCGATCAAATATTTAATTGGTGTACTGGTAAAGTATAAAGTAACAACAACGTTGGTTGGAAAAATATATTATTAAAGTAGATGATTAAGAAAATGAACGTAAGACATTAAAGATGTACATCGACTATAGTCTCATATACGAAATGGCCGGCTTATGTTATTTATTTCATTCATTCACTTGCGTCCATCACCATCAAAGATTTCAAGGTTGTGTTGAGACTCATACATGTGGAATACGTAACATTAATTTGCCAGTAATTAATCTCATCGACGACGCAGCGCCGCATATAAGGCAATTTCGCTAAACGACACAAGTACGTGAAAGGAGTTATGTACCTTATGAGCGATCATCAAGAGTCAACATGAACATATTCGTAGTAAATTATCGACAATTTTAGCAAGACTGGTGAGTTTTCTTTTTAATTACTTCAAGGTAAACTAATAGATGAGTTATCTGATAATAAATAACAATAAAATCATAGATTTATCTACATCCTCTAATAGCCCAATACTGGTCATTAGATTCTTCTTAAAAGAAGTTTTCGGCATATCATACCATGCTGGTTAGACGGAATACTATCGGTTTTGTTTTCCTTCTCTTTTAGTACACTGTATTCTTAATCCGTCTCCATTCGAAATCTCAATGAGTTACTTATTCGAATTCGGACCCTTCCATCAGAATCAACTGAAGAGACTTTTCAGTTGATTCTGATGGAATCAACTGAAAAGTCTCCTCGGTCCTCCTCATCCTTCCTCGGTGAAACACACCAATTGACTGTTTTGATCAAAAGTATGAATTCTTTTCAAGGGAAAAACTTTGACTTTCAAGGGAAAGACTGAGTTAAAAAAAAAGTAGAACACTCAGTATGTTTATTTAATATTTCAGTATGTTTACACGATGCTTTTAGCACTGTTTATGAACACATTATCTTGGACTTTAGAGCTAAATACTCACTTAGATATTAAGTAAAGTAATAACTAAGTAAAGAACTGGGTAATATACAAAATAAAATAATTTTCAGTATATAATTGAACTAAAACACAGCCGGTGACTGCACCAGCCATAAAATTGGCTATTTTGTAGACCCTAATTCGTTTTGTTGGAAATTAAAAACAAAGAACCGCTTCATAAGTATTCAATTATTTTTATGACCTCAACTTGCGGAGTAGACTTCTTTAATGGGTACTTTTGAAGCACTTGGATTATATTTTTATTGTAATGTTTATATTGTACCTTTAGCATGGCTATTCATTATCAAAAAAAACGAAAATTCAGTAAATTATTCTTTTTAAAATTCAACTCTGTTTATAATAGCACGGTGGACCATCATTATCCTGTTTTATCCATTTTTTTATAAGATCAGCGCACGTTGCAAAAAGGTTTCAGGTTCTTTTAAGGTAACACATCTATCTGTCTCTAAGTGTCCTAAGGAAGGTCCTTTTTTTCCCCAGACGGGTTAAAAGATTGGAAAGGAAAAGGAAGGAGAAAGGAGGAGGCTTGTATAAGGGATGACGCAAATTCGCAAAGAGGTTCAAGACTACTGTAGTTCGAAGAGTCCAAGCTGTAATCACGGGACACTAAAAGAGCAGGGACATTATTTATTAAGGTTATTGAATATTGTTAGTTTCACAAATTTCTGCCATATTACACTATTCAACAGATACAAACTGTTTAAAAATAACTTTATATCTGACGTATATATCTCTTTTCAATACTCGTGAAACTAGAAACTGTAGATATGTTGCAGATAAGTCGATATTAGTCTACGTCTCATGTAGACGGGACTCGGTCTCGTATAAGGGATTTTATCACTAAATAGTAAAACAAGGCCTTAGTATACTATTACTAATAGATATCCTAATCGTATCGTGATTGAATTCGTGAACGCAAGTGTGAGAGAAAATACAGACTAAGCCTTAAATAATTTGTATTCGTAATAAAACATATTTTTCCTTATATAGAATTTATTATAAACGTTTTAAACAAAAGGTTTAATTTATTTTAAACACAATGTTGTACAACAAATCGTTTTGCATACATTTAAAAAGTCTAATTGAATTAAAAAGTATACCTATTGTCAGTGTCAGTTTATCTCGGCAAGGTAAAAGCCCCAGAGAAATTATTCGTCTCGGGCCGTATTAAATTAGAAAGTGCTCAGTAAAATGGAAATTGTACATTCGGCCAAACACACCAGGACTTTAATCGATCATTTGTATCACAACTTAACATTTATATAATGATGGATAATGCTACAATTGTGGAGGAGTTTTTTCGGTTGTTATGCTAGCAATTGTATATTAATTTATTACGTCTATACATCTAAGTCTGACGCTTAACAAGATAAATGTTGGTAATAAAGCACTTTATTCATTGTGCCTAACTACATAATAGTGTAATGAAATTTATTTGTCAATGTAATATTGAAATTGTACGTACAGATTGTGAGCCCGCAATTCCGTTAATATTCAAGTTGGGCACGATGATAATCAAATCTGAATATCGTTACATTATTAATTAAATAGGTTTATTGTTTGAAAATGTGTTTCAATTGTAAATGTTTCATAGTTAGGAAAATTTTGTGAATGCTTCTAGGTCTACTTAAAATTACATGAAGTACATTATTCGAAGCTTTCAAGACTTGTATATGAATTAGAAATATAAGTTTGGAATGCTTTGTATACAGTCAATTATATATAATCCCTGAACATTAGGTACACAGAGGCGTGTTGAGTGTTATCGTGGCCTACATATTTATGGTCTTACGTACGTACGAATATATGTATGACACAGTAAGTAAATGTATTATGCGGTTTAGGAATTAAACGTTAAAATTAGGGGTAAATTGGAAAGGTAAGGTGGGAAAGTATAGTGTGTACGCCGTATGGACTGGATTGAGGATACGGAGACTCCTATTTATCCCGCAGGTGTCTTGAGATGGCAACTTAACGACTTACGTGCGTCTAATGGAGCAATTTGCGCAGGACAACACTACTGCAAAGATAATTAAAACTTTAAAAAACCTTATACCGACCTATCTGGCTAGCGTGGTTTAGTCACTCAAAACCTCCTTGCTAAAGAGAGGTCTATCTCCAGCAGTGGAATGTTAAAGACTGTTCATGTAATCTGAAGGTGGATGGATATCTTTTACAGATATAAAAGAGAACGGTGACTGACTGACTAAGATACCCAGAGATCAACACACAGCCCTAACCGCTGAACCTAGAATCCTGAAATTTTTCATATAGCTTGTTTATATAACGTAAATGAGCACTAAGAAAGAAATTTTGGAAATGCCACCCTTAAGGGGTGAAATAGGGGATAAAAATATCTACTTATGCGCGAGCGAAGCCTCGAGCAAAATAGTCAATCAGATCATGGTCGTCAACATTTGTTAAAATTTTAATGATATATCTCGATTCAAGACAATGAATTATGATAGTTTCTTGCTACTGCATTGCTTATAAATTCTCTTTATGTATCGGTCTGCCGATGTCTGTACTCTGCCTGATGGACAGCATAAGCAGAATCCAAGAGTGGTTGTCAACATATTCATTGCAAATGCAGACAATGTAACAATGCAGCATGGTGGCCAACACCATGGCGGCCTAGTGATGCTGCCGCATCATTGGGCCTCCAGTCTCGCACTCAAGTGGTTCTTCTCGTAGACCAAAGCTAGGGTCTCGGGGTAACTTTTCCAGGTCTATAGCCTCTTTAAGTGATGTGCTACGCCACCTGTAACTATAGGTGGGTCATTGGCTTAAGCCCTAAAGGGCCTCTTAGTAACTTCATATGACGTTTCTTCAAAGTGCGACCTGTTCTTAGCGAGGTCGAGCTCCTAGGGGTGTAGTGGGTACGTCTTTTATTCGGTTAGACGGGCGCTCCTATGGGTCTACATCCATAGGAGTGCCCGTCAGCTAGCACTAGGTCGGGGGTTGAGGATAGATGGATATTAGATGTGCGAGCGACTGCTGCGGACGCAGCCGGCGGCGATTCGTTTCGGAGACGAGAGAGAAAGGCCGAGGCCGTAGAAGAGGCCTGGGCACCATAGGTCAGTCGGGTGCGAATGTACGCCTTGTACACCCAGAGCTTCGCGCGGAGCGGCAATCTGGAGGATAATACGGGCCGCAGAAGGGAACGTGCTGCACGAACCTGTGCAACGATGTTGTTGACGTGAGGTCATGGAGAGGGTGCGGTCGATGGTCACGCCGAGGTATTTCACCGTCGCGGACCACTCGATATTCTGCCCCATGAGCTTCAGCTGTGGCAGTGTCACAGTCCCTAAAGATATCGCCTGAGTCTTCGCCACAGTCTCGCACTCACCAACGAAACAAGACAGCACGATTACTGTTATTTTAGGTTGATCTTCTGTGCGAGGGTAGTACCGCCCTGGTAGAGTTGACTCATTCGTGCTGCAATCTGCGTTATTCTACTACCTAATAAAATAATATCCAATAGTTTTAGATAATGATCTCATATTGAAGATGGTCTTTGCATTTGAATCACCATATCGTGTGGTGACGGAGTGAATTAGGTTTACGCACTGTAAAGGAGTGGGTCACATGTCCCTCCAACAAAAAGGGAGCATCCTCCGTTCAGGCGTGGTGATCAAGCCTGACGTGCCACTGCCCAACGGTTGATGTTGGGAAGTTGTATATATATTAAGCGGCACGAGAACTTCTACTGCGCGATTTAGGATTGGTAGTTTCTTCGTACACTACGTTACTCCGTAGTTCAGCGTATCTTCGGTAGATGGCGCTGTCATACACTATGTTGTTGCGCTGTATGTGAAAGTCGCCACAAGCACTGTTATACTCCAGACCCCTATCCGTTCCATGAGCATCGTAGAAACCGAGTTAGCCAGCGTATTAAGGTAAGTTAAAATCTCCTTTATAAAAAGAGGCCTATGAAGAGATCTACTTGACATAGGCATACAAATTCTCGTATTAAACAATAGTTTCTTTTTAGTCATGGAACTAATTGAAAACTAATTACATCCTTAATCCTTTTACCCTTGTCGGTTCTGGCCGAGTTTTGTATGAAACTTTGGCATTTTGCTTTGTTCAATATTTTCTGTTCGTTTTTTATCTGTCTAAAGCATATACAGGAGTAATTAAATAATCATATGGGAAAATAACACAGAAAAAACACACATACAATTATATGAAAGAATTCATATTATGCGCACGACGAAAAAACTAAGGAAGGTTTTTTCTTCGTGCACACATAATGAATGAGTTTGATTACTCGACAAATTACGGCTGTAATTCGCCAAAGAAAGATGGTTTACTGTAGACAAATGGAGTGGAAACATCTCAGAAGCATACTTACATCCTATTGTCTTGTTAAGACATCAACATTTGCATATTAATAGGCAAATACATAATGTATTACGTTTACTTACGTACGTTTCCCCTTAGTTGGACGGTTTCTTTTTGTTATTTTTTGTTTTGTTTATGGGTCAAGTGTTCTAAATAGTGTTATCCATTAAAATGTTAATAGTACCTAGTACCTATGTAGTTGTACAAACAGATCATCTAAAGTTATAGACTTTCTCTTTATGATTGAATGAATTTTAGTGTTATGAATTAACAGTTTTATTATCTACGCAATATAACAATGATTTATTTCAATGTAGTTTATTGTAAAATATATAAAAGTTAAAACTCTATTCGATTGGAAATAAGCTTTTAAATTGGAGACACTTATTAAATTTAGAAATGTCTATTTAAATTATCTAAGAAAGTGGTTTTTAATTGATACCCGTTGAGCTCCGGAGTATTTAAAGTTGATACAACTCCTGATCCGATTTAGTTAAGTTTGAAATTGAATTGTCTTAGACTTTTTAGTTAAGGATGTTGAGTTTAATTTTTGATAGAGTTATAGGATTTATTAAAATATGTACAAGTTGTTAAGTTTTGTAAGAATTATATTTAAAGACGGTTTAATAAAGTAGACTGACTACACTAACAAAATTTTTTTTAAGTTTTATTTTTTAACCTTAACCATTATTATGATTTTGTCCCTTTACTAACAAGTGTCGTGGCGACAATATAAATCTAAATATTGTTTACCATATATATTAGAACAATATTTATAGTCCCTAGATCATACTAAATAAGTTAGACAGGTTTTAAAAAGTAGTACATCTTTCTAAAAACCTTACACCACTTTATAACGTCATCGAGACGTCTAGACCGTGGGAGAGCCACGCTTCAGCATGCATGGGTCGGCTTGACCGGAGTGATACCACGACCTCACAGAAACCCGGTGTGAAAGAGCGCCTAAAAATGTATATGCATATAAATGTCTGTTTTCATCCATTGGCTGAAGAATTTAAATAAAATTGACAGTGGATACACGTTCAATGTAAAAAATTGTCTACATTTTCCTCGTTTTTCGTCATGTTCGTATTTGTTATGCAATGGAGGTCGTTTCGATTGATTGTCAATTTACGAAATGCCCATAGCACGCGATTATTCTTCACAAAAGCTTCGATCAACAATTGTTAATGAGGTTTTTTTAAATTAATAGGTACGTAGAATTTGCGATCCACGGCTATTTACCCAACTGCGAAAGAGGGTTATGTATTTCGAGTGTATGTAGGTATGTGTGTATATTTCTTTGGCACGTCCTAGAGAATAAACGGCTTGTTGTATGTATAAACATATATATAAGTGAGTGGTGTCGATAGATTCGTCTTAGTCGTGAGAGTGACACTGGGTACATCAAAATACAAACAAAAATTATACCCAGTCTGGTTTTTTTACCCGACTGCGAAATAAGGAGAGTTATGTTTTTCGAATGTATGTATGTATGCATATTTATTTGGCACGCCCTAGAGCCAAAATGGGTTGTTGTATTTTTATGTAAGTTTCACTTAATATTTTTTTCACCAAAATAAAAAAAATATGCTCAGTCGGGTTTTTTTAATAATTCATTATTTCTATGAGCTTATTTTTTTATTTACCTGTTTGTTATTCTGATGTTAAGAGACACAATTTTGAGAATTATTGTTTGGCGACCAATAATTATGTGGTATGTTGATGAAAAGCTGCGGCCTATTTTGCTGTCGGAAAATGACTGAAACTGTATTCGAATTTCAGCCGATCTGCCTTACTGTTGGTTTTTTTTCTGCTGAACATTTTTTGATGTAGTTTGGATAGACAGACAGAATCCTAGGTAAGCTGTGAATAGCTCATAGACTTTTATTGCTAAAATATAACTTGAAGACGTCCAAGAGTGGTTAGAAGTTTGTATGAATAACTAATATATTCTCATCAAACCTTTATTCTACTTGTCTAGTGGTTAGTCAACCTGTGTGCTAACCCACCCAGGTCAAAGAGTTGTATTATGAATACGAAGATTTGTATTGTCTGGGTGTAATTTATCTACAATATTTTTAATGTGTGTATTAAACAACAAGTATGTAAGTATGATTAGCAGGACTCTGGTTATCGTGTGTGGGATTTGTAAAATGATTATTGTTCTCTTCTTTCAAAAAATTTAATGAATGTATTTCAGAATATAAATAAGTTTATTAATAATGCTTCTTAGTAAGATATGAGTGAAAACGGACAACTTACAGTCCATGAAAATTTGAACAACATATATTGATTCAATGATTCAGATTCTACGCAGACAAATGGCCGCCTCTGACTATAAATTTCAAACTTTACAGAAAGAGTACGTGTTAAAAGTTACCACCCCATAAAAAGGACATATGTTAAGCACTAACAGTAAACTAACACATTGTATCACCTACAGCCATTTAACCCTTGAGGGACGCAACCCTCCCGACATAAAAACATCGGTAAAAGAGCCCATGGGACATATAACCGTTACTATGTATGAGATGTTAAAATGATCGTTGTTTAAATGTTAGGCTATGATACTTGG
The DNA here is from genome assembly GCA_003709505.1 of Hyphantria cunea. NCBI lineage: Eukaryota > Metazoa > Arthropoda > Insecta > Lepidoptera > Erebidae > Hyphantria > Hyphantria cunea. The sequence continues at coordinate 13,003 of PKRV01000109.1, forward strand.
ATATGTAGATATTTGAATCTACTAGGATTTAAACGGAAGGGTCAAAAAACTATATGTTTCTATGTATCAAGAAGTTTGACTCGACTATGGACAGGAAAGAAAGTATTATGATACAATTTTAAATGAATTAAAAAAATAATTATAATCAATTATATCAAAATATACCCAAAAAAATCCAGCAAACAAAAGATCTGTGTGAGAGACTGGCTTCCGTACTAGGTAGAACCTGTATGACAGAATAACCGGCCTCTTCTAACTCCAGATAAGTAGGCACGGAGTTTCTTTAGGGTATGACATATTTCAATATGAGATGAATAAAACGCAAGAGTTAGTGAGATTAAAAATGTGAGTGAGTATTGTGTGTTTGTGTGTGAATGTGGGTGGTGTATGTGTATATGTAGGTATCTATGTGTGATACGAATGTGTGTGAGCTACCCCTCGAATGATGAGAACCTGATACCAAGCCAAAATACCCACCAATAAGATATGGATGCTGAGCCAATGTGTTCACATGTTTAATTCAATTAAGAAGGCACATATAGCAGCTTCTCAGTCTCCTCATAATTTAACGATTTGAGCTAGAGTGAAATAATACGCTTGCATTGGAATTTGGCAGTCTATGTACGTTTGTATGTTCTACCGTAGCGTCTAAATCACTGAACTAATTGTAATGAGTGAGATATAAATATATTCATCATAAGGACCCAGTTAATATAGGCTATATCAATTTTATCAAGTTTTTACGTAGTTGAGTTATAGTTACTTAAACTTTTTCTTAGGGGAAATGGGCAGACTGGTCACCTTGTGGTAAGCAACAACCATTGCTCAAGGAAAAATGGTGTGACTTAAGAGTTACAGAGTGCATTACTGCTCTTTGAGTCCCCCCTCAAAAATAGGCTTAAAGAGATTTTTAGCCCGGTAACCCCAATCATTTGTTAAAAACCAATGTAAGAACTGTTTAACACCTATTTTCTGTGAGGCTATAATACCACTCCAGTCTAGCTGGTAACAAATGTTGGCAGAATTTAGGTGTAGATTGTTGGTAGATCGTGAATGCTACATAGATATGTAGCAGGTGAAACCACAATAGCTCTGGCTTCATAAAGTCTACTGGAATACTTGCAGAACTAAGTACTTCAGATAATATTGAACGACAATAAATATATAAAGAGGCGCTCATAGCCCAGTTGCACTCGGTGATTAGAAACAATAATCGAGGGTAAGCAACGATGGCGCGGTCAGTATCTGGATGGGTGACCGCTGGTGGCATGTTACCATGAGTGTCTCCGTGATTCGGAGGTCACGTTAAGCAGTCGGTCCCGGTTGTTATCATACTATAACAGCCGTGAAGCTTAGTTGGAGGCCTTCGGGCGGCTTAAAAACATCCAACGGCAAGATTTACGTAGTCTTGCCAGTCCCCAACCCGCACTTGGCCAGCGTGGGGACGTATGGCCTTAACCCTCTCCTGAGAGGAGACCCGAGCTCAGCAGTGGGACATGATGGGTTGTTGTTGACAATAAACTAGTTATAGCAGCTTATATATGTACTATGAATTTTGTAACAGGACTATATAAATTTTTAACACAGTAAAGTTATATGTTTCCATAATTTTTATGTCCCTTGTAAAAGTTACTTCAAACGTTTTAGGACTGTTATCCCTCTGAACATTTGTTGAACTACTCGTAGCCTATGAGCTACAACTCACAAGTCTACGTAAGTGCTACGAGAATATATGAAAGAGAGATACCTATAAAGTCTACGTGAATTTTTAACCAGCGCTGTTAGGTTTAATACCGCACAAATATTTTGTTGCGTAGGCTTAATGTTTATTTTGATAAATTTGTAGCGACAATAAAAATATCCGAATATAACTCTAAATCGTTGTTCACAATTGAAAATATTTTTATTGACTTTTGGAAGGATTCAGGCGAGTTTTATGAATTTTAATTTAGTTTGTGTTGTTTTACAAACTTTTTAAGTAGCGTATGCGACTGCTATGATTGTGGTCTCGGGTTCGATTCCCGGGTCGACCCAAATGTTTGTATGATCTGCAAATATTTCTTTCGGAGTTAGGATGTTTTTAATATATAATATGTATGTATTAACTAAAAAAGTATATATATATATATATATTTATATCAGTTGTCTAGTACCCATAACACAAGCTCTGCTTAGCTTGGGACTAGATGGCGTTGTGTGTGAGATGCCCAAAATATTTATTTATTTATTATTTTTAAAACAAAGTTACAGCTAATTTATGTTGATTTTACGTAAACTTGCTTTCGTTTCTGTCCTTATAAATAAAATTTATATAACATAGTGCTAAAATATATGTTCATTACATTCTAACTTTCAAGAAATTGAAAATGCCCTCCGGGCAGAAGTACAAATCCTGAACTAACTTGTTAATAAAATAAAGTAGAAACTTGTCAGTTCGTTGTCGTAATGGATAAGTTTAAATTGTCACTCAGACATTGCTTACAATTCTTAGAGTTAAAAAAGCTAAGAGGTATAAAATATTCAGGTTTCTCATTTATTATTTAACAAATGGGTAACTTTAGCAGCGTTTTACGCGGCGGCCTGTGGTCGGCGCACCCAGTGTTGTGGATTCAGTTCCCGCATGAAACAAAAGTTTTGTGTTACCCACAAATATTTACTCTCACGCGCGGTGCGCTTTGTGTATTTCAATACTATATTTCTAGAGAATTTTCTAAAAAGTAATAAATTCAAACAACTATCAAACAGGGCGGTGTTAAGTTTTACATGAGAAAACACTGTGATTATTTCATCAGTCCTACGACTGGGTATGAGCAATGTGCCTGTTCTTTAGTGAGCGCGAAGCGTAAGGTAAATGAAGCTGGCGGAACTTGTAATCTTCAAAGCCGTACGTCATTACAAGATGTTAGGTCTACCTTTATTGTTAGTTTCAACAATACTTATGTGTGTGTGTGTAGTGTGTATCTATTAACTCATATTATTTAAAGTTTTAGGGTTTCTTTTAGGAGGGATCGGGTTCAAATTAAGTTTTGGATCAATATAGGAGTAATGTGTAGCCTATGACGCTAGTTTAATTAACTTGAGCTTGTAAGCATGTGATAAATTTGGAACTTGAAAAATCGAATTCTTGCCTTACAAAAAGACAAATTATTATTATAACGTTTCATGTTGATTTCAACGTTAAAATTTGTTCAATTTATATCTGTAGATGATTTTTTGACCATCTATTTGAAATCAAACAGCATATCATGTCGCATAATTCGGTCGCTTGAAAACTATTACAACAAATCTGTTTTGTAATGTTGCGCCAAATAAGAAAAATATTCCAAAATATTTAAAATACAAAAATTAAATTTTCAAAGGGCTTAGGTTTTATTTCGATTTTATTTGAAATTGCTTTCATTAAGTTGGGCTGGACGCTCTCATCCTTTGATAAACGTACCTACTAATTAATTATCAAATGCCAATACCAAACCCGACTGTTGAAATATTCGCCATTCAACTGTTATTCAGACTAAATTAAGTAAACCTATATATAAAAAATACAATTACAAAATGGCCTAACCGCAACCATTTTTATTATGCGACCCGTAGGCGTTGAGTGTGATATATTGTGCAAACCCCTTCTGTACGCTGATATCCTACCCCTTAGCCTTATTTGCAAGGGTCCTAAACTTAAAGGCCGTGAATCAATATTTGTTTGTCTCTTCGCTTTCTAAATCCGACCCTTTCGAAAGTTTCTTTGTCCACAGATTAGTAATTTGCGATACCCAATCTTTTGTTACTAGATCTTTAATAGGTTCAAAAGGAGTTACATTTAAAGTTTGTTTCTTTTATTTTATATTCTGCTAAAATTATTAAATACCTCAACAAGCAGCTTAGCGATTGAATTGTGATATTAATATAGCTTTGAGGATGCTTAGAGATAATTTAGGGTCTATAATACTCCTATGTAAATACTAATATTTACGCATCTATAATGAGGTCTTGATCTTTATCAATAAACATTATTGACATTGCACCACGTGAATTCTGGCGCAGCACTCGGGTACTAATGTTAATTCGTCAAGATACAGATTGTAGGTGTATGATTTATAATTGTGACCTTATTGTAGGATAGATAATAGTTTCGTGCAGATACCAGCTACAAAATATTTATGACGAAAAGTGACTAATAATAATACTTGCAATTCATCTAACTAGAAAAATGAGGTATATATAATTTAATATGAGGTGGGGGCGGCTATTCTGTGAATCCGTTTAAAGAACACCATCCCCGGGCTGGACGGGATACCAACTCGAGTGTTGGTCCGAGCCTTCGACCATTTGTCGAACCACCTCACGGAGGTGACGCTTCCCTGAGTGCTGGAAAAGCGGGAAGCTGGTCCTGCTGAAGAAGCCGGGACGGCCTATAGGTCCTTCGTGTTGCTGAACGAGGCAGGTAAATTGCCTGGAAGAGATTGCAGTCTGTGATAAGGCCGCCCATTGTACCACTGTTTTTTTTTGTTATCTTCTATATTGTGTCTTTGAGGTAATGGTGTGCAATAAAGAGTACCTATATATCTATCTCTCTATTAGAACAAAATATAGAACAATAATATAAGAACTTTTATAACAGGGCTAAGGTAGCAGGACTGTTTTCACTAACAATATACAGTTACTACGAACAAGATCATGATAATTAAGGTACATAATTATAAGTACTTTATTAGTACTACTTAAGTATTATAACTATTTCATAGAGAAATGGCTGGAAGTTAAGCGCAGTATGCTGTGTAATAATTGCGTAGTATCCTTTATTACCAAAAAGGAAGTAATCATCAATTACAAGTGTTTCGAGTCGAGGATTAAACCTTACTTCTTGTTATCTGAAGCACTTATAATGCGATTACAACGTAAAAGAAAATATCACATGTCTATAATTTCCTCAATACTTCTTTTGGTAACATGTCTAAATGTATTGCTAATGCAAATGACCCAGAAAGGAAATATGATCTTCAGTCATTATCAGATTCACTAACAAAGTAGGCAAAATAGTTAAGTTTATAGTCAACAATTAACAACGTCAACATTATTTTTAAATTAGCTGTGTATAACAGGTGTTTCGGTAAGTAATAGTGTATATCAGTTATTTCGGTAATAAAGTAAAGAATCCTATGTGTTATTCCAATGCATAAGTTATCGGTTTAATAATTTTGAGTGAAAACGTGACGAGCGCTCACAAACTTCCGTATTTATGATATAAGTAAGATTATGTGTAGGTTAATACCTACACATAATCTTACTTATAATAATAATAGTAGTTTATTTATTTATCTCATTATTAAATGAATGATATATGTATATGGGGCACGCGCCTAAATAACTAAGAGTTTAACAATTTGTTAAACTCTAATATAAGTTTTCACATTTTAATTATTGGATCCGTGAAGTTGAAACGCCAACGAGGTTCTGAAATCCCAGCAATTAAAGTTCTCGTTTATGTTGTATTGTTAACTGGACTTCCCAGTTCGCTTAGTCCTTGTTCACTACGGCCATTAAGCGATTAAATGGGAGTAGCTAGCTTATTGACGCTTGGAAGTCGAGTATATTTTCCATGTATTATATTATACATACATCTTTTAGAAGCGTGTCAATTGATTTTTATTTCTCGTATCGTAATTATGTATGGTGAATTTTGTATAAACTAATATTAGATCTTCGCATTGCAAGGAAATGGTAATAATAACTTTATTCTCAAAAAGTAGATACAAAAGGTTATAAATGAAAACACTATAAGTTACACAAGCAATTATGAAAACCACCGAACCCAAACTGAGTAATACTCGTATCTTGGGAATAGGTAGCTCACTCTCTAAATGTCTTACAGCATATTAGTCATACAATGGCAGATATAAGTACATTTGTATGAAGCTTAAATAATGTTATTCCCAGGATAGAAGTAATTATTATTCATTTATGTTTGTTTTAGCTTTTTAATTTACTATAACAGCCCAAAATAATTTCATTTTTTGGTAATAGCTCTCTAATTACATGTCTTTTCTTAGAAGATTTTCTGTTTCATCATAATTTTGTAGTTTTAACCAATTGCCCAATTTTTCTTTGAAATCATGTTTATTCAATTTGTATAGCGAGATTTTTTGTTTATATATCATTATAAAGCCTAGAAATCAATAGCGGTAGTACTAGCTGCGAATGTCGCCGAAGCATAATAAATAAATAATAATATATATTTTTTTGCGGACATTTACCATACAACACCACCTAGTCCCAAGCTAAGCAGACCTTGTGTTATGCGTACTAGACAACTGATATAAATACATATTATGCATAGAAAACACCTCAACTCCGAAACGAATATTTGCAAATCATACAAACATTTGGTCCGACCCAGATATCGAACCCGAGACCTCAAGCACATAAGTCTCATACTCTACTACTGCGCCACCAAGGCAGTCAAATAATAATAATTCGCGCACTGATAATCCCTACCTAAACCCAAATTAATTGATTATGAAATCTAACATAATCAACTAATTTAAGTTTTAAAGTTTATTAAAACTACACACCAATGAACGTGTTAAAAAATAATGTAATTCTTATTAAAGAGATTACTTACCTTTTTAATAATATAGTTTATCTACAAAATTCATCTCGCGGTAGCCATCGCTTTGCAATAGAGAGTAAACCAGTCGCCACCTATTTCCACAGATGGCAACTGGTTTACTCAGGTTTACTTCATACCAGGACCGTTCAATATTTCGATTTTTTTCGGTCAGACTAATTTAATGACAGACTGGTCAAGTTCTAAAATCACCACCGACGAATTGGGGTCAGACAACAGATTTCAGTCCAATATTGATTGCCCACCATCACGCTATTGATGACGTGTTGGTGTAGAGGTCCGTGATGTCGCTAGATTTTTGTCTAATCGTCACATAAACCAGTGTTGTGTATGTGTGAGTACTGTAGTAGTAGTTTTTATCATAATGTGCTAAAAGGATACAAAGTACTTTTACAGTTCTGCGTGCTTGTTTAAAATTTTGTTACTTGCTAAATAATGATGACAGCGCAGATATATTTTTAATACTTCCCTGCGGAGTGAGCCAAGTCATTTCATACCTCTATAGGTTTATTTATTTAATCTTCATGCAATTACATTGCAAAAGGCGGACTTAATGCCATGGGCATTATCTTCCAGTCAACCTTTAGGTGGTGCAGAGCTACGTGTAGTAGGTATATTTTTGAAGCAAGTGAAAATTATTGTTCAAATTGTACAAGGTTGTTCAAGGTACATGAAGATATCATTATATAACATAAATGTCATAAATACATACACACACATATACATACACCCAATATATACTTATACAAACATATACATATACATATAGATATATATACATACCTACACACATAAATACACACATACATATACACATATTCGCATAAGACATGGGTAAAATTCTTGCATACATATGCAATGATAAATGGACAGATAAATTATGCCGATGACTTCGTCAACAAATCTCGATAATGATTGCGCACTCTAATCTTGAAGTTTATTCGGCTGGTACACGATCTAATATCTAAGGGTAGGGCGTTCCAGAGATTTACAGCTTGTACGGTGAAGGAAGAATGAATAATTCGAGAGGAATGTGAAGGACAAAGAAGGAGGAGATTATCGAGACCAGAAGACAATAACCTTAATTTAGGTGCCTAATACTTTTGCAATTCATGGTTTTGATTCGAATCGATTTAAAAGTACATTGCTATCTTATGTATAGTATAGTATTCGGATACTTTTTACACATTTTTAATGCTCAACATAACAAAATTATATTAGAAAAAGGGTAACAGGTAACGGTAAGGTCGTAACAGCAAACCAATTTGGTTTTATGCTATCTGTCGTTTACTACGTAGATGTGTGCTTGGGCCATGTAATTTCACAAATCGACGCCGTACTAGTTTATAGTCAACAGCTCCCCGTGGTTCGCCAGTCCACCATAACTTTAGTATTCAATATAACATCTGACACTCGCGACCTTATTATAATAAATAATGTAGCCTGTTATTACATCAAATAGGTGCTCAGGAGCAGCAGTGCCCCGGTGATTTATAGTCCCGCCGGCACCGCTCACCACAATAAACTCACTTTTTGTTTATCTACCCCCAAAATATGCTCAAGTTTAATCGCGCCTGGAAAACTTTCCTCCACTGGGGTATTATATTTGTTTGTGTCAGGATTACGTATAATCTTTTACCCATCTTATTTTAACGATAAAATATTGACAGGAGTGCTACATACTTTAGATAATATAAAAATATAAGAAAGCGATGGCGTGAAGAATTAATAGAGTTAATACTCATAAACTGGCTGGCTATTTGAATGATTATCCATTTCAGAGGTAGTTTTGAAATTAATACCACAGAACACAGATAAAGCGCTTTCCTGTTCATGTCACATTTAAAAAAATATTTATTCAATACTGCATAATTGCACACGTTAGTGTAGGCTTGTATGTATGTTGTAGGCATTTCCGGATGGCGTAAGAAAGCGGTTCCCGGATCTCTCCCGTCTCAGGCGCAGAGTGGCACACCGTGTGGTTTTAGTCGGTTCGATTCCGACACACCGCCCCGCCGCAAACCCCGGTGGGATGAAGGCCCGAGGGGGTTTCCACACGTTAAAAAAAAAAGGCTTGTATGTATATTTGGGTAATTGCAATCAACTTTTTTTTATGTATGGCTCTGCTAAAATGACATATAGAATCCAAGAGTAGTGGTCACCATACTCATTCCGAATGCAAACAATGCAACAATGTAGCATGGTGATCCACACTATGCCGGTCTAGTGAAGCTTCAGCATCATTGCGCCTTCAAATTAAATTATTTTAATAAAATAAATATTATGTGGTAAAAATATATGACATCAAAACACTAATAGTCAACCTATGTGCTAACATTCTGTAACCATTTCACTAACACTTACTAAATTCCAAGTACTTTGCGTGATTATCTGATGAATTTAAAATCATATACATATTTTAATGATTAATAAATTTCAGTATTTGGAGCCACCAAGCCAACACAATCAGTCGCCCTGTATCCACTAGCTTCAGTTTCCATCAAAATATACCGTTGTGCTGCTTTTGAAAAGAAAAACTACCATATTCACGTAACAAAAGTGAAAACCCCTAATCGATGGTAGAATTGTATTCGCAGTGATTACAGACTACGACTTTTGCTCGAGTCAGTATAAGATACAAAATTGAATCGATTTCTCTAATACTCTGAATTGATTGTTCTGTAGATATGGAAATATTGAGATTCTTGTTGTATTTTGAGACTTCTTTATTACTCTTACGTGATTTATAGCATCGAGTGCGGGTATTAGAGATAGTTGTTAACCACCATCTGAAAGCCTGTGGCTTAAAATTAAAAGAGGATTATAATTTATCGATGCTACCGTTAACGAACGATTATCCGGCTTCAGAATCATCGGCGCTGGTGTCATTAAACACCATGTCGGAAATCGGCTTTTGAAGCCAATTGCCCCCTATACCTTACCATGCATTTATTTCGCAGACAGGATGAGCTTTGAAACTAGAAAACAATTTTTTTTTTATTTTATTTAATTTGAATGCTTATTTCCTACAATATTATTATTATGTATCCTTTTAGTTTTATATTGTAATGATAGTAATATCTTCTTTTTATGGGATATTTTTTTAATTTTATGCACTGCAAGTGTACATCGGCGGACTTAATGCCCAGGGCATTCTCTTCCAGTCAACCTTCAGGTGGTATAAATATTTTGTAAGGCACAGAGGTTACATACTTATTAGACATGTACAGTTCACAATATATTTAAACGTATACATATACACATAGACTTAAATATAACATACATATATAAATATATACAAATATATAATAGATTAACATATACATAAATACTATATTTGTTTTAAATTTGGATTAAATTGTGCCAGTTCAGTTAGAAGAAGCTCTTGTACCTTCTTTTTGAACGTAAATCGGTTGGTTGACATCCTGACTTCGAGCGGGAGCGCATTCCAGAGCAGCACTGCTTGAACAAAGAACGAACAGTTCACGAAATCGGAATTGCGAGTGGGACATGAGAGAAGCAGATTATTAACTGAACGAAGATTTCTGTCGTGATTAGAGCACAGGTATCGGAAATACGGAGCAAGGTAGGCAGATAATGATGATGAGCTTAGAAATGAAAATAGGAAGGTAAGTGCTCGTTAATTGCGCCGTAGGCGTATAGGTAACCACCTTAACTGGGAACGCAAAGCAGATACATGATCATACTTACGAAGATTAAAAATGTATCCAATGCAGTTATAGAGAAGACGGCCAAGCTTATTAAGGAGGTCTGCATTCAGGTCGAAGTAACGCACATCACCATAGTCGATTATAGGAATGATTAAGGACTGCATGAGTGTGATTTTAGTATTTGGAGACAGGAAGTTTTTGAGATGATACAATATTAAACGTATTTTGTAGGTTTTCAGTTACTTTCTGGTTAACACAAGTAACTTGAGCTCGCCAATGGAGAGGTGAGTCGATAAGTAATCCAAGATCTTTTACTGCCGGGCTATATGGAATGACTAATCCATTGAAAACAATTGGTGGGATCGAGGCGGTATCCAATCTGCTCATTAAACGTTTGCTGCCTACTATGATTGCCTGACATTTAGTCGGATTATTTCTAATGAGTTTTAACTTCATACTCCTCATTGCAAGTTACTCCTTTAGTCGATATCAGATTTTTTTTAATTAAATAAAAAAATCACAGTCTACACCAAAGGATGTAAACAAATGAATACGATTTTAAATACCTTTTCTTGAATCCATATATCTTTCATTTATTTTTGGCTGACAAATGAAAATCTAATCCTGTGTAACCTGAATAGAGATAACGGCATCGTTGCCTAGTGCTGAGACAGTTAACTAAAGACCAACAGCTTCAGCTTCAAAAGGTCAGAGGGAATACAAACGTCTATCTTTACATATTAATAATGTGATTAAGTTGGTCAAAGACAATGGGACACTCTGAACGTCCTGCCCTACAACTAAAAAGTTAAACCATCTATTTTAATATAGTAATATATTATTAAATTTTGAATTATTGAGTTCATATTTGCGAAAGTGCTTTCGAATAATCAGTAATGTTTCACGTAAAGCAATTTTAGCGATGTCCATTAATCCAGTATGAGTGTGATTGATTTTTATTTCGATTAATAGTGAGAAAGTTCGTTGCTGAAAGTAATTTCTCGCAGTAAATGTTATTTATGTTAGTAAAAACTTATTTTTTTTGTTTTATATGTGATCGATTGATTCGATAATCATTGTTGAGAAAGCTCTAAATAAATTTTTAACCAAGAGCACTAACAACCGATATTCATTATAGATTTGTATAGCTATGTGTGAAGTGGTATTTTCTCGAGATCTTTTTTTTTCATTTTTTGAGATCGATTTTTCTTCGATCGTGAGGTAATGCACTTCTCTTATAAGCCAGGTAAGTGGATTTAAATAACTAATAAACAGTGCGTTATTCCAATATTAGTCAGTCAATATTTTTCAAGAAAACTTAAAGTTGACGTGCTATAATATGACATTAAGAACAGATATTGCTTCTCCATTTACATAAAGACTATCATAAAGGCATTTAAAATAAGAAGTTAACTTAGAGCTTCTAAATTCTAACTTGCTGAAAATCTATGTCGGAAAGTAAAAAGTAAAGTCGATAGAGATTAAAAGCTTTTCTCCGATCCTTGTTTCATGTCCGTAGGCTTTCAAAGGTTCAGGACTTTAAAGACTTCTTTCTTTCAAAAAAATTGAAAGTTAATCCGCTTTCGATTCCTTGAGTCACGACCTTGATCTTACCGTCACAACGGCCTCCATTTTTTTTCTGTTTATTTTTGATTTTATTCAAATACTCAAGCAGGCGAATCAGGCACCGGTGATCGAAAAACGATCTCCGTCCTTTTACAAGCGCAAGCCTGAGGATGACAGGTGAGGCCATCTGTTACCCTAGTAGAAGCAGACCCTGATGGCGGTGCGACCATTACGGAGCGCCCCCTTTTTAGGGACAGCAACGAATATCGGGATTCCCTCACAGGAGGGGGCCATTTACAAACCATAGGGGGCCTGAAGAACGCCGGGGTTCCAAGGTTTTTCTTTCTACCTGGACGCAGTTCCACCCAAGACGGGCATGCCGGCATGTGGTATCCGGGGGGATTTCCGCACAGAAAAAAAGAGCCGGCTCTACAAACCTTAATGCCATAAACAATTCAGGTTGAAAAAAGAACCGGCCAAGTGCGAGTCGGACTCGCGAAGCGAGGGTTCCGTATAAACCTGTGGGTATATAAGTAAAAGTTATGGCATTTTTATTGATAACTGACGTTCATGAGGAAAGGGGTAGTAAGTTAAAAATTATTAAGAATATTTTTATTGTACGATGTAACTAAATTGCTTTATGCTTGTCGCAATTTTTCCTTTATCTGTGCTATCACATGTAGCTTCGTACCAAACTTCAAGATTCTGAGTTGTCGAGTGTCAGAAATTTGCAGCATCAAAAGCTGTATTTTTTTATTGCATTGGCTTAGAAGTTTGACTTTTTCACAGTTTCAAGGGACAGTAGACCTGAGTATTTGATATAAATTTAAGCTTGATACATACACGCCTTCCTGAGAATAAGGGTTTTGACAGACAGACGGACAACATAGTAATCTTATAAGGATTTCGTTTTTTCCTTTTGAGGTATGGCACTCTGAAATGTGAAAATTCGTACGTATCTTATATTAAAACGATTTTTGTACTCTTAAGGTGCTAAATATTAACTAAATATTTTTAAAAATTGATTATTTTTTTATTTTAACTAAGTCACTATTAATAGACCTTCATTTAAAAGGAATGTAACAAGTAGAGCTACGAACATCTTCTCTTCAAGATCTTATGTTTCGATTATGTAATTGTCAAATGTAAATTTTTATAAATATATATATATATAAAAGTTATGAGCAATGCTCGATCATTCAGGTACTTCAAAGAAAATATCTTAACGGAACGAAATTCACTAGCGCTTATTTAAGAATATTATTTGTATATTCATCAGGTTAATTCTAACTCGGTGTTGTTTTATCCGCTTATCCTAGAGTAAGTAAGGCGATGATTGTTCGCCGAAGTGTAAATAGTCTGTATTTGGTGCATTTATCCACCTCACTGAACAACTAATCCTTCGTCTAAATAACGTCTCATTATCGTTACGAGCAAACCGAGTGTTTTAGACGATCATCGTAGTAAGAGGGAGCTGTTTATTTACAAGCTGTTTATTTATAAGAGAATGTTCGCTGAAGGAATTTGGGTAGATCGTTGGCTCTACGTGTACTAATAACAAAACTGAAATAAAAAAATGAATTACTGACAATTTTATATTTTCACTATTTGTTTGAGGTCTCATGTAGTTCGGTCAAACCAAAACAAACTCGACAAAACGTAAAATAGTCTAAATGACAATAGCACTCAGGACATCTAAACTTTCTTATGCAAGGAAAGTACTTCACTTGTTGCAAATTGCATCTCAAGTAGTGATAGACTAGACGTATCCTTGGAGGCCCCGCAGACTACAAACTTTTAGTCGGGATAGTTTGAGCAAGTTGGCTTTTAGCTTATTTGTCGGCCGATACTAAACCGATGTAGTGCGCGCACTGCCATACATGTTCATACTGATTAACAGACCGATCAAGCTATTGGCCATTAAAAGTCTGTCGTCTGCGGGGGCTCTTACTGTTATCTATACAAAGGCAACCGTTAGTGACTGATCTATCAACGCACAGCTCAAACCATTGAACTGATTGCGCTGAAATTTGCATACATACAGCTATTATGATGTAGACGTGCGCTAAGAAAGGATTTTTCAAAACTCAACCCCTAAAGAGGTGAAAAGGGGGTTCAATGTTTGTAAAGAGCACCAAGATAACGTAAGGTTTTCGTTTTGCAACTTCGTAAGATTTATGCTTTAACTAAATAAGCAAATATCTGTTTTAGGGTTTTAAAAATTCAACACTCTAAGGGATAAAATGAAGTAACAAAGTCTTCAAAGCAATATGAGTATCGTTTTTAAGATTCTTGGCCGCTGGTAATGAAAATGACGTCGGATTGAAATTTTAACAATGCAAACATGAAATATCATAAACTATCATCATCATTATGATAAATTAGTACTTTGCATCAATGGGTCATGCCTGTATTCACACACGGCATGGAAACTACGACTTTGACTAAAAAGTCGGCTGGGAAACTACGAGTAGCATAGAGAGCAATGGAGAGGTAGATGCTTGGCATAACTCTGATGCACAGAAAGAGAAACGAGTGAATCAGAGAAAAGGCTAAAGTCGTAGATGTCGTGCAAGAAGTAGAACGCTGGAAATGAGATGGGCAGGACACATTGCTAGACTGGACTTCAGCCAGTGGGCTCGAAGAGTGTTTGAGTGAAAACCCCGAGAAAACACCCGAGGCAGAGGAAGATCACCTAATAGATGGGTCGACGATGTACGGGTACGAGCGGGAGTGAACTGGATGGCGATGGTACAGGATCAGGAGAAATGGAAATTGGGCGAGGAAGTCTACGTCCGAAGACGGACTAGAAAGAGGCTGCAATGATGATGATGAGGATACCCATTCTACTGGACTCTGTGCAGTCGGGTAAAAAGTACCTAAAATCCTAATTCTGACCTTAGGCAGACAACAAAAAGTTTCATTTAAATCGGTCCAGCTGTTTTAGTTTTTTTTACAAATAACACGCTTTGCGTCCACCTAAAAAGTACACATATGTACATATAACTCAAGTAAAGCGGGCGGTAACGATGACGCGTCTTTCAGGATTTTTGTTCACCCTAAAGGTGAAAAATAAAATAAAGTAAAGTAAAGTGATAAATATAAAGAAGTTTTCACTTCAGCAAAAGCTATTCAATTTAGATAACATTAAGACACATCTATAAATATTGACACAACATACACACAACTAGAAACCGTAGATATATTCAAATTACTAGGTACAACAATAGATGACGAAGAGACGGGCACGGTTCCTTCGGTGAGTATCTAAATCAAATAGGACGGGAAGCTACTACATAATGCAACTACTGCGGGTCCGAATGGGACGCTGGCGAGTGGCGAGGGATGGGAAGCCGTGGTCTTCTTCTGTGATAACGTTATGCACCAGAAGGAATCCGCAGAGCATGATTGGGAAAGGGCTGATCACGCTCAAAGGCGGCAACGAAGGAGACATAATAGAGGTCGTAAGCTCCTCAATCGTAGCCTAAGAGTCGCAGCTGCCACATTTTGGGGAGATGTGGCTGCTGCAAACGACCTGGAATATATTTCTTGTAATGCTCTTTACCTACTTTTAAACTTCTAAATAGATTAGCTAATGTTACATAGTTAGCACAAGTGTAACTAAAGCACAATTAGCTTTAAAGTTTCATGACCAAACCCCAAATTCCTATTACTCCTTTCAAGAATTATACACTAGCAATGAATTGTGTATATATGTGTATGGCCGTTTTCTTGTCCCAGTCGGTAATTTCCTACGACCTCTCTTTCGCAAATTACCTAGCTCGTTAATCACTGACCATTGCTCGTATGTTACCGGTCCCGTTCTAAATACTATTCTAAGGCCACGGTCTTAAAGTCAGCGGGCGCGGAGAGCTACTGCTTTCGAGAGCAGTTTCGTACGCATTAGAAATAATCTCTGCTCCCGCCGCTACCCGCCTACCCGCTCGTGCTAAGTTCGTGTCCGAGACCTAATACATTTTTTCTATGAGCATATTATAGTGTATTATATAATACAGTTTACTTTTTCATTGTTTATTAAGCACTACTTTGGTAAGGCTTATTATGATTACTAGTATTTATAATAGTTAAGTGCGTCACATGTCCATCATTACTTTGGGGAACACCAGAAACATAACATATATAATATATTTTTACGTATTTAAATTTCTTCAAAGATATTGAAGCTCGAGGTTCCGTTCACAAAATGATATATTCTACAACGTACCTACTTATTATATTTAGCATGATAATCACTTTACAGTTAGGTAGACAGATAAAAAACTCTATATTTATGCACTGCTTGATAGAGTTACAAGAGAGTACATACAATGACAGTTAAAATGTTTCATAGAGACAGTGCAATGAGGTTTGTAGAATTATTTGCTCATGAATTATATATATAAAATAATTTTCATGCCTCGTTGTTGGTCGTTAGTTATATGATGATGGATGGTTTAAATTTTTATAAAATATGGATACGTCATATTTTTATAAATTTATATTTTATAAAAATATGACGTATCCATATTTTTATTAACTTCACCGACTGTCACTTTTTTAAAAGATTAAATTGACGAGTATAAATCGATGCTCAGGTCTGAACACGTATTCAGGTCATGGC
Organism: Hyphantria cunea; assembly: GCA_003709505.1. Classification (NCBI taxonomy): domain Eukaryota; kingdom Metazoa; phylum Arthropoda; class Insecta; order Lepidoptera; family Erebidae; genus Hyphantria; species Hyphantria cunea. The sequence goes on from PKRV01000109.1 coordinate 29,483, forward strand.
CAGTGTAATCTGGTTGTAAGGTGAGGGAGACAGAGTAAACAGGGAGTTATATTTAGGAGAACCTATATTCAAAACACGTTACTTTGTTAGTGTAATTATTACATAAGTCATAAAACTCGAATTAAAGGTGAACTAATAAAATGCCTCACATAAGCCAGGATTTTTAGTAGAGTCATAATAAATAAACATAAAGCTTCTAAAAATATTCTGAACAAAATAAATACTGTAATTTAAGAAAATTTCAAATTTATGTATGGCAAAAAGCTTACCTATTCTAGATATTATAGATATATCTTATATACTTAGTCTTGTCATAAATATTGTTACAAAGAAAAACATTATTTTTTATTGCACGTAACATTTATTAATATTAAAATCATAAACATATAGTAACATTTTATTTAAACTTACCAAATACTATATCTAGTACTAATAGTCTAAACTAGTGAAGTATGCATATATATATTTATTTATTTATTCAACTTCTAGAGAAACAAACTATAAGTTTGAAGTTATCGATGTTTTCCGCACTAAGCTCGAGGCTTGTGTCGCGGCAACCAAGACCAGATTTAACATTATTTATTGGTGCTCTTCTAAAATCTCTCATAACAACGCTCAAAATCACACTAAAAATTACTGTTTGTCAAGTCAAATGATGCCTTAATGATTGGCAAAAAAACATTTGCTTAGTTAGTTACACAAGTACATATATATACATACTTTTCTAGACTAGTCAAGTATGTGTTGTTTTATATGATATAAAATTCTCTTTAAACTTGTCAGGTCCTCAAATATATTCAGGTTACACGTTAACATAAAAGTTAAGATGTATAAGATACAAACATTATGCTAGATGAACTAGGTCATGCTTAAAACTACGTACATAGAAGTTATATTAGTGTTAAATGCTAATTAGTTTTAAGTGCTGGACCGTTTTCAATGAAATTTGACATCGAGATACTTTGATTCTTGAAGAAGGACATAGGTTACCCTTTAACGTGATAACATTAAGTGTGTAACACTCTAGAAATCTAGCTTAACATATAATTATGGATGGGTATTAACTTCGTCCTAGTCATGTGTATTACGAGCATTTACGTATAAACTATCCCGAAGCTTAGTCCAGACCAATTTGCTCTCGGCAGCGAGTGCGTTAAGCGTTGCGATTGGTGAAAATTTCATCGCGAACTAATAGCTGAAGCTGAACGCAGTCACCGTGATCATCGAGTAGATTTAAAACTATCTCGCACTAGGCTCAGTTTCAAATAATCGTGGGCACAGGAAGACAAATTAGTATGTAGTATTTTGAGTCACAAAACTTGGAGTACCTTCAATTTGTACATAAAAACCAACCGACCCGGTAAACGGTTTTTGCATTAAAAAAAAATAGTGAGTCATCCTTATCGTTAAGGGGTACGAATAATAGATGTTGGCCAACTCTAAGACCTACCCAATATGCGCACAAAATTTCATAAAAATCGGTCCAGCAATTTCGGAGGAGTTAGGTAAGAAACACCGCTACACGAGAATTTGATAGATATTTGGTTAAAATGTTGTTGCCATATTGAGTTATACTTATGTATTCATGAGCCGTGAAGCGATCGGTGCTTATATTTAACGACAAATACCTTGTTAAGGTAAAATTTTTAAGACTATGCTCCGCTATATTTTTTACTACATTTCCACACCTATTGGATCCAAACCCTCCTGGGTGACCCATTTCAAGGTAAATAAAGTCTTCGAGGAAAATGTTTTCCAAATCGCAGGTACTTTACAAATGTAATTACGTAGGATATATGGATATTTGGTTATATATTAAGATAAAAAAATAAAAAAGAATGTCTTTATTTAGAAGAGAGAATATATATTTATACTAGTTAATCCAAACAACTTCGTCTGCATTTCTTTTAAATCATATTCCTAATAAAGCGTGATGTTAACCATGCTATCTTAGGCAGGCCAGCAAAACACACAACTCAATAGGAAACCTAAGAATCGGTTAGAAAGTTTCGAAGATCATTTTGAGCAACAACTTGACGCGAGAATATTTATTATAGATAACCGCTAGGTATGTTGGTTTAGTGGTTAATAATCTTGCGTTCTTAGTCATAGATCGTGGGTTCTATTCAAATTTAGAACAAATAAGTATGTAATGAGTACCATGGCAAAAGTGTCTAGAAGTGTTTGTTGTCATGACTACAGAACGCTAAAAATAGGTTTAACAACCCTGAAAACTTCGTATTTAATTCGTATTTTCTGAAATAATTGCTCTTTGATTGATGTTTCGTTAATGTCAAGCGGTTTTAAAGGGGTTAGTTTGATCTATAATTAGCATCAAATCTATGACTTATTATTGTTATTTTTAATCATGTACATTTGATCGGTTTTTGATTTAAATTGTGAATAAATATGTACTAAAGAATTCACTGAAAAGTGCTTTTCACTTTTTTTAATATAACGTCTTTAAAGGATGTTTTATGATGTTAATTTTCCCTAATGAGAAATATTAAACACTCAAAGTGTAATGGAAGAGACTTCAAGTTGTTCCCAAATATGTGCTATCAGGTTCGAGTCCGCGCATTTTGCTTGCTAAATTCTAGAAGGTATGCATTTGAAATCCGAACAGAAAGCATTGATCATGCTCTCAAAACATGTTTTAATTGTAATGCTGTTCTTAAATAAACCTTTAATATATCTTAAATGTAATAAATTTACACGTATCTGTACTTGCTCCGTGTGGATTTGTTTGGTTGAAATGCATTAGGCCCGTCTCTTAAAATCGTGAGAGTTTATAGTCACCGATTAATATTTATCGACAGATTTATATTTGTTACTTCAATCAGGTAATTATTCACAAACACTCCTTAATTTATCATTAATTGAGTATGAATACGTTAATAGAGCTGATTATATTACCACTTGTTTCATATTATATTCAGAAATAACTATACTCTTAGTAACGTATGAATATTTAAAAAGAAACAAAACAGACCCAAAAAAGTTAATAAAAAGTTAAGAAAAAAAAGAATGACGAAAACATTAATATCTGGAAAAGTTGAATATTTCCTTTTCAAAGTAGAAACAAAGTTTGGTAGGTGCAAAACAATTTTCAGTTGTTCATGTTTTGCCCATCATTCTTTGAATCATTTTATTCGCCCGGAGCCTCGCACTGTTGAGAAATCCACTTACTTTATTATTCGTCCTGTGTTGACCTCATTTTTGTTGCTTGAACATAATATATTATTCATTTGATATTTACACTTGGACGAAACATTATGTTCGGCCTCTCAACTAAATAATGATTCCTTTGTTGGCTGTTAACTTCACTGAACAACAAATTGAGGAGTACTTTTGGCTAACAAAGATATAGATGTATTGAGAAAGTTCATTTATAATATTATATAAATTTCAGAAAGATATATATAATGCTTTGTTTTCTGCTACTTGTATACTTTAGTTAAACTTCCAATATTATTATTTTTTTACAGATTTTATTATGTTATACTAAAACCCTTTTTTATCAACATTGATAAAATACTGAAAAGAAAATGTGCGAGAAAGTATTCGAAAAGAAAATATTGTGAATAAAATAGTCGTTTACAGGTCCCATTAGGCGGTCTGAAAATAGATTAAGGCCCCTTGGGCCCGCCGACCGCAGACGGCCAAAAATCCGTCGGCCTTCACTATGATAGAATTATATTACCTTTCTTCTGACCCGTCCAGATAATTCACCGGTATTTCTCTCTTTGTGTGTGATTTGAAATTTTTTTATTTTCCGGTGCTGCTTAATGTTTGACGTTGTTTGTATGATATACATAGATAAGCCTATGTAAGCTGTTTATTTAACCTTTATTTTATATGAAACAGTCAAAGGCAAGAAAACCTTGAATTCGAGTTAATAACATTTACAAAACAGTAAGTAGTGTAAGAGGTGGATATAATGTATTATTAAGCGATGTTTAAGTTTGTTCGTTCAGAACTACTCAGAAGAATAATAATTGACATCATGTTTTGTGTACAAATATCTTAAAATTTATCATGAAATCTTAATAACGCCAAATTGTTTATTCTAGTAATTCATAGGACTCTTCCCATAGAACAACACGGGCCATCGAACGGAGGGTAATAGCTGTTTCCGACACAAAGCAGTCCATCATTTTGTCCATCATCTTCACGCATACACATTTCAGGCCACGTTTCAGACTCACATATAAAAACAATTGCGTATCTCTACGAATTCACACACATAAATAACAATGTAACGTGTGGCGACTTCCACATACAGCGTAAACATTAAAATATATGACAGCGCCATCTACCGAAGAAACATCGAACTACGGAGCCACGAAGAAAACTAAGAAACTGCCTATCCTAAATCGCGCAATAGAAGTTCTCGCGCCGATTAACATATAAACAACTTCCCAACATCAACCGTTGGGCCGTGGCCCGCCAGGCATGACCACCTCGCCTGGTCGGAGGATCCTCCCTTTGTGTTGAACATGACACCCGTTCCTCCACATAACGCGTAAGCGCATTTGAGCTTACACATTGACAGAGGGGCAAGTGGTGAACAATATAATAAATATATGTATATATATATTTATATATTTTAATATTGCTTATACATATATACGGCATTAATATATAGCAAATTTATCTTACGTACGTACATAAAATTTTGATATTTCAGTTAAGTAAAATGAAATAGCAAAATTTTATACACTCATAGCAAGATTATTGTTTATCACAAAAGACGTAAATAGAATTCACGCTTAGTTTCCTCGTTTTTGTTCTAGAATGAAAAAGTGTTTATCAGTGCCGCACAGCAGTAGCTGTAGTCAATAGTAACTACGATATGCTGACTACCTATGGTATTGATTTACCAAAAACGAAAGCTTTACGCACCTCGAATCAGTAGTATTATTCTCAACGTTCACTATCAGCAATTTCAATTAATTAAATTTATTGGGTTTCTTAAGTAAGGAAGATAAGCTTCTCCATAATGTTCGTAGATATTTCTATATAAGAAATACTCCACGTCTGTTTCCGTAGTGCGTTCATTTTAATGAGACTACCAAGCTTTCCTCCCTGTGAATAATTCCTCATTAGGTACGCTAGCTTCGGCCTTTTGTGTAAATAAACGCAATATTATTTAAACAGGCCTACATTTTTGTACTATGTTTTTACTTCAATATTTTCATTCATTTTGTAGTACCTGCCTTGAACATTTTTTCGTTTATGGAATTGCCCGAGCTTTTTATGAATTCATTGGAGTTTAGCAGCAGGAATGCGGTTGGGTATAAGTTCTTAACTTACAACTTTATGTTGTCTGATATTATTTATGACAACAGCATTGGCACATTTTATAGAATAATATTGCTGTATATATTTTATTTTTTAGAATTTCACACATGTTACGTATGTTTGAAAAAATTGGCGCCTATAAAAACGAATCGATATGATTCATTGGCGACCGAAGAAAGAATAATAGACCAATCTGTTGTTACTATGTATAATATATTTGTGTATACCATATTATTATACTATATTTAATTTACAAGAGAGGTAATACAGAGTACCGAGACAATACTGAGAACATTACCAGTCAATATTTCGGAATTACATCAATATTTAAAAGTTTGCTCGAAAGGTGCCCTTTTGTCTTTCAAGAATTTTAATTAATTAAATTTATTAGAATTTTAATTTAATTGTCTGTGACTATAAACAGAAGTGTATGACTCCTGTAGTAAGATATAAAAATACTTATATTCATACTTAATATTATAAATTCGAACGTAAGTCTGCTTGTCTGTTATGTTTTCAGGGTTAGACCGCAGAGGCGCGGGGAAAAGTTAGTATTTTAAGAAAACTGTTCGTAATAAACTATAAATTTTATTGTTGGTTGAGTAATTATTAGGTAAGGCAAGTTAAAGACATCTTATAATTTAGTCCATTATCGTTCAGAATAATTAAAAATATCGTTCAAGTAATCAGCAATTGAGTTTTTGAAAAAAAATTTTTTTTGTGATAAATAGAAAGATTATATATTAGTTTTATAACAAAACTATTTTTTTTTTTTGCAATAATTCAAAAGTTATTTCAAAATAAAAATTAATTTTTGAATCCAGTACCGAAGACACGCCGACAACTCCCGAACAAACCCGAGCGCGTGTGACGTCATAATGTTAGTTTTCACTCAATGCAGTTGATAGGAAAATAATGAATGCAGTGTTTTGATCTATTTAATTTTGTTGTCATTATTAAATCAATTATTATCTAATTTAATTAAGATTATTATTGCTTACAACATTAAAAAAATTAAATTTAATAGGAGTATACATTACCTGCTGAAGCTGCACAGTCATGGCATTGAACATCCTGAATTTTTTTTGACTTTTCATTAATAGTTAAAGTAACTGAATAAGCTTTACTCCGAACTCGGTGTTCTGGACATACCCGTCCTTTTACACTACAAATATTATTTTTACGACTTAGTTGAACATAACCTATAGCTTTGTTGCCGTAACTCTCACGCGATGCTCTACAATTTATGAAATAAATAATTATATTTAATGTAATGGAGAATAAATACTTAAATATTTTCATTTATTACATTATTTTTTAACAGACTTACCTTGATGCCTTGGCACCTCGAACTTCAGCAGATTTAACCGAACGTCATTTTTAAAAAAATCGGTAATCATAAATATATCAACATCAGGAATATTATCAGACTTTGCCTTAATAAATCCTTTATCACACATAGCTAATCGGAACCAACTAACAACTCGTATTTTAGCAATAAATTTTCAATATTATTGTCTAGTCACGTGTAATAGCCGTAAACGCTGTACTGTTATTAAATAGTTATAACATTATGACGTCACAACTATGGTCACCAATCATGGCGCGTTTATAGTCACGTGATTTTTATTTAAATTTCATCAATTTTTAATTGTTTATAATTAATTGAAAAAAATTTTTTTTAAGTTTTTTGCATTAAATATCAATATTATTAATAATAAAGTTTTAAAATACATAAAAAAAATCAATATTTTTTTTTTTCAAAAACCCAATTCATTGTTATTGTTACATAAACACGTACTACAGGTAAGCTAAATGAGCACTTCAATCTCCTATTTGATATAAGTCTAGCTTCTGTTATAAATTTGAGCTCCCAAAGCCTACTTTTTAAATTATTAATCGAACGGAATCGAAGCACCTACCTTAATCCAAGGTTGAAACGCTTCCGAAGGCCATACGTTCACACTATGTTATATATAGGTGAATTTATTCCTAGGGTTACTTCTTAACTTGAATGTATATAAAGCCGTATATACAACTAGAAAGGTGTATTTTTTATGAACCCGGCAGAGGGCAATGGAGGGGAATACAAAGGTTTTTATGTAATTTTTTAATAAACTCTCTTCTGCACCGAAATAGGTTGTAGAAACAATTTAAATACTTTTTAGTGTTGATTACACAGATTTTTACTATTTATTTATATTACTATCTGTATGAGAGATATAGAGATGTTATTAATGTTACGGATAGCTATTAGCAATTAATTAATCTGTACTATAACAATATTTTAAAGCTCAAAAGTTGTTAGTTTGCTTGATTGCGCTAATCTCAGGAAGTTCTATTATTAATATAAACTAGCTGTCTGTATCTCTTATTGCCCGTATCGTGATGTTATTAAGCGTGATGAAATATGTTTGCTGTAAAATTTAAATGGCACGCAATGGGAGCTCTCGAAATAAATTATTTTCCTCTGATTTTGCAATCTTTTTCATTGATACTCCAATTTTGGTTGCACTGTGATGACATCTTACACACAACGCCATCTAGTTCTAAGCTGAGCAGAACTGTGCTATGGGTACTAGGCAACTGATACAAACACATATCTACTTTTTTTGTAAATACATAAATATTATGCATAGAACCACACCCAAACCCCGAAACAAATATTTGCAGATCATAAAAACATAGATCATACAAATACAATCCGACCCGGGAATCGAACCCGAGACCTCAAGCATAGCAGTCGCATACGCTCCCACTGCGCCATCGAGGCAGTCGAATATACCTTAAAGCTTTGCTCAATAACTGGGCTATCGATTTCAATCAAACAAACTCTTCAGCTTTATAATATTAGTATGGAATTGTTACTTGTGTTTATTAAAGAGGCGTTACCCAGATTGCTGGAAAATTACAAGAGTGATACTGGTCCATAAAGCCAGGAAGTGACGATGTAAGTGGTTATAAGCAGATGGCGGTAATGTCAGCGTTCGATAAACTGTATGAATCTGCATTGTACTCTTCCATCTGCGCACAGGTTAGTTCTCAACTGACTGATACTCAGCACGGCTCAAAGCCTTGCCGAAGTACGGGCAGTAACCTATTATCCTTAGTGACGTAATGACGCCCATCATTGACACAGCGCGATAATAAGAGCTTTGTTTATTTTAGCTGACAAGGGGGATGGGGGATAAATAATTGTAATTAATCTGCTTACATAATACTTGAACGGCTCCTAATGGCACATAAAAAACACTGTAAATGCTTTAAATAAATAAATAGATAAAAGATACATTTAGAAGCTGAAGATTTTGTTTGTTTGCTTGAATGTGCTAATTTCAGGTACTTTTGATTCGATTTAAAAAACTCTTTTAGGTGTCCATCACATTGTTATTTGCCTAGGGTGGGAACATTTACCACTCCAACTAAAGACTAGATTGATTACGGTGATGTTTGATTTACATCTCCTGTCGTTATTGTAAGCATTGCTATTGCTGGAATATGACAATATGAGAGTATGATGTATCTTTACACATAGCTGAAGTGTTTTCTGCGTCAGTAACTTTGTAATTAGATAATGAATTGACAATAGCAAGTACTGTTTGTGTATCTATATTTAATTGCTACGTTTGATTTCCATTCAAATCCATAATTGTATCATACATACGAAAGTAACTCTCTCGGCAACGATTTCACTTCATTGATTTCAATGAAATTCAACATGGAAATACTTTAATTCTTGATAAAAGATGTAGGCTACTATTTACCGCATTAATCAACATACACAACATACAGGCAGGGTGAAGGATGATGTAAGAATTAAATCCGCATTAGTAAAAACCAAACATTTCAGTTTATGGGAACGTAAAGTTGAAAGGTTTTATGGAAGACAGATTTCCAAATACTATTCAATAAATATACGATACAAAGTTCCTGATGCATAGAAGAAACTGCAATGTCGATATATATATACAGGACGATTTTTAACTTGCTGATATCAGTGCTGTTGATAGGGTACAGTTAGTACTAAGACATGCTAGTATTATGCCCATTTGTACGTCCATAATTAATTACCTACCCGCATTATATATCTTGTCCTTTAAGCCTACATGTGTTCGATGATCAATAACATTACTTACGTAGTGATGTCCTTGTAAGTTGAGTCTCTCGAATACCTTTGTCATGTTATATTACTTTGATGTATACGTATATAAACTGAGAAATGTCGTATCGCTGAAAATTACAATAGACGTTCGTTCACTCGAAACATGGCCCAAATAGTATCATAGACTTTTCTGGCATTTTATAGAATATAATGTAATATATATTTTGTTATTGTTAGTAAGCTCTTTTCGCAAAAGTTTATTACGAATGTTCATGACTTTATACTGATTGCATAAAATGACACTATTTTGTATGCAGTAAACTTAATATTTATACACGAATAGCAAATCGTGTGGTTATTATATCTTTTCGGAGATAAAATATATCCTACTAATATTATAAACGCGAAAGTTTGTAAAGATGTTTGTTACTCTTTCACGTAAAAATATTATTTATTGTATTATTATCTCTAGTAATTAATAATTGATTCAATTAAAAAAATAGAGCGTAGATGAGATGATAAACTACGAGAAACTTAGCTAGCAAAAATTAGTAATTGTATAATGTTAGGCGTGATCACAGTCTCCGTATCACGTGATTTGATGATGATGGTTTTAAGTGTGAGTATACTACTTTTGTATTTTTGTAAACGTGGAAATGTTTTATAAAACTAATTTAAAGTTACTAGCATTAGTCAAAATATATCTAATCGTATATACCCGGAGTATACAGTTACGTATAGTATATATTACCAATATCCTTCACATGAGTCACATAAAAATACGACAAGCCGATGAGGAAATAAATACATATACATACATACGTAAAATAACATAACCCTCCTTCTTTCGCAGTCTTATAATAAAAAAGAAGCCTAATATTGTTTTGTCATTCGTGTTAGATAATTCAATCCCTAAGCTGCAATTAGTGTAATACAAGTAGGCAGCTAAATAATTGTAGTTACCTGCGCTCCCAACGATCTAAAGTAGGTTAATTATACTGCAGCTACGGCCAACAAAAACCTGCTATAATATGCAGGTTTGTTAGCAAACTTCTACGTAAATAACATGAACAATAGATATTTGTTATGATTAACTGTTTTTTTTTTTTGCTTTATAGGATCAGTTCAATACAAAAATGAAAATGCTTCGATGAATATAAATTTAGAAATCACGGCTTAACTTATTTTCCTAATGAGAAATAGGCACATTAGAGCTTTTTAGTTAGACAGCTTATCTAACTAAAAGCAAGTGGCAAGATAGAGCTGAGACTAGTACCTAATACTAGTGGGTTCTAATGTGATTTAGTAATATTTATACAAAAAGATTGCCCTCCTATCACAGTTAAACATTTTTGTTTAGCCCGTATAAATAAATGCATTTTGAGTGCAAAAACCTTTTCCTGGTAGTCAGTAGTAATTTACAAAAACACATTGTAGGTTTATCCACACTTATAATAATCGTCATCAAACCAAGTAATCTGGAGATCGTGGTCTTACATAATATTAGATAACTATTAATAATATCTGCTAACAATAACTCTCTCGCAGCTTTTTAAACCATCTAATTGATTGTTAGAGCTCTTCGCAAGTTACATATACATTCAAAGCTATATAAGTTTGTATACTTCTACATACAATGTCAAATAAGACATGACTATTTTGATTCAAAAATATTTTTATCTCCGAAGAGACAATACTCCACACGATTTGCAAAAGATACCTTGAACAGGTACCTACCTAAAGTGAGTATTCCTACTAAGTATACATTTCTACTTGTCTTTAGTAGAAGTGGCGCTCATAGCCCAGTTGCACTCGGTGATTAGAAACAATCATCGAGGGTAAGCAACGATGGCGCGGTCAGTACCTGGATGGGTGACCGCTGGTGGCATGTTAACATGAGCGTCTCCGTGATTCGGAGGTCACGTTAAGCAGTCGGTCCCGGTTGTTATCATACGATAACAGTCGTGAAGCTTAGTTGGAGGCCTTCGGGCGGCTTAAAAACATCCAACGGCAAGATTTACGTAGCCACAACGTATTCTTGCCAGTCCCCAACCCGCACTTGGCCAGCGTGGGGACGTACGGCCTTAACCCTCTCCTGAGAGGAGACCCGAGCCCAGCAGTGGGACATTATGGGTTGTTGTTTTTTTTTTGTTTTTTTAGTAAAAGATCAACCGTGATATAGAAACTCGTATAACCATCGATATCACAAAGTTTGGAATAATGGCCTAGAAACGCGTTGGCTTTTTAGTCTTTTAAAAATAATATGAAAAACCTATTTATACCCCTTCTTTAAGAGAAGGTTTACACAATTTTATGCAAAGAGTAGTGCAGTCAGCGTCTTGTCTGTCTTGAATTAGTTTGCACGGTACCAGCCATTACCACTAAAACGTAAAATGACAAAGCTTCGTGAAAAGCATTGGTTTAATGATGTAAAAACTATAATAGTTTTCAATTGTCTTTGGGAATATATTTCACTGTGGGAGGAACACGAACTATCCTGCTAAAATGTCGTTAAATGCACGAGAAGCTTTCATTTCAAACCGAATGCAAACTACGAGTTTTATATGGTTAACTTCAAATTAGTAAGACTAACTTATTGGGACTTTGATTTACATACACCATACTATCTTAAAACTATTACGTATATGCTATTTGAACATTAAAATGAAATATGTATTCTTTCGTGACGTCTTTTGTCATTTAATGACGTGAAAGGCATAATTTTACGATTTGAAAGTCTTAAAAACAACATTAGCAGCAAGTTACTTTATATTCATACGTTAAAGACGCACTTGTTCCCTATTTAATTCGGTCGTTAATTCTTTGGAAAAATTAGCATAATTCTTATCTTCCTAATGTAGTTTAGTACTTCATACCGGAAAAAATTTAAACTTTGAAAAATCATTCACTATGGGGCATAGCATGGGATTCAAGGATCGCTACAAGATCCGGTCCAGTACAGACGACATCAAATGGTTTTTCGCAACCTTCCCTAAACAATTAGATACATAAATGCATGAGGTAATAAAAATTATACACCTCAGAAAAAGTACCTACATAAAAATAAATATAAGGTAAACAAGAAGTTATAATAGCGGATATCTTCGCACATACGATCTAATTTCCTTTAATCTGGTTTTGAGGTCTGTTTCATGTGAGTAAGATAACTTTATTACTCCGAAGTGCCGTGTCAAGAACACTTAGACTACGTATATACCGTACGCTTTATAACAAAGTAATTAGTTCTATAACTTATTATTAACTAGTTTATGCACGCGGCACCACGCGCGGCTCCACCCGCTTATATGTCCGTATTTGTCGGTTATCGCAGCAAATAGTAGCTTATGTGTTATTCTGATGTATAAGCTATATTACTGTAAAATTTCATCCAAACAAACTTTCACATTTATAATATTAGTATATAGATAGTTGTAAATTGTGATACTAGTTGCGCTCCGCAGAATTACTCGAAACTGTTATTCGTTCCACGGTACTAGTTTTTTACGGGAGAAAAGATTAGCATAAGTGTTATTTCAAACTATAATCTATCTCTGCAAATTTGATCCAAAAACGTCAGCTGATTTTGCATGAAAGAGTAAAAAAAGAGTTGTACAAACTCTCGCCTTTATCATATTAGCAAGGTTAGGTAATATATTAGCAATTTTCTATTAATTTATGATTTAATCCTCTAAAGCAAAATGAAAACTGTCGTCAGTGTTGTTTATTATATTATACAAGCTACGCCTACCTACCTTTTGTTATTTTACTCCTCATAACATCAACTGCCTGTAAGTCAAGTGAGAAAGTCCTGTAAAAATCGGTCCAGCCGTTCTAGACATTAGCCGGTAAAAACAGATACAAACAGATAAACAACAATTTTAATTTGTTTTTTTAGGTAAGATCCTTTTATTATTTAAATTGCATTTACTGAAAATACAAACAAACAATTGCTTGTTTAGTCTGGTAACTACTTGACTAGTTTCAGACCACATGAAGGCTCTTTTTGAAAAAGTGCATCGTCGTTGCAGGGCAGTGGCAATTGTCTCTGAAATACACATATTAATAAACCCTATATTTATATTTTTTTTTATGTATAAGCTGCCAAAATGACTCTGCCCTGCCCGATGGAAAGCATGAGCAGAATCCAAGAGTGGTGGTCACCATCCTCATCATATTTATATTAGAACTATCGTATTACAGTTTTGGTAAAGTGTAGTTTTAAAGTGGGCAACGTAATCTTTTAATTTAACGTTAATTTCTTTAGACCGTAAGTCATTTTTTTTTTTAAATACAACTCCCGCATCAAGTACTATCCTGTATCTTGGGAGACTTTACATGCATATATGATACGGACACTTTTTGACGGATTTCCAAGGGCCGTTACCCCACCAGGGTTTGCGGCGGGATTATCTGTCAGAATCGGACTGACCGGCACCGTCTGCCGGTAAAATATCTGATTGGGCGATGTATGGCACACGCGTACGTCGCCTCCTTGTTGGATACTGAAGCGGATGAAGGGGAAACCCCGTCCCATCCATCCACGGCCACACTCAAGACGGCATGAGGCGCAGGTAAGCGCAGCTACGCTGCCCGGTCCGCCGGTGGCGAATTGGCGATAACTGCAGTGAGGGCACGACGTTGTGACGCCCAGGCGGGGCAAACCACCAGCGTGTGTTGGGTCGAGTCTTCACTGTATTTGCAGTGGTGGGACTCCCTTCTAGCGACCGAGTGTAGGTACTTCTTGAAGAAACCGTTCTCGGTTCGTCGTAAGTAAGGGGTCCCTAGCTGCCACCCTGCCCACTCGCCGATGACCGTCCGGAGTGAATCATACGCAAAATATTTGTATTTTACAATCTTAATAAAATGTGTGTGTAATGTTTCATATCAAAAACGAGTGTTTAATTAAAATTTACTGTTTAAACTCTGATAACACAACGATATTAATTAACTAAATGTGGTTCACATCTAAAATTAATGAAATGGAATCCTTAATGTGTACATCTGAAATGCTTTATACTATTTAAATTGAAAAACCTTTAATATTCACCTATAATGAAGGAACAAAATCTTCTATCATTGTTAGAGCCTTATCTAATTTTTGTAATAAATTTACGTTATTAAAGCTAAAGTTAAACTTAGTAATAAAAAAATAATCTTACACCCTACACTGATCAGTAAATTATTTATTGTTACATATGTATTCAATAGCACACAAATTCGACGGATAGGTGCCAATTTAAACACACACACACACACACACATTCACACACACACACACACACACACCTGAAAGACAGCGCAGGCGCTGTTTCACGCCGATTTTCTGTGAAGCCGTGGTATCACTCCGGTCATGCCGAAGCGTGGCTCTCATCCCATATGGGTGTTATAGCATAGGTTTTAATATTTTTGCAAAAAACCTATTTCTGTATACAGATACAGAAACAGGTTTCAAAGATTTATGAGATATTTCTGAATTTATTTAATGTAAAATATGTCATTATTTATTTTGTTTACAGATTTCTACTGAGATCCAATTTAGCGACCCCTGTACTCCAATTAACAGAACCCGTTGGGTAAATTGGAACAAAGCTTCAATCTTCCTTTTGTTGATTTTTGGAGTATATTTAGTTAGTTACTGACAATCAAGTAAATAGACTATTTGTTTTACTGCGAAAATTGGGTTTATAAAAATTTACTCAGGAAATTGATATCAAAAACGATTTTCTTAAATTTACGGTATATGCTGTATAGGTGAAAATTTATTTCATCTATTTCTTTATTTTAATGTATATTTTAATCAATCCAGGGATTACAGTTTACTTTGAAAGTCAGCACTTTCAGGTTTAATTGAATAACTTAGAGTTGTTGTGTAGACAGTTCCACACTCCGATGTACAGATTGAAATTCCGGTTTCGCACGAGGTACTCGATATATAATTATATTATTATTACCCAGACTTAAGACAACAGCATGTGAATCAAAAAATAAAAACTTCTTTTTCGAAAACGTACACACAACACAAGACGTGTGCTACGCTAACTACGTGTAGCATCGTGGTGTAACTTTGCGCCAATCGTGCTGTCATCAATCATTCAAAATCAAAATCAAACAAATAATTTGTCATCGTATTTATTGCTTCACAAAGTTCTTGTTTTCCATTTTTGTTTTAATTAATTTGAAGACTTGGTAATATATTTACGTATTTTTTGTTTCACTTCTAATTTATACTAACTTTTATTAAAATATGCAAATTAAACTTTATAAATCTGTACTTTGGAATAAATGTCATAATACGTGTCCTTGACTTTATAAAAATTTAACGCATTTTACGGTTTAGTTAGTATAACTAGGTTATTTATAACACTTTATTATAAAAGAAAGATAATAAGTAACATTGTCACTCAAAAAATCTTCCAAACTCACGAATAAGTATGAATTAACACCAGATTTACCTACTTGTAAATTTTCCCGAATGAGCAACAAATTCGAACGAGAAAATGTTTACAATGTTGTTTATTTGTATTTTCTTTTTACAAGGCATTTTTATTCAGCTGGTTTTATAAGAAAAATCCGTCTGGAGAAAATGTTCGTTGTATATACAAGCTTCCGAGACAGATGTTCGTAACAGCCTTTGCGATAAATATGTAACTACTAACCCGCCACCCAAATAGGCACCAGTTTTTTAATACATGAAGAATATTTTATGTTCTAGACACTCGTTTTTAAGACCAATCTGATTTTATATTTTTTATAAATTTATCTTATCAGTTCACTCAGGAATTTCATGATCTAGATCCACGTTTTCAGTAAGTATATTCCTGAAAAATTTATTAAAGAAGATAGGAAAGACGTTTATTACTTCTACTCTAAAAACATATTAAAGATTTATTTCTAATATTAAGAATATAACAATTTATGATTTTACCCATTCGTCCGTTACTGAAATAATGTTTTATTAAGAAAAACAATCATTGTTTCAAGTGTTCGCCGTCCTCAGTCATATAGTAAGTAAGATCACTCAGAAGCTGACGTTTGTCAATCAACATTAAAGCAAGCAGGGCGGAAATTACGACGTCTGAGACTTTGTCGAGAAGGAACCGACAATAAAAGTGTTCCAACACGTAAAGACGACATACGGGAAGAATCTAGACGTTCTCAGTTGCTACATGTCTGTTATTGTAATGTTTATAACACTCGTGAAAGTTTTATTATACATTTTAATGCTTAAACCTGAAGTTCAACATCTAAAATTATATATACCATACTTATATAATGCAGTTTTTACACATTCTTATTTCAATATACTAGCTTTTGCTCCGCCCACCTATACGTTTATTATATTTTATTAGTACAACTAACAAGAACATACACCTTGTGAGCTAAGAGGTACAATAATAATAAAATACAAACATTGGTGCTGCCTTAATTACAGTTTGCCACGGAAAGCAAATAATATAATAACAGATAGATAGGAGCATAAGGTATACCTTAACCTAAAAAAATGTTGGGTGTGTATCTGGTCTTTTCAAACTTTAAATAAATGAAAATATCAATTATGATAATAATAAACTCCGTGTGGTGATGTGGTGATGGATATAAGAATACGAAGTTACACCACCCCTAATCGTAGAAGGCGACTAAGGGAAACTTAATACAAACCCTGTAACAATCCATCTGCCAACACGGTAGGCCAAAATCTCCTTTCTAATGCTGTTGTTGATGATGTATTAATGTTGTGTTAATATAACAAACTCTGAGTTAAAAAATAATAAAACAAGGAACTCTAATTTAATTTAGCAATAAACAAACTGTTGTATCGCTATTTGGATTTAGATTAATGATATAACTTCCTTTAGAGTGTGCTTATACCATTTAAAAGAATTGATTACTCTTTTAACATTAGTAATGAACAAAAAGTGGAGCTCAGTAACTTCATTATTAAGTTAGGTCAAGTGGATACCGGCAATCCATAAGTATCAGAAGATATGGCGGACTCCATTACGAGGTGCGCCGATTGCACCCCCTCATAAGGAAATTGTAACTTCTAACTCCATCGAACCTGTTATCAGCTTCCGCGGAAAGAGTGGTTACTGTAAGAAGTAACTTAACTTCACAGATAATATAAACTAACTATAGTTTAAAACAGAACAGTGAATAGTTTAAAAGTGATATTTTTTGATGGCATAACATTTGAATAACTCAATATATGCTTACCAACAAAGGTTCAAAATAAAATTCAGTGTAGATATTACAGGGACTTGAGAAGCACACAATTAAAGAGGAAACCCAGCGCCATAAATCTGTTAAATAACAAAATTAAATATTCAACTTGATGTCTAAATAGCTATTTATTGACCTTAATTATAACATTAAACAACAAAATCAAAGCAAATAATAAGTTGATGAAATACGAAATAAATTCAAAGGTCAACGACACTATTCCTAAATATCCTAATGGCCTCGAAACCGGCTGTGTTTAATTGCACCAAGTTAATAAGCAAAAAGTCATTTCTTTACTAATTATAAGCAGAACAATTATGAAGTTTCCCTGCTGTGTTAAAACTTCCC
This sequence comes from Hyphantria cunea, assembly GCA_003709505.1. Classification (NCBI taxonomy): domain Eukaryota; kingdom Metazoa; phylum Arthropoda; class Insecta; order Lepidoptera; family Erebidae; genus Hyphantria; species Hyphantria cunea. The sequence continues at coordinate 47,457 of PKRV01000109.1, forward strand.
CTGTTTCATTTGTCTAATTAAATTTTGCATAATAAGATGATCCATTTTTGTAAGTAATCAGAAAGTAATTGAATGACATTAGAAAACGATAATACAAAAATTATCTTGTATCTACGTTTTTTTTCATATGGCTTATGTTAGACTCGGAAGTTAAGTTTTTACTTAGCACAGACGAAACTTTGAAAGCTCGTAATATCAACGACGTATTTCAAATAATTTTAATCGTTTTATGGTGTTAATTTTTTACCAAAATCTACAATGAGATGTTATTTAGATAAAAAGCTTTTGCAAGGCTAAACTGCCGGCACCGATTTCTTTGAAATTTTGCAAGGAGATACTATTATTATTATTGAGGTCAAATTATGGCGAATATGTCGTATATAACCGATATATGCGCAGGTCGAGTCACAAGCAAATGCTATTATGTAATGACAGTAATAGTCTTGTCTCAAAATAAACATCTTTCTTTGAATGTAATAATAGTTTAATAGCCTAATAGTCTGGTGTGATGGTTTATAGGAAGTTTGCTTGGAATCTCACTTATCAGTATAATTTCATTCGCTTCACTTCACACTACCCATAATTTCTCTATGACTAATTTTTTCATCGTTTAAGTAATATACAATATTACAAAATAAATAATATTCTGATATTCAAACCTTTTCTGTAATTGGTAAAGGGTAGGTACTTATCCCTACAAATGTCAAAATCATATATACCTTTACAGAATAAACAAAAAGAAATAGTAACTTCAGGAGTCAAAATCATTGCTTATTTATGCTGTAAAAGTTTTCTTGAAGATAATTTCACCCTTGTTTTAATAGTAAATTGAGTTCCAGTAAATTAGGCAGTCGTGTGAATAGATTAGACTGAACTTAAACTCAAAGGACGGGGGAGAACTTCAAGTTATTGCTAGCTAAGTGTTTATCGATTACCTGATGTTTGAGCTCCCTATTTAGCGCTGATTTGAACATACGTCATTTGAATGTAAATTGAGTTTCTAGAGTTAATTTAGCCTTTGTACGGTATTGCCCCGATTGGTTTAATATTCTGAATTAAATTTTCACCTAAGCGATGCTGATGGTAGCATTATGGGTAAAATCTGTTCATGCTAAATATGATCAAAGGTTTGTGGTTTCAACCTCCATCAGGATCATAAAGATATAAACCCACTTCCAACCATTTCAAGGTGTCATTAAGAATGCGTTCCAATGTGTTTAATGTTTTATTTATTCCTTCTTTTTACTTTATTTATAGGAGAATAGTGCACCTAATTAACAATATTGATATTTGCAGGTGGTTCTTAGCTCACATATGAATAACTATTTAACTATTATTAACTACAGTGTAGCATAGTTAGCGCTCCATTACATCTAAGACAAGAAGTAAAAATTAACGATTTGAACAACATTTATTCAATAGTTCTGATGATAAAAAGAGAGGGTTGACAACACATTCATCCTATCATGAAAGAATTGTAAAAAAAAACGTATTGAACACAAATTAAATTGATATAAGTATTTGCTTGTATCTATAGACTCTATAGAAAATCTCTATAGTATAGAGGTATACCTGTAAACAAGAAGGCATAATAAGGCTTTGCGTACTGATAAAATACATTCATCCTTTGACTCTTGTCACGGGATCACGTTCTACTGAATATTTGATGTATTATGTGAACTCGACATTGTTTCAAGGTAGACTGAGAACAATAGTGAAGGAATTGAATACGAAAACAAAGTAAATTCGTGTGAGACACATTTCATGTTGTTTCATTTATGACTTCTCGGCAGCAGACGTGACGAGACGTTGAAATTAGTTAACTACCTACCTTTTAATATTTGATTCGCAATGGTAACGTTCTAATTATGATAATTAAGCTCAATGCAGACAATTCACTTGTCTGCATTGAACAAGACAAATAGCTTAAATCAAATAATATAAGTTAAATTATTTCATTCTTTATTTACGTTAATTTTATAATACTATTTGAGAGTAATTCTAGCCTTATGAAATTATGTCGTGGAATTTAACGGGTGTAATAAATATAATAAAATATCTTCGCCGACCTCAAATATTTATGCCAAGATTTATCAAGATTTAGTAAAAGGTACAACATTTCGACAGTTGTTCTGATTACTTTGTGTAAAATATTCTTATAGTTGTGTGCCCTGAATTTCAAAACAAAATATAATTTGTTTTGTTCATTGTTTTTCTTGCCTTGTTAGGAAACAAGACGGTACAATAAAAAAGTTTGAATGTTCCTACTTTGACCATGTCTGGTTTGTTTTAATGCTTTTTTATTTTATATTGTTATGATTCAAGGCTTCAAGGAATCTTCAGTCATTTTAATTGTAGTTGGTTGTGTTACAATTATGATACTGAGTTTTTTTTGTTCCTTTATTTCAAACTGTATTTTTTTAATGGAATAGTGGGCAAACGAGCAGACGTATCACCTGACGATAAGCGATCACCGCCGCCCATGGACACCCGCAACACCACAGGCGTCAAAAGTGCGTTGCCGGCCTTTGGGGGATTGGGGGACGTGTTGGGATATAAACCTATGGTTTACTCACCGGTTTTCTGTGAGGCCGTGTTCTCGCTCCGGTCGAGCTGGCCCAATCATGCTGAAGCGTGAATCTCCCACGGTAAGTTTTATTGTTACCGAAATTTGGTTCTATATGCATCCAATAAGGATCTATGTTACTTCGTAATAATAGTGTAACTGTATTTTACTACATAAACATTAGGGAATACTGTATTATAGTGTATCCTAAGAGAGACCATCACAACATACAGTCGAAGGACTACGTTTAATTTACTAATGTTTATCTTCCCGCAGTACAATAGGGCCCTCTTCAGTATATAAACCATAATTTAATTTGTTTCGTGTTATTGGGACTTACTGAATAGAATATATAGTTGGAGAACTTTAGCCGTGAATAAGAGTAATAATATTTTGTAAAATACTCCCATTTCTCCTGATTATTATTTGTCATTTCATTTGAACAGCAAAGAATACCAGTATATTTTTTGTTGTTCATACTACACATACTTCTTTGTTACCTTTCTCGCGGACGGGGAAAAATCTTTTCAGATCTCCTGTTCTCACCCCGATGCCCGGCCTGTGGCGCTCTTCTGTGAGAAAACTCGTATCATGTGATTTCAGATTCTCCTAGGATCGACGCCACACCTTATCTAGCCTTGTCCCGGTTGAAATATCCCCCCTCAATTTCTGCATGGCAGCCCAATAATACCTGTAGGCGATCAGGCTCTATCCGATCCCCTTCCGCAGCATTTAATCTACCAGCAGAGTTCTCACATTCACTTCGTCATTTAAATTAAAAAGATTGATTTATATCCACATACGTAAAGAATGTATTGGATAAGTAATGTAATAATGGTGTTTCAGACACCATTATTACAATACTTATCCAATACATTCATTCGAATCATCATCTTCTCAGCCAAAGACATCAAGATCAAGGTCGCAATAATCGGTCTTGTGCTGTCCGCATTGATCGGTTTCCCACTACCTTCACCAGATCGTCGGATCACCTTGTAGGGTTATTCGATTAAAATATTTTCATTTGAACGTGTTTAATTTTTATTGAATATGCATAAGTCGCGAAAGTTGGGAACGGATGTCACTAATACCTAGATAATAGCCTTTGAACATGCCATTAATTTTCAAATACATAATTTAGGTGATCTTTAATTTGGCAAGTTTATTAAGTTCATTATCGCTAAGTTAAATACTAATTACTGTGGTGTACTAACGCAAAATTTTGCCTTTATTTGCAAGCTACGGTTTGTTAGCCCTTGAATTTTTTATGAATGTTACTAGCCTGTCTGGTTTAACTACAATAGCGCAGACTTATATTCATATAGCCCAGTGTTGTTGAATATTTTATACTGTAATAAAAATTACATTTTTAATGTCAGTGAAAATCTGAATTCAATTTATTTACGTGGCGTTAAGACAATGAATAATAGGATAGTGAATATCTAATGAGACTAAAAAGATAATATACCAATTCATATAAAGCTAAGTTTTGCGATAGCATATGCACAATATTAATTTAATTCACTATTATATTACAGCATATAGGTTGTAATATAATAGTGAATTAAATTAATATTGTGGAGAAACGGGTCCCATATCCCTCCAACACAAAGGGAGTATCCTCCGACTAGGCGAGGTGATCATGGCTGGCGGGCCACTGCCGCACAGTTGTTAATCGGTGCGAGAACCTCTATTGCGCGATTTAGGATTGGTAGTTTCTTAGTTTTCTTCGTTGCTCCGTAGTTTAATGTTTCTTCGGTAGATGGCGCTGTTATATGTTTTATGTTGTTGCGCTGTATGTGGAAGTCGCCACAATATTAACAGATAAATGTTTCAAATTAAAATATTAAATTCAATTCAACTGACATGTAATAAGTATAGTAAAACTTTATATTTTACAAAAAAAAAAACAAAATATTGAATAAGTAAAAATTAGAATAAGAAGTATAAATGAAATACTTAATATACACTCTTGACTATCTCTCTACCAAAGAAAACTATATTGAAATCGATTCACTCATTTAGGAGCTACGGCGTAGATACACTTGTTGCATTGGCAGTTTTTAAATATATGCTTGGCTGAGTTGTTGTGATTTTTATATAGATAATTTTGCTTTAAAACTCTTGAATTGTTAAAGCGCTTTGAAATTTTTACTTTGAATCCGAAAATGTTCAAAATGATACTTTAAATATAAAAGTTCAAGAGAAGCCGTTCAAGCGCAACTGTTCAAAGTTATCTATTTTTTGTTCATTCTTTAAAACGAATTTGAAATTAGCCAATCCCTTTGAAGTAATTATTGGATAGTCTAATTCAATCAGTCTTCAATAACGAGTGGACAAGACTAATTTGAAGAATGAACTTTGATTGAATTCCTCTCGAGATTTATTTCATAAAGGTGCACTCATTGTGTTCAAGTGATCCGTTCTGTCATGTAATGTTATACCGTTAGCACAAGTAGAAATCGAATTATTTCAAGTTGAAGCATATATAATATAGCTTTATCGGTGTTCGCAAGACTTCCTTTCCTATAGCGACAGAAAATTTTCTTTAAATGAAATGCTCCTTTAATTTTTCTATTTATCTGCAATAATTTCAAAGACGCTCATAGCCCAGTTGCACTCGGTGATTAGAAACAATCGCCGAAGGCAAGCAACGACGGCGCGGTCAGTACCTGGAGGGGTAACCGCTGGTGGCATGTTACCATGGGCGTCTCCGTGATTCGGAGGTCACGTTAAGCAGTCGGTCCCGGTTGTTATCATACGATAACAGTCGTGAAGGTTAGTTGGAGGCATTCGGGCGGCTAAAACAATCCAACGGCAAGATACGTAGCCACAACGTATTCTTGATAGTCCCCAACCCGCACTTGGTCAGCGTGGGGACGTGTGGCCTTAACCCTCTCCTGAGAGGAGACCCGAGCCCAGCAGTGGGACATTATGGGTTGTTGATGATGATGATAAGGATGATCTGCAATAATTTTAAATTCATCTGTATTTATGAAGAGATCTATGAAAATATATAAGAAGACACAACAAACAATCTAATCTAAAGAAAACTTATTTACCGAAATTTGCACGAATCTGACTCGTGCAACTTTGTATCTATTGGCCGTAGGTTATGGTGAGTTAACCTTAACCTTATCTTATTTTAATTGTAGCGTCATGACTTTCTTCGATAAACGAGCTATGTTACCTTGCCATTTTCTTTCAAATTAGGCCAGTAATTCCTGAGATTAGCGCGCTTATTAAAACAAACGAAATCTTCAGCTTTATAGTATTAGTACAGATTACTTGTTCGATAGCAGGAAAAATTTTCTCGTTTCTCTATGAAAGCTATTATGCTCTCGAAGAGCGATCGGAGGAGGATTTTGTTGTTTCAAGCGACGTACAAACTCGTCGCCAGTGTACTTGACGCCATTGAAGTACTTTCTCTAGTAAGTATTGATTCACAATCCGACCCGGATTAATTACTTTAGAGTGTGATTAATAAACTCTAGTGGTGGCAGCGTCATAATTAATATTTCTATTGGCAGCACTTTTAAGATTTCTCGTATTTCTTATTCAATAACACATTCTATAATAAATTATTAGCGTTATTTATTTTTCGTGTTAAGTAGATCTCATGAGCCATATTAACCGTTTGCCATAAACATAAAGTAATCAGTAGAATACGATATAACCTAATCATTTACTTGAAAAAAAAGGATAATCGACAACAATACGCTTTCGTCGTGATTAATTGGATGCGCTTACATAATGATAGCTGTTTATTCCATTCTTAAATTTTTATCCTTACACTTAAATATTTTTCTTCACTTTCAAATGGGACAGTACAGCATATACAGGATAATCAAATAAAGAATTAGTCAAATCGGTTCTGAGATAACAAATAATACAACATAATTGACAAAATCCTTTAGTCTTGAAGTTTGTTAAAAATTAGACTAATGACCTTCCAAAAAATTTTTAGGGGTTCCGACTGTGCCCGAGATTCCAGGAATCTTCTTCCAAGGACTCACCTGGTTCCCCGGCTTCTAGTACTCGAGATGGTGTGCGGTTTTTAGTCGGTGAGAGTCCGACGTAACCACCGGTCGGTGGTATCCATGGGGATTTATGCACAAAAAAGGGGTTCAGACTGACGAATGAGATCGGTTTCATGACAGTCAAGGGTATCATTACGTTAAGTGCAAAAATCGATGAGAACATCGATACCATCTATAGTAATGCAAACGAATGATATATGTAGAAACGTATATGTCGTTTGCATTACTCTAGATAGTTATTAACGTTTTATTTTAATGATTTTTTGAGTTCTGATAACAACAGTTAAATATTTTTTTTAAATATTTACTTAGTACTAGCTGAGTCCCGCGGTGTTACCCGCAAATGTCTTTTAGAATCGCGGGTAACATCACAGAGCAAAGCTAGTCTAAAGAAAATATAAGCTTAAGTTACCCCTTATTACATGAGCTGTCTGCCAGCTGTTCCAGAGCCTGAACAAATAGACCGACAAAAATTTAAAAATATATTATTTTGGTCTATGTCCAGTGTATAACATATGCATTTAGTAAAAAGCGGTTATTTTAATAAAATATGTTTAGTTTTGTGCATATACCTTGGGTTGGCTCTGCATCACCCTAAGGTCGACTGGTAGAAAATGCCTACGGCATAAAGACCACCTTTGTCACTTCTAATGTGCATAAAGTGTAAATAAAATAAATAATATTATAAACAGACACTCCTCTCAAATTAACTCTCTATAGTCTAATAGTTAACTCTCTAAATCTTCATTTTGTTTTCTTATAAGAAATATTGTCGTCTAATTATCCTATATCGACAGAATATTGCATTTCATCGATGACTCTCTTAACATTTGCCTTAGATGGATCTAATACGGTTGTTTGTCAAACAATAAGCCAAGTAAATATATTAGAGAGCTTGCTGGTTAACCGATTACGTCCAAATAGTCTGTCGAGTACACTCGAATAGTTCACCGTTCAGAGCAAGATAATGTAATTTACGAGGGGAATTGTTATTTGTCAATGAATTTAATACTATGTGATTTAGTAGTCTAATAGTAATAATAGTAGTAATAAATTTTCAAAGTTATGATCATTATCTTTGGTAAAAACAAAGTTATGTATTTGCGTATATGAATTTAGTTATAATTTTTTAGAAAAATATGAATCAACAAACGGCATACTTCAGTATGTAGGAATACTCAAGTCGACTCTCATGTATAGTACTCAGAGCAAAACGTATATTGTTGTTATTTTTGGGAATTATTTATTAAGTAAGAAATACAGGAAATTTCAATACTGTTGCTTAGTTAATATAAACCACATTAGCTATTAACATAACAGGAAACGCGAAAACCGCGGGGTTGGCGCGGGTTTGCCCTCGACGCCGTCCATCCGTCGACATCGACGCTCATGGAGGAGGCTGTAAAGACGATCCAGTAATGGACAACGTCTCCAGCCTCCTTGTCCAGACGCACCTCAACCACTGCGCCGCGGCGCAGGATCTCTTCCTGCAAACAATGGTGCAGTGGTCGATCGGTGTTGCCGTAGTCGCGGAGCTACCTACTACATCCCTCCCCGTCCAAATTGGATGGGTGACTGGGACGGCTCCGTGGCAGTCGTCGGTTCCGCGGCGGCTCATTCCATGCCCTTGTCGCTCTAAGACAAGGGCAATGAATATATTGCCGCCGAGTGGGGCGGGATCACTGTTTACGGTGTATACTTCTCCCCCAACCGGAGTTTGAGCGACTTCGAGGTCTTCCTCAACAACCTGGAGACCTCGATGCGGCGGTTAGCGTCTGGGCACGTCCTCATGTTGGGGGACTTCAACGCAAAATCCATTGCGTGGGGTTCCCCGGCAACGCACGCCAGGGGCGAGGCCGTTGTGGAGTGGGCGGCCTTGGTGGGCCTCTGTCTCTTGAACAGAGGCTCCACCAACACGTGCGTGCGACTGCAGGGGGGTCGATAGTGAACCTTTCGTTCGCTACCCCTGCTGTCGCTGCACGAGTAAGGAACTGGTGTGTCCTGGATGAGGTTGAGACGCTCTCGGATCATCTGTATATCTGATTTGAACTCTCCCGGTCTCAGGGCTCCAGTAGGGGTCACGTGGCACGGCGATCCTCGCGCTTTCCACGGTGGGCTGTCGCCAGGCTCGACAGGGACCTACTAGAGGAGGCGGCCATTCTTAACTCTTGGCTGTCTCCGCAGGCCCCGACTGAGGAGGTCGACATGGAGGCTGGTCGCTTTCACGATGCGATTACGCAATCCTGCGATGCGGCCATGCCCCGGATTCGAGGTTGTCGACCTCCACGAAAGGTGGTCTACTGATGGTCCCAGGAGTTGGCGGACCTCCGTGCGGGCTGTACTCGTGCCTGGAGGTCCTACACCCGCAACCGGCCGCGTCACCGCGGAGACGGCGGGGAAGATTGGCTTCATGAGGAGTACCGCGAAGCGCGGAAATCTCTGAAGCTGGCCATTCGCCGCGCCTAAGAGGAGAAAAGAAAGGAGATGCTGGATGTATATAATCGGAGGTAGGGGTGACTGTTCTGCGGATTTGTTCGAAGAACACCGCCCCCGGGCCGGAGGGGAGACCTGCCCGAGTGATGGCCCGAGCCCTCGACCATATGTCGGACCGCCTCAGGGAGGTGTTGGACTCTAGCTTGGCGTCCGGACGCTTCCCTGAGAGCTGGAAGAGCGGGAAGCTGGTCCTGTTGCAGAAGCCGGGACGGCCTGCCGATTCGGTCGCGGCCTACAGGCCCATCGTGTTGCTGGATGAGGTGGGCAAGTTGTTCGAGAGGGTGCTCTCAGCCCGCATCGTCCGGCATCTCAGCGAGGTTGGCCCCGACCTGTCGCCCAATTCGGGTTCCGAGAGGGGCGTTCGACGGTCGATGCCGTGATGCGCCTGAGGGCCGTGACCGAAGAGGCGGTGAGCTGTGGCGGCGTGGTGTTGGCGGTGTCTCTGGACATCGCCAACGCCTTTAATAGTCTGCCGTTCAGCTGCATCAGGGAAGCACTTCGATACCACGGGGCGCCAGAGTGCCTGAGGCGGCTGGTGGCAGACTACTTGGAGGAGCATACCGTCGTGTACGAGGATCGAGATGGTGCCTTTAGATGGTGACCCATGTCGTGCTGCGCTCCGCAGGGGTCTGTCCTAGGACCACTCCTGTGGAACGTGGGGTACGACTGGGTCCTTCGCGGGCGTCTCCCCTTCAGGCTGGGCGTAATTTGTTACGCCGATGACACATTGGTCACAGCCCAGGAGGCGAACTTCCAGGAGGCGGTGTGCCTGGCCACCAGGGGAGTCTCTCTGGTGGTCGGGCGCATCGAGGCGCTGGGCCTGCGGGTGGCCCTGGACAAGAAGGAGGCCCTGCTCTTCCACGGGCCCCGTCGTGGGCCGCCCCCCGGCGCCTCCATAGTTGTCAACTCGGTGTTCGTACCAGTTCGGGCCCAGATAAAGTATCTAGGCCTGATCCTCGACGGTAGGTGTCGCAACGAGAAGCCTCTTCACGGGGGTTGTCCGGTCGATGGCGCTGTACGGCGCACCGGAGTGGGTGTTGGCTCTGACCTCCCTGAATAAGGCACGCCTCTGGCGCCCTCAGAGGGTATTGGCGGTCAGAGCCATACGCGGATACCGCACGGTATTGACCGAGGCGGCGTGCGCCTTGGCCGGAACACCCCCGTGGGATTTGGAGGCGGAGGTGTTCGCCGAAGTTTATCGACGGGTGCTTAATTCCGGGTGAATTGAATTTTCGAGTGGCATGCGCCCTCCGCCCAAAGAGGTACGCGAGTGNTCGTGCTGCGCTCCGCAGGGGTCTGTCCTAGGACCACTCCTGTGGAACGTGGGGTACGACTGGGTCCTTCGCGGGCGTCTCCCCTTCAGGCTGGGCGTAATTTGTTACGCCGATGACACATTGGTCACAGCCCAGGAGGCGAACTTCCAGGAGGCGGTGTGCCTGGCCACCAGGGGAGTCTCTCTGGTGGTCGGGCGCATCGAGGCGCTGGGCCTGCGGGTGGCCCTGGACAAGAAGGAGGCCCTGCTCTTCCACGGGCCCCGTCGTGGGCCGCCCCCCGGCGCCTCCATAGTTGTCAACTCGGTGTTCGTACCAGTTCGGGCCCAGATAAAGTATCTAGGCCTGATCCTCGACGGTAGGTGTCGCAACGAGAAGCCTCTTCACGGGGGTTGTCCGGTCGATGGCGCTGTACGGCGCACCGGAGTGGGTGTTGGCTCTGACCTCCCTGAATAAGGCACGCCTCTGGCGCCCTCAGAGGGTATTGGCGGTCAGAGCCATACGCGGATACCGCACGGTATTGACCGAGGCGGCGTGCGCCTTGGCCGGAACACCCCCGTGGGATTTGGAGGCGGAGGTGTTCGCCGAAGTTTATCGACGGGTGCTTAATTCCGGGTGAATTGAATTTTCGAGTGGCATGCGCCCTCCGCCCAAAGAGGTACGCGAGTGGCGTGTAGCCGCCCGTCGAGCCACGATGGCTCGTTGGTCTTTGCGGCTGGAGGCTCCACGTGCTGGCTTCGCCACCGTGGAGGCTCTCCAGCCGGTCATCCTCGAGTGGGCAGGGCGGCAGCACGGGACCCTTTTCTTCCGGCTGACGCAGGTGCTTTCCGGGCACGGTTGCTTCGGGAAGTACCTGCACTCGGTCGCGCGGAGGGAATTGAGTCCCGCCTGCCACCACTGCGACTGCATTGAGGACTCGGCCCAGCACACGCTGGCGGTGTGCCCCGCTTGGGCGCCGCAGCGTCGGGCCCTCACTGCAGTCATCGGAGGAGATCTCTCGCTGCCGGCCGTCGTTCGCTCCATGGCCGGCGGCGAGAGCAGTTTTACCGCGGTCGCGACCTTCTGC
>PKRV01000109.1:60745-162612 GCA_003709505.1 Hyphantria cunea
AGCCGCCCGTCGAGCCACGATGGCTCGTTGGTCTTTGCGGCTGGAGGCTCCACGTGCTGGCTTCGCCACCGTGGAGGCTCTCCAGCCGGTCATCCTCGAGTGGGCAGGGCGGCAGCACGGGACCCTTTTCTTCCGGCTGACGCAGGTGCTTTCCGGGCACGGTTGCTTCGGGAAGTACCTGCACTCGGTCGCGCGGAGGGAATTGAGTCCCGCCTGCCACCACTGCGACTGCATTGAGGACTCGGCCCAGCACACGCTGGCGGTGTGCCCCGCTTGGGCGCCGCAGCGTCGGGCCCTCACTGCAGTCATCGGAGGAGATCTCTCGCTGCCGGCCGTCGTTCGCTCCATGGCCGGCGGCGAGAGCAGTTTTACCACGGTCGCGACCTTCTGCAAGGAAGTCATCTCGCAGAAGGAGGCGGCGGAGAAGGCCTGGGAGGACGATCTCCACTCGGACCCGATCCGATCCGATCCGAGGCGCGCCTACCTGCTCCTCATGCAGTGTGGCCGCGGATGGGCGGGACGGGTTTTCCCCCCCATCCGCTACCATCAGATGACGGAGCCCGCATCAGGCATCAGTGCGGGCAGGCGCGGGGAGGGGTCCAGATGGCGTAAGAAAGCGGTTCCCGGATCTCTCCCGTCTCAGGCGCAGAGTGTCACACCGTGTGGTTTTAATCGGTTCGATTCCGACACACCGACCCGCAAAGCCCGATGGGGTGAAGGGCCGAGGGGGTTTCCACACGTAAAAAAAAAAAAGTGATGATGAGCTCTGCATCCTTATCCTTAATTGTTTCTGTTATAATTTGTTTGCTTGAGATGAATTAATGAATGAATTTAATTGTATATATCTTTATTATATGAACCAGGTTTTGCCCATGGTGTTATTATGTACTCGTGTATATTATGTTGGTTGCCGCGCTAAATGTGTCATTATGATGTGTAAGCTATACTACTGTAAAATATTTTTATCAAAATCCGTTGATTAGTTTTTGAAATAATAAGGAATTCATATATCCCTACATCCTCACAAACTTTTGCATTTTCATTATTGCAGGAAGAAGGAAAGGATGTATCAAATTGTCTTTTGGTTTCAATTTACTACAAATATTTAGCTTCTTGAAGTAAATAATGGATATTTAAATTGTGTAATTATGGTAAGTATCTGTGGTATGGTAAGTATGTACATGTGCCCGATTATACTGATAAAAATTTTAATTTTTCTTTAAAATTAATTGCACCGTCAACTGCTACAGTCACTCCGATACTTTTTGATCTATCCTAAGGTTGCCTGGTTCGAAGGGAGGACTCCAGAGGCGTGGAGTAGGAGTGTGGTCGTCCTGTTCTTCAAAAAGGGAAATAAAACCATGTTGAGGAACTATCGGCCCATTTCCCTCTTGAGCCACGTCTATAAGCTGTTTTCAAGAGTCATCACGAACCGTCTTGCGCGAAGACTCGACGAATACCAGCCACCGGAGCAGGCTGGGTTTCGGAGCGGATATGGCACCATAGACCACATCCACACAGTGCGGCAGATAATACAGAAGACCGAAGAGTATAATCAGCCCCTGTGTCTAGCATTTGTGGACTATGAAAAGGCCTTTGACTCGATTGAGATCTGGTCTGTTCTGGAGTCCCTGCAGCGTTGCCAAGTAGATTGGCGGTACGTCCGAGTGTTGAGATGTCTCTACAAAGCCGCTACTATGTCCGTCCAAGTACAGGATCAGCATACAAGACCCATACCATTGCATCGAGGAGTGAGGCAAGGGGACGTTATATCCCCGAAATTATTCACTAATGCAATGGAGGACCTGTTTAAGACGCTGCACTGGAAGAGGCGCGGTATCAACATCAATGGCGAATACATCTCTCACTTGCGATTTGCAGATGACATCGTCATCATGGCAGAGACGTTGCAGGACCTACAACAGATGCTGAACGACCTGGCTGACTCGTCTGTGCGCATCGGCCTACGGATGAACTTCGACAAGACCAAGGTCATGTTCAATGAACATGTACTACCGGAACCGGTTGCGGTACACGGTGCCGTTCTCGAAGTTGTTCAAAAATATGTATACCTCGGGCAGGCTTTGCAGTTAGGTAGAAACAGCTTTGAGGACGAGGTGAACAGAAGAATCCAGCTGGGTTGGGCAGCGTTTGGGAAACTTCGTCGGGTCTTCTCATCATCGATCCCACAGTGCCTAAAGACGAAAGTCTTCAATGCGTGCGTCCTACCCGTAATGACTTATGGAGCCGAAACGTGGACACTTACGGTTCGACTGGTCCATAAGTTTAAAGTCGCTCAGCGTGCAATGGAGAGGTATATGCTCGGCGTTTCTCTAAGGGATCGCATTAGAAACGAGGTGATCCGACAAAGAACCAGGGTCATCGATGTAGCCCACAGGATTAGCAAGCTGAAGTGGCAGTGGGCTGGCCACATTTGCCGAAGAACCGATAACCGTTGGGGTAAACGAGTTCTTGAGTGGAGACCGCGTCTCGGCAAACGTAGTGTAGGACGTCCACAAGCCAGGTGGAGCGATGATTTGCGCGGGACGGCTGGCAGCAGCTGGATGCGAGAAGCCATAGATCGAACTAAGTGGCGTGAAATTGGAGAGGCCTATGTCCAGCAGTGGACTGCGATAGGCTGATGATGATGATGAAGGTTGCCTGGGAGAGATTGCTTTTGGGGATAAGGCCGCCCTTTGTACATTATATTGTATGTTGATCATTTTAAGTATTCAATTAATATTGTAAAAACGGTCTACAAATAACGAGTTTTCTATCTATCTATCTATCTACTTTTAAGGTTCGTCATGCTAGGTAACAGAAGTCGATGTGAGATCAACTTAAAAACATTGTTTGACAAGAAAGTCATTTCATTTTGGATCAGATATTTTTATGAGTGGATGTACATTTAAGTAAGTACTTTACAAAAAATCCTACATCTATGAGAACAAGGTATAAGGTCCCAGATTTCTTTTTATTAATAAAATAAAAATTGTATTATAATGTATGTAAAAAATATGTAATACATTTGTATTCAATATTGTTTGTATTGTAAAATATGTATAAACTTTTATGTCCGTACGGTCAACAGTAAGGCGAACGATCACTTTTATGGAATTTTTCATAAAAATATTTATAATTATAATAGCTAAATATGAAAAACAAAAAATGTAGAGGAATCCTTGTACTATAATTTACATGTGATTTGTAATTGGAATAAAAGTAGACAAGTTCCTACCCTGTCCGAAACAAATTACCAGAAGACATTAAAAGAAATCTAAAATATCAATCAATTATCAAGTAGCGTCTAAATAGAATTAGTTAGGTAATTTATATATATATAGAATTTTTTTTCTTTTTTTTTAAATACAACTCTCGCATTAGGAATATACATTCTTGTGTCGTGGGGATCTTTACAAACATATATAAAACGGACACAAAGTACACCCAGACTTGGAACAACAATTTATGGATGACACAAAGTGTTGTCCCATGTAGGATTTGAACCTACAACACATGGCTCAGTAGGAAGTGGTGTGGCGACCACTGAAACCACTAGGCCAACACACAACGCCATCTAGTCCAGTAAACTAAGCAGAGCTTGTACTATGTTTACTAGACAACTGATATGATTTCATATAATATATTGTGTTTTTTGTAAATACATACATAATAAATATTTATTTTGTAGTTTGGGTGTTTTCTATGTGTAATAGAAAACACCCAAACTACAAAATAAATATTTGCAGATCATACAAACATTTGGTCCGACTCAGGAATCGAACCCGAGACCTCATGCACAGCAGTCGCATACGCTACCACTGCGCCACGGAGGCAGTATTGAATTGAAATACTAATGAAATACATAACACATAGTATTTCTTTTTTGTGATTACCAATTTTTATTTTGAAATAAAAAACTAAAAGGTTCTTAAATGCTAAATATATTCAGCAAAGTATTGGAAGATTTTAAAATAATTACTTCGTGTTCCTGAATATTCAAACAGGATTTTATCTGAGTGGAATAGGTCAGGCTTAATTATTTGACAAATAAATCCTTTCACCCAGTATTTGCTAGGCGTGTCTTCATCTATAAACCAAGCGGCATGGTGTTGTTCAACACGATAAAGAACCTACTCAAATTCGTTTCAAGGAATTATGCAAATGAGATTGTAAGCGCTCGCTAACAAGATGGGACGCTCGCAAAGATTGTTGCTAAACTCAATTTATTACGCCTGTTGCTCTCTTTGAGAGATACCTGTGTCTTGCAAATTACCCGGATGTATGTTAAACAAATTTGCAACTCAAAAATAATAATAACTAACTAACTTCGAACGACACGACCACATACTGATAGGCGGCCTTGTGATTCCCTCGTTATCAGCAATTCGGCGTTGCGAAATGAAACACAAATTAGAATTTTCATTTATTTTTCAACCTAACATCGTCGTAACTTTCTTAACTCGACAGATCACCAGCTAAGATAACAGGTGTACTCAACTATGAACATTGTTCATACCTCTTAAAAATAATTATACGATCAGTACCGAAAAACAATTATTCGTCATTATCACGAAATTTACATTTTATCACTAAAACACTATACTTACTTTTACTAAATTCCTTTTAATCAATTGTTTACATAAAGTTTGAAAATATAATTAAAATTAAAATCAATCGATGTCTATTATGTAAGAGAAATCTATTGTAGATATTTAATACTCATTAAAATTTCGATCGATAGCACTTTAGTCGTCGCTGTAGGTTAAGTAAAGATGGAAGACGTTATATTTATAATTCAAATAGAGTGTTTTGTGGAAGCGTCAAAGGAAATACAATTCATCAGGTATATTAAATAGTTTGTAACTGAATGAATGGTGCTACTGAAATAGCAAATACTAAATTCTAGACTAAATGTTACATTGATTTAGTTCTTACAAAAAATATTTGTTATTTCGGAATGACAATGGTAACATTATTAACTCAAGAAAATGTCTTATAATTTTTAGATGACTTAATATAAAAAAAAACTTAAGACTAAACATTTTATAATACATACAATGTAATCTACAGTCCAACTTCTACAGTATACGTTAAATCTCTGATACTACCCACATTTAACTTCACAAGCTAATACGTTAGAAATAGGAAAGGCACAGTCGAAGTATAAAATTTATTGCTGACTTCCCTAACTAGGTACGATCGTTTACAGTAAGTAGAAACTAATAGTCACTTTTAAAAAATAAACCTAATAGTTTGTACTTTAAAATAAACGTTCTTTGATATTTTAGCTACATTTTTTACTTAGTCTTGCGTGTTTTGTGGCATTTTTAAAGTAAACAGTGAATAATTGTTTGAGCGAATAAGTTTTAAAAGGTAAGCTGATAGGGACTAACTATCTAATTTAAATAACTTTTTTTTAAAGTTGCTTATGTCAGATAGGTTTTGTAGATTTGGCACGGCTAGTGATACACTGCACAAAATATTTAAAATTGTAAATGATAAAAATCTAAGTCCGACCTATCGTAGAGCGCAAATATACCTAAGACCACTGGATCAATTTTGCAATTTGTCTCTCATAATGCTACTTCAAGTCTACCTACACTCTATCAATTATGTGCGTATTGCCAGTTACACGTCTAAATAACGTACATGACTCTGGTAAGAAAATAGGATTTATTTATATTCAGAAAATATTATTTTTCATCTTTAGAGAGAAAAATATTCAATTCGCGAATGATTGGTTCCGCCTTAGATATTTATTACATTGACAATTACTAGCTAGTAACAATACACTATGAGGCTACACAGTCGTTGACTAACAGTTACTTTGGAAGTAATCATGACTTAGTATTCACATCCAAAAATTATGATAGTGTATTCTTTTCATGTATCGATAGATTTATTAAAAAACCATTAAAATTCAATGTCTTGAAACCCATTTCGTGCTGTACAAATTGCACAGTATAACTTTATGTTTCCCAACAAATGTTTGTGGTGTTCTTTTTGTAACTCTATGAATGAGTTAGCTATTCTACAATACATAGAAATGTTTACACTACAAATCAATACTTCAATGAGTCCATTGTTGGAATACTTTCAAATAGTTAAATTAACGATAAACAGTAAGCACCGTACTAATAATAAAATTACGAAGTGAACTTTAGCTCTCGTAGAAAACATCCCACCACAACAAATTGACTAGTTCTAACTCCTATCTACATATTTTATACACTTTAGTCTAAATTTATTAAAGTCTCTTTACAAAGTATTTGAACCGGCCGCAAATAGTCAAATGAAGGTTAAGGACATGTAAAAGTAAAGTTTACGGACATGTAAAGGGGACCATTGCTTTCCACAGACAATTCTTCTTGGTAATCGACAATGAAACACAACACTAAAACACACCAAGCTAGAATGATTTTTTGAAATCGTCACTGCAATCACTGTTGTGCAACCGAGTTCAAGCACTCACTGCCCCTTGAGCGTACATTCATCGACAAAGGTTCGTAGGAGATAGGTGGTGTAGGAGAGAAAGAGGCATAGATTGGGAGGTCCATCTAACCACCGCTTCGCGCTGTTTAGATGTAAACTTCATGGTGTTGCTGCGGCCGGCCTCGCCTGGACTAGGAGCCTCGCTCCGCAAGTTCCACGATGTCGTCCGGCCCCGGTCTAGTTGCATCCATTTTCCGCCTCTCCGCTATTACTATTCTTATTTTCTCCTCCTCGGTGATCGGGTGGGTTGATGATTCTGCTACGACAGGACTCAGTGAATGAGAAGCATTGCTTATGTCACTGGTTACTGCTGATTCCGTGGAGGATCTTCTTTTCGATCCCGTCAGTCTTAAACTCTGCCTGGAGGAAGGTACCGCAAGAAGTACAGGTCGAAGCAAGCGAGCTTCCTCACCTCGTAGGGAATTTCTTTTGTCCACTCTCTGACGTCTGTTTTGAGCGAAGGAGTCTCGTCGAGGCGGACTTCCAGGCTCAAGTTCGTCAATGTCATCGGCATCGATGAAGCGCGCATCTTCCTCATAGAGTGCTGCAGGCGCATCTGAGCTGGAGTCCTGCCGACGACGCCCAAAGGCGTGAGGAGATAAGGAAGCCCGTCTCGGTGGTAGCGACTGCGGCAACAAAGCAGTGTGAGAGTGCAGTGTGCGCCGTCGGCGTGCAGGGGACGGTGCTGGTTGCTTGGGCTCGCTGTAAGTGAAGTTTGCCGGAAGAGAGGGTACCTTATTAAGAGGTCGCACTGGACTCATACACTGTTCCAGCGCGCGGCACAGTGCCCTATCTTCCTCGTCATCAGCTTCTCGTTCCAATTCACGTTCAAGTTCAACGTCCATATCATTTTCGTCTTCCATTTGTTTGTGAGATTCCTCTAGGTGTTTCATGAGTACCTAAAATTAAAGCCATTTTAGATATCTACTCTTTTTAATTATAAATATTGTAATCGTCGTTTATTTAAATACTTACAGCAACAACGACGTTGACAAGTACAAATTGTGCCATCAGTACGAATACCACAAAGAATATAGGCGCTATTATAGTTGATACGCAGCAATTTCTGACACAATCCACAGAGCTATCGCAGTCTTCACGAAGAGTGTCTTTCATAATGCCATTCCAGTTGTCCCCGGTCGCTACGCGAAATAACGTTAGAAAAGCCATACCAAAGTTTGCAAAATGAGCGTGCTCGCCAAGACCTTCAAAGAAAGTAACGAAAGATAAAGATATTTGAATATTAGTGTCAGCTTTTCTCTAGTAGTAAAAAAAGAAATATATACCTTGACATGGAATCTCATCTGAACACTCTAATCTTCCAAACAGTTCGACGCCGAGGGCCGCAAATATAAAGAACAGTAGGAAAAATAGTAAACCCAAATTTCCAACTTGCGGTAAAGCTTGCATTACAGTATCCAGCAATGCTCTTATACCTTTCGCCATTTTAAGTAACTTTAAAACCCTTGCTATTCTTAATACCCTCATAACTCTCATGATTGTTGGATTTATCGGAATTATGTTTGTTTCCAATTCTTCTAAAACGATCCCCACAATAGACAATATAACTATGATTACGTCAAGTTGATTCCATTTGTCTTTTAAATATATTTTAAATCCCAAAGCCACTAGCTTCATTATAGCTTCTAATATGAATACAGCTGTGAAAAAATAGTTGAATATTTTTAACGCGTATTGTAGCGCTGGTGGCATTCTGTAATATTCTATCGCCATTGTGACAACATTTAATCCGATCACTCCAGCAATAGCCAAATCAAAATATTTGGAAGTGACCACATTATGAACGAATAATCGTGTTTGTGAGTAGTCTGCGTAATATGGTCTTTGGTGCATTTCTGAAAATAATACGATGTTATTAGTAACTATTTCGTTAGTGCTCATTATGCTATACCATTATTGTTCTTTACTAACTTCTCCTCTTCTTTTCCATCTGCAGTGCCCTTTTGGCTGCTCTCCGAACTCGTTCTTCTTTTTCTTGTTCCTCTCTACATCTGTGAAAGTTTTCTACTACTACGCCTACGAACATGTTCAGGACAAAAAAGCCCACCAACAATATAAACGCAATAAAGTAGAGAAGGCGCCATTCTGAATAGTTAACAATTGGCTGAAATCAAATATTAATTGAGTATAGGGAATAATTGAGCGTAATGTATCTAATTATAATTAAGTAAATAGGTATGTCATATTAACATTGTGGTCGATTGAAATTTAACTAACACGTCAAAAGTGTATCATCGATTTACCTAATACTTTAAAATCATTTAAAGGGACATCAAAAATTTGCAAGTGTGTTTTAAATGTTTAATAAAACAAATTATTAACTATTTTCTAAGTCAGATAGTTCAATAACTGTAATGGTAAAAAAATTATTACAAATCACTTTATTATTAATGATTATTACTACTTTGAATATTTATGCTGCTCTATTGATACAGAGTCCAATAATTACTCCATGTGATATTGTGTATATATCGAATATAGTGATTTAATAGCTATTGCTATATATAGTATATATAGTAAATTTTGTAAACCAAAATTAGTTGCTTACTTGTTGGTCAACTCCAACTGCATCAAGGCCAGTATACATGATATTAACCCATCCATCTCTAGAGCTGAGTACAAATAGTGACATCAGTGCTTTTCCTAAATCATCAAAATTGTATTTCCTGTTCACCCAAACATTGCCCTCTATCGCGAGGCAATCCGTCTTGTTTTTAACATTCTTTATGTACGCCCCTTCACAATAAAAAAATGCCCCTTTAAATAGCTGAAAGGAAATAATAAATAATTTTTGGTAAGTATACATTTTTGTAAATTCATCATCATTTTTCTTCTTGCTTTAAACATTAATATGAAAAATGATTGATCGGCAAAATGAACGTGTTAATATACGTAAGCTGATTGTAAACAGACTACTCAAGGGAGAATGTTATATTAAGTCCGACTACTATGTTAGTTAAATAACTTCATCGTGGCTAAGTTGTACCTTTCGTTTCCCACGGGGGTTTCATTTAACGTAAAATTTGGTTCCCTTTTCACAAAATACGATATTTAGGATAGTAATAATTGATTTCCATTTTAAGAAATTTTCATGTTTGTTGAAATTTTGTAATTGATTATAATTAATTTTTGTAATGATATAAACTTACCTGAACTCCCAATATACCAAAAATGATGAAAAATGTGCAGCATATGAGCACAATATTTCCAATTGGTCTCAAAGACGAGAGCAATGTTTGAACAACGAGCTTCAAACCAGGCGCTCTATTTATAACTCTTAATGGCCTCAATGACCTTAATAATCTAAATACCTGCAGATGGAGAATAAATATAAAATAACTGTAATTCATTTAGTAAAATGCCTACAAAAAATAACGTTAAAATTTACGTACCCTGAGAATTCCAAATATGCGTGGACTTGACTCTGATACTAGAGACATTAATAAATCGATTATAGAAATTATGACTAATGAGCCATCCATTATATTCCACCCCGAAGTGAAGTAAGCATCTGGACCATAAAACATCCCTGATGCTATAACCTATATTAAATGAGAAACTGTTCAGAATATTACCGTTATGAAATTCTAGAGGTATTTTATGTACTTAAAATATATTTCGAAATTGTATAAGTTCTAGAGAACATTAGTTTTTTTTTCTTATGTAGGAGCCTGCGAAAGTTACTCTTCTCAGCCTGATGGAAAACATGGACAGAATCCTACAGTCGTGTTCACCATACTCATTATGAATGCAAACAATGCAACATAAAGCATGGTGACCCACACTATGGCGGCCTATTGAGATACTTCTGCCTCTTTGAGCCTCTGGTCTCGCACTCATCAACGGACCTCGACAGCACGAATCGTTTCATTTTAGGTTGGTCTTCTGTGAGAGGATTGTGAAACCTCGGTAGAGCCGGCCCGTTTGTGCTGAAATCAGCGTGGCTATACTACCTTGAGTTCTGTATCTGTATGAATTTGATTCGGAACTTATATATTATGGTTTTTGATAAAGAAAAGAGTATTATCCTTGTCCTTTCAATTTCGTTTTTGTTTATCAAATATATATATCAATTTCTATTTACCTTGATCAACATCTCGATGGCAAAGACGACGGTGAAAACGTAGTTAGCAGTGGAAAGGAATGCTCGCTCCTTAGAATCAGGTGGTATATTGGGTCTTTCCATGGCCAGTGTTATACAGTTCAATGCGATGAACAATAATACGATGTTGTCAAACCATCCCCTTGTTGTGGACCATGTGCAAAACCTACGTATCCTGTATGACAGATAAAATAAAAAACATAAGCAAAGACTAAGAGAAAAGACAGTTGGTGTACATTTTTTACACAATAAATATTTCCCCATTATGATTTTGTGAGACAGATGTGCCAGAAGAAAATGTAATGAATATATTCCATTCATTACATTTTCTTATATTTTATCATTCTATGTCAAAGTGTAATAAATGTATAATACTAGGCAGTTAGTAAAATATAAGTATGTTTGCCACCGGTCTGATGATGGCAGGACTGACTATGGGTCAGATAAACGTGTGCGGGATGTGTTAGAGTATTTTTGTTACGAGTATAAAGAGGACGTAGGACGTAGATGTAGGACGTCCACAAGCCAGGTGGAGCGATGATTTGCGTAAGACGGCTGGCAGGAGCTGGATGCGAGAAGCCATAGATCGAACTAAGTGGCGTGAAATTGGAGAGGCCTATGTCCAGCAGTGGACTGCGATAGGCTGATGATGATGATGAGTATAAAGAGACTAGTTGCAGCGCTTGATGTACTTCAGCGATATGGTTTATCATTCATTCGTGTAATATTTATTCGCTAAAATTATCGCTTTGAGCGTATGCTGGAGTAAGAAAACAATATTTAATAATTGCGTTGTTCGATTTTAAAAAGTTCGCTGTTGATGTAAAAATGAAATTGTAACTGTAATGTTAAGCAAAATAGTAACGATTACACGCTATGTAATTAAAAGCTATCTTTGATGAACCCTTTAAATTTATCTTGAAGTTTAAATACAAGTTAGACTTAGTTTTAATCAACAGTGATGACATGTTACCACAAGAAAGGCCTTAGTAAATTAACCTTTTATTGCTTAAACTTTTAAGCTATATGAATAATTAATGATCCTCTCAATTTGGAAATAATATTTATAAACACGATTTAATTGTAAAATATATGGCATACGAATGTGTGACGTAGGTTTAATTAATGTTAGAATAATTTTAAACGATTAGAAGACTGAATCAAAACATATTGTACAAGTGTGGAATTCTCGAAAAACAATATAACCCACATTTATAATTTAATACTCATTTTTTTCTTCGACTAGATATAAAAATCTTACTTGTTGTCCGGTGCGAAGAGATACAATGAGTAAAATTCTTTTTCCTTGAGACAGCCTGTCGGCTCCATAAAGCGGAAAAGATCTTTGAATCTGTAACGTCGCCTGTCGAATCGTGATGATAACAAGCACACGTTATTTATGGCCACCTGAAAAATAATGTTACGTGGAAATTTCTACATGTGGTTAGTTTAATATATGCTAAAAGCATGGATCAACATGGACTGATTTAGCTAAAACAGTCAGATTTTAAATAGCGTTACAATGAAATGCGTTGAATATGAGATGGGTAGAAAATATATAAAACTGTCGATTAATCTAAAATCGTTTATTAATGGATTCTAATTAAGAAGAAAATAAAATGACATGTTCTTTAAATTCATTCATGTTCTTATTTCAAAATCATAAATTGTTTTTTTTTTTAATTTCGACGAGATGATGACAACCCTGAAAAGCAATTGTATGTTATTAGAGGCACAGTTCTAGTCTTTTCTCTATGATTTATCTTTGTTAGTAATCACAATGATTATGATATCAGCAATAGCTAGTGATCACTATTGTGCCCAAGTCTGTAAAAAATGTCCTTACATTCCAACGGCTCACCTCCTCGTTGATTTGCTTCATGAGCGGCATTGGTTGGTTGTTGGGGCGCGTGGGTAGCACGGGCGCCGGTGACTCGCGCGTTGCACGTGACGTCACAACAGGTGCACCCGCGCTACCCACTACTGGCGATAAATTGCTGGATTTTACCTCACATACTGTCGTCACTGTGATCATAAAACATCAATTAATTCAATGTTTACAAGTAAAATGTAGGTCTAACTAACATAGAGGGGATCGTTTTTTGTGCTTGCGAAAGAAGGTCCCCATTTCATGTCATCCACATTTTTTATATTTTTATCATTAATTTCATCAAGACGAAGACTTGAAGACTCGAAGACTTATAATTGAAGACTCTAAATACTTGAAATTGGCAGAAATAGCTCATCCGCATCTAATTGTTATGAGTGATTTAGTAGTGACAGACGATTCTGACGATTGTTTTTGTATAAGTCTAAAATGTGCGTGCGTTAATATTTCCGCGTGCCCAAAATGACAGACTGTTTTGTATCGGGAAAGACGCTATGCCTACTCCGGCGGGCCGGACTGTGTTGCTCTATTGGGTATAAAATATAATTTACAAAGTGAAAATTATTCTTCAGTCATGTATAAATACTGCCTTATTTAATAGGAAGTAACAGTTTATATGCTTGTGAACAATAATGATTACATTTATAGTATGACTTATAACTACAAATACAACACTATATTATTATTATTAGTGTTGCTATAGTAAATATTATGTTTTGGTTCTTTTTGGTATCTATTTCGAAATGCCACTGGTAAGACATTACCGTATGACAAAGTGTATGTTACTAATATATACTGTTATATTCAGTATATTACGGTAGCCCTAACTTCGGTTCTATTATCCGGAAAGTCCTTTTCTATAGCAAGGGTTGATAAATATTATCAACCCTCGGTAGGCTTGGACTATCTTGTCAATTTGGCGAAGGCAAAACTGCCTTTCATATAATCAAATTGATACAATAGACATGATTCTGTACATGTTTTTGTGGCGAAATATATCTGAGAGTATTTATTAAGCTACCTGTAAAGTAATGAATTGATAACGATGACATAGTCATATAACACATAAAATATATTTGGAAATTCTGGTTATTAAGAGTACTTATTAACCAGCAAGCTAAGTACGGATTTTTCGACCGAGCCGGGTTAAGTAGATCTGAGGATTCTCACAAGTATACATGATTTTTTTGTACATTATAAGTAATTTGATTGAGGGTTAGTTTATACATTAAAACGAGATAATGAATACCTGTTAAGTAGTCATTAGTGAGGGAAAGTCTGTGAGCGGGAGTCTTCGCTGTATCAAGGCGTACGGTTGAATCCGACGAAAAACCTGCTTCTGGCGCTTTCCATGATACCTGTACAAATGACTAAAATGCATTTTGTACTTACCATTTATTGACTATTTTCCTAAGGTAGAATTATCAAAACCAACACTGGAATGTGTAAACAGTTCTAATCACTAATTCATGTTAACTTTTATGATTTTATGATGTTATATGATGTTGGCTAAACAAGTAGCTAGAGAAGGTATTGATTATAATATTAAATTACTGTATTCTTGGCTATATTAGAAAAAATTTTAAAATAAATTTAAAGAATATTTTGATGAAAAAAGTACAGAAAAAGGTAGGCGTACCCTGGTTCATTAATAGCAAAGTGAACAAAAATATTATTGTTGTGGCGCATAGACTTCGCTCAAGACACTATCCGTCTAGGAAGTTTGGACATCTTATGAAAAACTAGATACACCGGACTGTGAGATATGTGGGACTCTTGATGATGTCCAACACTTACTGACGGAGTGTGTCAAGTATCGAACATAAAGGGAAGCGTTGGTGCGTAAATACCATTTAAATATTTATGATATTAGTATGTTTATTAACATTTTAGGAAACCCAACCTCAAATGCTGCACTTGACTTATTCGGAATGTTTACGCATCAAAAGCTTTGACTTGATTTTATATAGAATATAACATAGGATAAGGTACGATGGGACTAACATATTACCATGTAATAAAAGTCTCTAAATTAATAAAGATTAAAAAAAAAACTTTTATGATTACGGTAAAAAATATTTTAAGGAGATATCCTGCCATACCTTATCAGTATAACATTCGTATATAAGACACATTTACATATAGCCATATCTCATACCGCTTTTAAACAATTGTGATTCAGGAATAAAACCTAGTGCTTATCTCACGACCGCAACCATATATGGTATTCTATTTATAGTGTATGAACAAAGTTGAAAGAAACGAAATGCAAAATTGTTAAGATTTAGTTTTTTTTACTTACATCTGGTAGTAAAGGTGCGTTATGTGCTGAGACCCTCCTTGTCGTTTGAGGCAGGACTCGGGGCGCTGGCAACTGACCCCGTGTTCTGTTGTTTGGCAACTCTGACTGCGTGTCATTTTTTATCACATTTGACGATGACAACAGTAGTTCGTTCTTCCGAATGCTCGATCCTGTTAAATTTAGAAACACAGTAATAAAAAACCAATGTGAATATATTATGCATATTAAATTTTCTGATATTTTATGTAAATACCATTGCAAACGGCATGGTCTCTTCCGTTGTTGAGCACTATGGTGTCGGAGTCTGACCCAGTTCTTTGTTTTGGCTTTTTTTTCAAACTTGGTCGGGATAGTCGCCAACTATATCCTCGTTGTACTCTACACTTATCGTCACCATTTGCACCAGTGCTAACAACACTGATGTTCCTTAAATAAAAAATAGACATGTAAAAAAACCTAAAAAAGTTTACTGAAAAGTTTCCTTATTTCAACAGAATTGCTATTTAAATTGCTGTCCTACATAAATTGGTTTTTTGGAGTATGTCCTCCTTACAAAAAGTGTAACATAGATTACACAGATATATATGCATATTAAACATATTTAATAAAAAAATTAACCTGTTCTGAACTTTGATCAAATATATTGCATTATTCAATGACCAATTTAAATTTGATACATATTTCTCAGATTTGTATTAAAATTATTGATCTGGTGTTATAGTTACTAAAGAACCAGTAACTTTTTAATAACTATTTTAATATAACTACTATTGCAACGTACCAATTATTTTTCATGTTTTTTTCATATGTTCTTTTTAAACTATAAATTAAAAAATAATGCCAACGGCTCCGCCCGCGTATATGTCGGTTACCACGGCAAATAAATAAAAAATATCGCGCATCTGATATATCAGCTATATAACTGTAAAGTTTTATCCAAATCCGTCCAGTAGTTTTTGCGTGAACATCCTCACAAACTTTCGCATTTAATATTAGTATAGATAATCTATCTATTTGTCGTCATGATAAATTAAAATATGACAAAAAGATAACTTTACTTACTTTTGTGAACTTAGCAGACTCGATTTATCACTTGTATTTACACAATTCTCATCTTTCGCTATTGTGACTTGAAGGTTTTTCTCCGGCAATAAAGGTGACGGCATAGACCTCGGGGTGTTAGGTGTTATTGGGGCAGGTGACACAGGTCGTAGAGGCGGAAGAGCTAGGGTAAGGGGTAGAGGAGCTAAGGACATAGGTGGGAGCCGAGCTTTTTCAGCTCCAAGATGAGCTTGGGCAGAGTGTAATGTTAGTGTGTAACTGTTTGGTGGTTTTAAGAGTCCCGGAATGCTGGCACACTATAAAAAAGTTTAACAAATTATTAAATAATCTCAATTATGCACACAGATACATCAGAAAAACTATAATATAAAATACGTACAGATGTGCGGTCAATAGAGTCCAAACTGGAAAGCATAGACGATCTTTCCAAGCTCAGAGTCATGTTAAAGTCCCTGAATGAAGCACCCGGTTCTAACGTAGTAGAGGGCGAATCTTGTGGCGTAGCTGCTGTGTGGGTAATCATTGGAACTGCCGTTTCTGGTACAGCTCCACCGCTAGCCAACATTTTAGACTCCTAAGGTTTAAATAGAAAAAAAATATGTATCCATTTTGCAAAATCGGGTGTATGTTCCAAATTAAATTTTATAAATTCTAAAATAAATTTATTTCTTTATTTGTACAAATTAAGAATTATTTTACAAATTAATTAATTAGGTAGCTATCTGTAGGTATAATAATCTAATCGAATGTGCACCTACTTGTTGAAAATGTACGGTCCTGATGCAGAAAATTATTTATACATGTAAAACGCTGAAAAGATACCGGCCAAGTGTATACTTTATTTTTATGAATTGACTAATTATATGAAAAACAAATTTTCTGCATATAAATCTCAGGAATTGTGCAGATGGATTCAATTAATTTAAAATATAATGTTCATGTCCTCTATCCTCAATTGGAAAAAATTATACGAAATGCGATAAATTTATCTTTTATACCATAAGAAAGTTCTACAGCTTTTCAATTTCGTACTAATATGTAAAGCCTTCACTTACTGACTAAGGGTTATTCTATTACTTTAATGTTAAACGTATTTTAATGGTAATAAATCAGTAGCAATTAATTTGTTGAGATACGTATTTGTAACCCAAATCTTGTACCTCTGCCACACTGTTTATTAATTCGTATATTAATTTAAGATTTATGACTGGACCCTTATACCTTACAAATACAATAAATTAAGCAATTTCGTGCACAAAACATGTTACGTTTGTACTTACTTTACTTTACAAAAGTAAAGTGTGCAAAATGGTGAAAATCATGTTTTCATTGCGTATACTTACTTTTTGTAAATTACACTTGTTGGATTGTGCACAGTCCTTGCATAAAGTTGGATGATGAACAGAAGACTTTGTCTTTCGACGTGATCGCATCGTTTTTTCTTTATGACCATTTACGTCATCTTTAGCTTTACGTACATCATCCGCTGATCGCCAATAATTCTTTATTTCGTTCTGTTGATACAAAGTAAATTGGTCATACTATTCTTGACACGAATTTGAGCAATAAAAAGGTTAAAGTTCAATCAAAAATTTTTGACAAACTTTAACAAATCGTATAGAAAATTCTTGACCTGTGAAAAACTGTCGCTGGAATGAGACCCGGAGTGTGACTCATCGTATTGTAATTCGTTGTTTTCTGAGAAACAGTCACCTGACAATTTTGATTTTGCCAACTCGCGTTGTTCTCGTTCTCTTCTCTCATTTCGCTAAAGTATTAAATATAATTACTAATATTATATAAAGCATTACATTTTATTGGTGTATTACAAGAAAAAAAATAGTAGTCTTATATTTATTGATGGTACTTATAATATATCTCTGAAGATTGTATATTTACAAAAATTATATCACTTTACTTTAACCCTCTCCTGAGAGGAGACCCGAGCCCAGCAGTGGGACATCATGGGTTGTTGATTTTTTTTATATCATTTTATATTATTGACGACAATTTAAAACAATTTATTTAAGTTAATGTTACGTATATAATAAAATTATGTTTAGGTTTAAAAATTGTTATCACTATGCAAAGATTTAAATTCAAAAATATTGAACTTACTTCTGAGCTGAACCCTTCGACGAGTATAGCTACCAGCAAATTGAATAGTACATAATTTCCAAATGTCATAAGGGCTACAAAATATAATGCAGCCCAGTGACTTGTTTTTTCCATTCCATTGAATAACACAACGTTCCAATCTTCCTGGGTCAAAACCTGAAAAACGTTCGTTTACTCAACTATTTAATCTTAGCGCGCAAATTGTTCTACGACATCAATTAATATTCTTAAATTTGATATTGTAGTAAATGAAAATAAGCAAGGTGTGCTGTCATATTGTATCAGGTCGTGCCATTTAGTGTTTGTAATAAAATGTTAAGTAATTCAAATGTAAACAAATCAAAGAAACTAAAAACAAGAACATTTGTTAGTAATTAGCGTGTTAGTGTTACAAGTGTTATGTTGTTGTGTCGGTGTTCACTAATACATAATAATGAAAGGGAACACGGACGGCGAGTTTGAGTACACAAGCATACAGGGTCCAGCATGTCCTAATACTACACACTACTAAGCAAGATGCAGTCTAACTACGGAGCGCTCTTTGAGGTGCAATACCGAAAATGAAAATCTAAACTATACAGCGGATCTCTCGCTTGCGCCAAATCTACTAATACTAAGTTTTGTTAAGTAATATTAATCACAAAATTGTATCATTCGTCTTATCTCACAATGTTGTAGATACCTTACAAAGTTGTAAAATAAGACAAAGCATCGTTTGTTTTGCCAATTAGCTTTGTTGGAATTTACGAGAAAATCGCGGTCTACCGTCTAATCTTCTAAAAAAGTATACGGGAACGCAAATAAACCCTCTATAACTGTGCCTATTTTATCGTACCGCTAAAAGCTTACCTGGAACACGGTGACTGTAGCCCACAGGATGTTATTAAAATGTTTCCTGTCGCACTCACACTTCGGATGGTGCGAAACGATCTCAGGGCAGGTACAATCCCGTTCGGTGCCATTGTCCTCGACGTACTTGCAAAACTTACCACCGAATAGATACATGCCCAGAATACTGCGTGTCGCGGAGCCGATGTAAAAATGAAAGAAAAACAAAACGCTATGCGCATACGCCGCGACCGAGTCATCCTGACGACATTATTGTTGCGTACGAGACGGTAACACTGTAACCTGCTTTCAACAATGCACCAGTGAAACAATACTAATGTCACAGTGGTTTTGTAAAAACGTTCCAATGTGCAGTTAGTGCTAAAACTAAGAGTTTCAATAATACCAATGCTGTCATCAATGTTTAAATCTACAAGAAGTATGCACATGTCAGTATTAGTAGTGCAAAAGTAACTGCATATCTACACACAGTGGTGACGTAAATTTAGTTTTATTTCAAAAGACACGTCCAGTAAATGGTGAGTTTATTTTACAATGTGATATAAAATTATTAATAAATTTTAAGCCTAGGTTATGCAGTGTTATCGCCCTTGGGACGCTACAAACAACGGTAAGGTATATTAATTCTAAATTATATTTTTACTCATTAACATTATGTTATTTTGTGCAATTAAGTTCCAAACTTAATCATTCGTAATTATCTTTCATTCTTTATGTACTGCTTCATGATTATATAAATAGAAAATGCAATAAACTTAATTTGGAGGAGGAAAAAAAGGCGAAAGAAAAGTGCGTGAAACGGTAAAGAAATTGAAAATTTTCATTCTTACTGAATTATATTACTTATGTCAATATTCATTCAAAATTATTGAAATGCAATATCGTAAATTAATTATAAATCATCCTGAAGAGATGCAGAGGAAAAAAAACTTAAGGAAGTTTAGATGTAAGGATCAAAATATACAGTTAATAATAAAGTGGAGGTTAAAGTGTAAGAAACAAGAAAGTGATTGAAAATTAGATGGTCAAGGAAGTTAAAAACAAGGATGCTAGTATTGATAACGAAACTTGTGAGGAATAATTTCGAGCTCATGAAAATTCATATTTAGCAAACTGTTTAAAATTATTCACAAATTTCGTCTCAAGCTGACCAGGTTAATACTAAATAATAGAAGCGACATGCAAAGTGATAGATATTGTATAAACTGAGTACAGCTGTAGTAGTGGGAGTAGAGGAACTGACGAACAGGTTAACCCGCGACTCGGCTTCGAACGACCTCAAGCTAACCTACTACTCAACCAAGCTCACTTACTAATTAATTGTGCTCTGGATAAATTTCAGATGGGAGTACTGTACGAACAACATGGTGAACGTGATACTAGATGATGTTTGATCAATTTGTTACGAATGGTACTATATCGCACTACGCGGGTACTAGGGTAGCGGTTACGCGACTGAACGCTTGTTGGACATCACACAATGCTGCAAGCTTTGTTACTCCTTAAGTATAAACTGATTGAAGTAAGCTTTTGCATATTCGAGAAGGTTTCTTGCAGCAAAGTGAACGGTCGGTTGTGTACTCTCGTGGTTAGTCGATTAGCCGTCATAAGACAATCTTCTGTTATTCGGGATTGTCATTTTGTCATGAGTGTTGACTACTGACGGACCCATAGGTAAGCGTTTAGTAATGTTGCAAGTTCAGTCTGTTTCTGGATTGTCTGTTAGGTATTTTAATTTAAAATGTTGAATACCTGAAAAACCGTGACAAAGGCCCACAAGAGGGTATCAAAGTTTTTTCTGTCGCACACTTGATCGCCATTCCAGTCTTTCTCGCAGAATTTGCACCCGAAGAGGTTCATACCGAGGATGCTGAACGTTACCACGCAATATGTGATTAGAGAATAATACGGTTACCAAAAACCTTTCCACACACAAAGGAGGGTATAAATAAAAAACCATAAAGGGTATAATATTATAGTATAAATACAATATATGTGTCATACATTCTAAGAAGATGAGTGATAAAGTGCAGGTATAAAAGAACTGAAGTGGACGAAAAGCACAAAAGCGTAAACTATGATTGAAAAGACAATAAATAGAAGAGAAAAAGTTGTAGAAAGTGTGGATAGTGGCAGTGTGTAGTGGGTTGATGTCACAGATAGAAGATGGTTGACACACATAAGGATAAGATTAAAAAGAAAATAGGAGAAATCACTCACAGTTAGTGCACAGGTTAAGGGATGCGGGTGTAACAGTTAAGTAGAAACATTCAGAATTTCACATTTTTATGGACAGTCGAATAAATCTTCTTTAGCTACGGAAAAATTTAAAGTCTGTTCAGCAATCAATGCGTGATTGCTAAAAGCCGTGATCTGATGCTATTTATTTAATAAGATATAATGTGAGCGAAAAGAAGAATAACAGAAATAATAAATAGTTGGATTTCGTAAGTTATTTAAGACAGATATAATTTATACCATACCCCATTTACGATACTGACTTTGAAAATTTTTGCATTAAACCCAGATAAAAAAACAAGAAAAGTACCGGTATTTCAACACTTGCAATATATTAGTATTTAAAAAGGTAGGTTTTTAAAAACAACTTCCAAAAGAAATGTTTTGTGAAAACTCATAAATAGCAGTTTTTAACCTAATCAAAATAAAGTTAATCCATAATTATAAACTATAATATTTTTTATTTTTAATTCATGCATTTTATGATCTTGTTTTAATATTTATTTTTAATTTAAATTACCTTTCATATTTAATATTAATTGGAATCTGATATGTCTTCGTTGTATGGTGAGTAAATATTTGCCTTAGATGAGATCGTATTGTATATTTACCTGAATATAAAGATAAAAAGTACTAGTAGCGAGAAGAAGACGGCGACGTTATCCATGGTACGGAGCATGACGAACAGCTGCCGCCTCAGATTGGGCATGAACCTGACTAGTTTCAGGATGCGAAGGAGTCTGAAGGTACGTAAAACAGATAGACCCGAGCTCCCTGCCAGCTCCTTATCGTGGCTCATGCTTTGAGTCAGTTCGAATGCGCTGTTACGACAATAAATTCAAATGATATTATAAATATAAACTCTTTATTGTTATACATATTTTAAGACGATAATAGTTAAGATATCTTAATTTATTTCATAGTAAAAAGTAAAAAAATATGTATATGTTTTCAATAAATCAATCAATTACAGTTAATTGAGATCCTGCTAATTTGGAACCATCAAGTGATCATCATCAACTTTACTTAATTACGTAAATTTTTATAGTTTGAAAGATTAAGTCTTACCTTTCTAATGAAGATACCTGACAGTATGATGATCAAGGCAAGGCATGTTTGATTTAAATGTTTTCTTTTCGAATGTTATAAATTTTCATTTGAAACTAATAAAGAGAAAAATTTTGAAGCATTCAACAATTTTAAATTACAGATTAAATTACCTTAATATAACGATGATGCCATCAAAGACGTTGAATCCATTGGAAATGTACTTGAATGGGCCTTCGGCGATGATTTTCAATAGCATTTCAACGGCGAATATTGCAGAGAATACAATGTTACTGATTTCCACGATCACCGTGAGTTCCTCTGGTTGATTGTGATATTCAATACCCATTGATAAAGTATTGATTAGGATTGCTAACAAAATTCCTGTGAATTACAGACTTCATTAACAATGCGTAGATATAGCGTTTTAAAAACAAGTTCACTGAGGGCATCAACGTTAAAATTCATGTAAATGAATGAAAACGTAGGGTTTGAACGATTTTTAAAATATGTTTTCTTTAAACAGAATTATCGACGGCAGAAAGCGGAAATGTCGTTTCTTGAAACATTACACCAGAGTCAAAAAATATTTTATATTCTCGTGTATTAAGACAGAAAGTATCTCTCAAATTTATAACAACATATTTTCATCCAAACCTTACGTAATGAGGTACCGACCAATCGACGCAGTTTTTTTTTCTGTTCAAAACTTTACCAGAAAGTCAGTTTGCGAAATTTTCGAGGTACAACTTTTCCTCTTTCTGTCCTCGTTATGTAAAAATTGAATACCGTTACCTTGTTGAAAATATTTATGATCCACAATATTTTTAATATGTTTTCTAAGTCTCGAGAGCGCCCTGGATATGCGACTCCAGAATCTAGAACACGCATTGCTGAAACGACTCTTTCTTGTTTCTTTAGCAGCTGCTTCAGCCGCTATAAGCTCCGCACAACAGGAATAATCTTCTATTTCGACGATCTATACATTTATATACTTCTATTATCTAATGCCACACAGTAGTATAATAACGTGTAATATCATGTGAGCTATCGTCTACTTAGATTAGTTTGAAAATACACATATTTTACAAAAAATATTGCTTTTGTAATCAAAGATTTGCTTATTTTACTCCATTAATTTCCGCTAATAGGTCTTCGAATGGGCTAATAGGTAATGAAAATATGTTCCAAATTCATTTCATTCAATCTTATAGAAATGTGTGCATTTTATGGTTTATCTGAAACCATTCTTTTAAAACACAAAAATTTCAGACACTTGACCAACAGCAAACAGTAAGTTAATGAACTGTTTCTTCTTTCCCTATTTATGTACAAATAATTCATAATTACAAGGTGAGTGAATTTTGAAAGGCTATTTATAAAATCTTTAAAATTATATAGCTCAAGCCAGACAGAAAACAGAGTACCTAATCTAAGCCGCGAGGTGTACTTTTGTATCTTGCAAAATTGTTTAATATATTAAATATTTTGGACTTTGTGATTGCATAAAAAATAAATTTTAAGTTGTTATTTTAAAACATACCCTTGTATCAATTTTCTCTTCTCCAGCTCTTTTACTAATGCCTTTCGTGAGTTCCTCAAAGAAAGAATCCAAAGCTACTTGTCCAGTTGGCAAAGCAGCTGACAACGCTCCAGAGAGCGCCAGTAGCTCTTGACAAGACATGGTACCTCCAGCTGCAGCGCGATCTTCACATTCGCCTGTCGGCAGGTCGAATTCTACGCCCCAAAATAATATGTCACTACAACGTAGTATTTAAAACACCACTAAAACCTCAAAAGCATCTACAGAACCAATGACCATTTAGAAATACATTCTTAAGTTTAAATATTAATGATCAACAGGTATCAGATCAATATTGTAAATATATGGTACAATAAGTTTTTAAGTTTGTATTTTGTTCTTTTATGATGTAATTGCAGATAACTTTTTGATATCAATACAGTATTTTAGAGTTATGTTGTCGATCATAAATTCAATATTTAGGCATGAATAAGATGCTTTAGAGGTGAAATAGATTTAGCACAAAGAAGATAAAGGACTTTTATAATTGTATTTTATAGTTTCTATAGAATAAGTGGCAAGCCTATGCTGAATAGGAAATAAGCCGAAATCAAGTTTTGAGACTTCTCGTCGAGAATTTCCTTTTTGTATTTAGTATAGAGGAAGAAATAGAAGGAAAGCGAGAAGTTTGAATAAGATTGCACATGCCCGTCTAATAGCGTCGTCTAGATCTACCGTCTCTAGACTCACCACTTTGGCTCTTAAGCCAGTCACGCTGACACAATGAATCTACAAATATTTATTTCAATTGTTAAAAACTTTTTAGCACTATTATATGTACAGTAATCTATTGCTTATTCTGAAGTGGAGTATTATTTCAAGTGAGATAGATAAAGTTTTAGACGTGTACAAGCAACAGGTAAAATAAGTGGGCGGTGGTTCTTAGTGCCGTGTAGGAAAGCTGTAACATATTTCTTTTTATAAGGCGTTGTTGGAGAATAAATTTATAAGTTACTTTAAAATCATTAGACTTTAATATTGTTAAACACTAGTTAGTGAATATGTCGTACCTGTTTGTGTCATTTTCTCAGACGAACAAACATTATGTGGATGAGCTCCAGGCGGTGCATTTGGTGTATGGAGTAGGACTGTGTCGCTGAACATTACAGATGATCTCCGACGCGCTAGTGAAGGTGGCGATAGCAACGACAAATTTGAGGCATTCTAAGAACAATACCGATTTTTAGGACGTATTATCATACTTTATAATATATAGATTGTGTTGAAGCAATACTCATAATTAGATTATTCAATGACGTCATAATGTGTCTTAACGGTAACATTGATAAATAGTTCTAAAATTCAGAATAGAGGCTATTAAAAACTCACTCGATACTTAAAAAATAATACTAAACAATGACTTTATATCTGTAATAGAAGAATGTATGGATTTTATACCTCAAGATCAGCTGCGGAAAGCGAAGGTACGCGCAACAGGCTGGGTCGGCTGAGCGGCTCGTCACACCCTGC
This sequence comes from Hyphantria cunea, assembly GCA_003709505.1. NCBI lineage: Eukaryota > Metazoa > Arthropoda > Insecta > Lepidoptera > Erebidae > Hyphantria > Hyphantria cunea. Next base: position 85,920 of record PKRV01000109.1, read on the forward strand.
GCTCCCTTCCTCAGCCACCGTTTTCCCACCATTGCCCTGATATTTAGACAGCTCTTCATATATTTAGTACAGGTTACAACTAAAGAAAAAAATACTTTGTCGTCATATCATGGAGAAATTTTACTATATTCTTGTCCTCTATCTATCTCCTCCTCTTTATCCTCTATATATCTACATGAATGTATAACCTTGATATCAACGATGTTTGAGCTCTTATTGATAAATTGATATTTTAGAGCTCCTATTTATACCAAGAAACATTAAACAAAATTGAGGAAACAAAAAAAAATAATTTACGAATGATGTTTTTCATATTACAATAAAGTAGGTACATATTGTAAATAATACAGGCAGGCAGGTATGTGTTATACTATAAAAAATAAAAACTGTGAAGGTAAAATGCCTGCAGAGTACAAGTGTAGGCATAGACAAAATTAAGTTAATAATTAAAACAATGCTAACTACCTTAGTCAATAACCGATGTACGCAATAGTAATTTATGTGGTTTAAGTATGAGGAATAATTTTTTGTTTAAAATATGTCATATGTATGTTGTAAATAATATACGAATAGCAAATATACATATTTTAAACAATATAAAGTTTTGTTTAAAATATGTATATTTGCTATTCGTATATTATTTACAATGTAATTGACACAGTCTAGTTGAAATTATGAGAGAATAGGGCAAAACAGTACAATATTACAAAACACGGCCTTAATACTAGAGAGTCTTTGTGAAGCCCTTGAGGAATATTATATTATAACTCTCCTTTTCAAAGAATTTATAACTAACACGAAAGGAAAACTTAGCGAAAATGTATTTAAAATTCATTATAACCAGCTTAATAATGAACTTTGATTTATAGTAGAGAGAAGCCGTTTGGAAGGTATTATAGCAATTGTTGTTAGCTACAAAGAAAGGGCAGGCAAAGTTCGATCTCACGACAGTGAAAAGGGTAACATAAAATATTTTCTTTAATTAAGTGACACAAACTCGGTCTTGTTTGTACTCACTAACGAAGTAAGTATAAATCGAGTAAAGCATTTAGGTACGTGTTTTTTTTCCCATATTCATGAATACAAAAACATTAGAACAAACATTTCTGAAGCGGTATCATATATCAATTAAAGACTTAGTTTAAACTTGTAATAAAAAGTGTATGCTTAAAATTATACGATAAAAAATTTTAAGTATATAGAGTTCAAGGTTTTTTTTTATATTTAGTCCTACTAGAAATTCTGTTTACGTGTATTTTCTGATAAATGTGTATGTAACAAAACATATAGGAAAACTTTCACAACTTGTTGATATAAGGATATTTGTATTTGTATAATGTATTTGAATTATCGATAGGAATAATCAACAAGAACGTTATCAAAAGATGTTACCTGTGAGTGTACCCGTGGACAGCAGGGGTGGTGTTGTTTGGGCTTATTAGCGGGTAGTTGAAGAGTTTCTCTGCTGGTTCTCCATCGCATTTGAGCACGTTGATATCGATACACCCTGTGTAAATAAAATGAACTTTCAATTCATATTCATCGCATAATGTGTACACAAAGTAGTCAAAACGAAGATAATAGGATCACTTGATGTTCATAGCGGGCTATATCAAATTACATTAAGAGTGTTCTTGAAAAACAAAGAAACGTAATATTCTTAAAAGCTCAACTGGTACTCGCATGTAATAACCTTTCAAAAGGCCAAATGTTGATATAATATTGATATAATGATTCTAGGAAAAGAATAATACAAATAGTTGCTAAAATATGCCAGTCATTTGTAGGCAAGTCTCTATTAGTACTAGCAATGGAAATACGAATCATTAGTGTAGATCTTTAGATGAATGGAAAAAAGACTGCTAGTAATTCCACAAAATTACGATATCACGCGTAGATATAGGAAATATGAAAGATTTATGATCACAAAGGTTAAGAAAGGGTGTGTTCGCACTCCGGGTTTCCATGCGGTGTTTATAAATGGATATTATTTGACCTGATTTTTTTTGCCATTCGTCTTTTAAATCTTCTCCATAAGTGGGCTACATATTTGACGATTTCAGCATAGCACGTGGCAGGTTCGCTGTTATTGGTTGAAGATGCGAGGGTTGATGAAGATGTGAATCGAGCACGTTCAGCCCTCATTCGTTCCATTTCACGTTTTTTCGTCTCACTGAATTGCGTAGCAATGACGACTAAGCATAGGTTGATCATAAAAAATGAGCCAATCTGTAAAAATATATACGAGGATTTTACATATTTTTTCATGTTTACTACTATATTTCTACATGTGTACGTCATTATTTAGTCATTTAAGAGAAGATAAGTTAAAATTGTAACATTTTAGATTCATATTTATCACAACTGCGGCAGTATATTCTTTTGATAGAGTAGTTAAATGTAACTAGCGATTACTTTATTATTATTTTCATTAGTTTTATACTTACCACTATCAGCAAAACGAAGTAAATCCAATCCCAGAAGCTATGAGCATCCTGTACATAATACATTATATCCGTCCAACCTTCCAACGATATTACCTACAAATAATGCAAAGGTTTTAGTGAGTACTAGATCAACTATAAAAACAGTAGACACATCCTATATAGAATATCTTACCAAGAATATGGCAACCCAAGCCAGTCCAATATTGTCGAATGAGATCGTTCCTTGAAAGGGATTGTTTCCTCTCTGAGTGCAATTGGTGTAATACTGATTCCAATCGACACAAGATGTGTTTGTTGGATAGTTGTACGAGAAGGGTTTAGCCGTCTCGTTACAAACTAAAGCTCCGTATCGGTAGGGAGGGAAATTGCCACAAGTGTGCATGCCGTTGTCCTCAGGCGTCGTACAAATGTAATCCAGCTCTTTGGAGAACTCATAGTAAAATGATATACTGAAACACAATACAATATTATTAAATATTAAACTATATTTTGTTTCTTTAATTCGTTTTCAGTAAATAAAAATATATTGGTTTTGTTTAGTTTGCTGATGAGATGCCCAAACCAAAAAAAATATGTAAAGTCAATTTATGTCGGCTTTTTTCTAAACTACGGGTTTTCGAATAAATTCAAGTGAGAATTTTTATACTAATTTAAAATATTCAAATTAATTTTAACACATCCAGAACCTCTATAAGGTTGTTTTAAAAATGTCACAGATATCACTTTGGTTACAAATATGGTAAGCTTCTGCTATGAAGTTCATGCAAGTATGTTAAACGTTTAGACACACACTTATAATACTACAGATTGCATGCAAATACATGCTAAATTTAAGCATAAAAAGATATCAAGGGTTGTTGGTTGTTTCAATTAATGGTAATGGCAGCGCTAACAAAACGTCAAAAGGGAAAATCTGACGAGTTGCGCTGGAACAGATTAACGTCAGGAACGTTAAAAAAGCGTGCGGGTCTTTTTCAACAACAGAAGGTACACGAGCACCGTCAGCAACCCGTATTAAATGGTATAGAAACATCTTGTTGTTACGGCGCTTGTTTTCTTAAGCTATTTGTTTGATAAAAAATATATTAAATACTGGGTGAACTTGAATTTATTGGACTCAAAGCTCCGTGCAAAGCTTTTAATACTAAAGTTTTATACGTTAGATGCGTATTTTATATTGTTTAACAGTTAGTAATTTAACAGTTGATATGTTATTTGGAACATAATTCAAAATAATAAATTTTACATTTGCATAAATAAATTTTAACGGAAAAAAACAGTTTATGAAGCCTTATTTACCAGTAAATGATTGCTAAGAGCTGTTATTGAATGAATGAAATATGTTAAACTGGTGTGTTATAAGTATTTGTTTAGCAAATTTAGTTAACCTAGTAGTTTAGAATCATTGCTGATATTACAATTCATTATAAACCTCTTAAATTTCTATTTCTAACGCCAAGATTGATATAAAAATTTAGAGTGTAGTGTAGAAGAAGTAGAATTTAATTTTCAGAGAAGACTGTAGAACTACCTATAGAACTTTATGTTTTAATTAAAACCAAATTGGCAGTTATCAAATATTTGCAAATAAAATAGCACAAATAATGAGAGACCTATTGTCTCATACAAACTGCCAATTCGTGAAGGGGAAAGCAAATACGACAGCACATCTGGACGGCAGATGTGTGAAGGTTCACGTTACAACAGTTTGTAATGTTCTTAAGAGAAACACATTAATTTTGATCGCAAATCCTTACGAGTTCACTCTGACGCGCACTCTGTACCAATCGGACAGGTCTCTGGAACATAAGATGAGGATGTCGTGACGAGTGTTGTATACCTAGATATACTACCAAGGTTATTTAGGTGTCAATGATTAACAATGTGACCTCATACGTGGCTAATAACAGAAGTGTGAACTTGAACAAGTACTCGTAAGCTCTCGGTTCTCGTATGAAACCACAATTATCAACCTAGGACCTCAGTCAACGCTATTTGCACTAAATCTAAATGCTCTAGTTTGTAATAGGTTATGAATGAATATTATTAGAATATATTTGCTAGGATTGTTATTCTCTACTTTGTACTATGTTTGGATTTGGATATGTTTAACTATTGAATGTAGTATCAATAATTACGTATTACGTTAAACACAACATGAATGGAAGTACTTGTGAAATGGGTACAGATGTTTATATTATTGTGTAGTCATTGCTACATTCTTCACCAGTTCGTCATGTGTGTGTTTTTCGTTATTTTACAATTTATTATGTGAGTATTGACGGGATGCAATATTTAAGTGTGTTGTAGGTTTGACTGTAAGCTGAACCTTTAACATGCGCGTTTGTCAAAATGTTAGTAACAGTGCAAAAAGAATATGCAATGGCAAAATACGAAATGTCAAAAATGATATATAGAGCAGCGATGGATATGCTCGTTGAGGATATAAGCGTTAAATATTGCATGCAGTCAACGTTAGCAATGGGACGTGCCGCTACGACGAGCGCTCTCGAGCAAATGGAATAAATGAAAAACTTATTCGAGTTGCAATTTGAAACACAAAATTTTCAAACTTTACCATTTTACGTACTACGTTATTTTCCTTGGTCATAATTTATTATTGAGGAAACTTTATAACGAGTAAAGGGACGTCTATGGAATCAAGGATCGTTATAATACTGGGGTTCTTAGAGGGGTCCCATATAGTTTAAAGGTAAATATTTTAAAAGAAACATACTTGTGGGGCCGCATTACATTCGGTGGCAAGTTGAACTCGCAGCGTTGTCTCAAAATTCCTTCCCAGAGTTGTACACCCACAATGCCGAATATGAAGAAGACAAAGAAACATAGTAGCAAAACATTTCCTAGCATGGGTAGTGTGTCTAGTAACAGCATCACCAGAATACGCATACCTGTGAAAGGAAACAGGATTAATTTCACTCATCTACATTCTAGAATGATAGTATGGATATTTGAGAGTTTAAGGGTGAAAAGACATTGACTGTACTCAATTACGTTTCATTCTTCATATACCTGCTATGAACTATAATTCCTATGAACAACTAAGCGATGGAATACAATCAAGTTTTTTATTAATTCTATAATTATATTTATTCTATAATAAGTACGATGTGTTTCAATTTTATTTGATATTTTTATTCGCCATTGCGTTGTAATTAGCTACTTATAAAACAAATGTTTTTCTTGATACTTGATAAATTGATTGCACAGGACTAAATTATATGTGGGTTTTAGAAATAAAGCTCCTACGTTAGCTTATCACTGAGGCTTGAAGCATATTCAATTAAATTTAATTTGTAAAATTGCAATATATAATTGCAAAATACTTGATCAGTATTGTTGCATTTCAGCTAATGAAGCAAGAGGAGATCTGACCGGTTCTTTAAATTTAAATTTCTGAAAAAATAAGATGGAACATAGTGCAAAAAAGTACAGCTACGATACAGATATGTAGATTCTGATTATTTTAAAAGCTGACTTAAACCTGTGAATATTTGCTGTACTTTGTGAATTAATTTATTGCTGAATTGCAGTTTAGCGTGAACGACCAGATGGATTTCAATTAATTCGTTCCACAGAAACAGGAATAACTAGTGTCTGGATTGGAAAGCTGCGTTATTTGCCAAGTAAATTGCAAACAACACAAATTGTTTTGTAGATATATGTCCCTATATACCTTATAATGGAATGTGTAGCTATATTTTATGTAAAAAAATCACTGCCACGTAGGGCAATAAATTGTACAACGGCAAATTAGTGTCAATGTATGTGTAACCGCGAGCGCGCGTGGCTCGATTTAATTTGTGGTAGAGTTGCATTGTCCCAGTTGCTTGTGAGCCCCAGATGGGGGTTTGTGCGAAACTTTAACTAGAGCCCGTCTTTTGTTTGAATGTTCAATACTAACAGTTTGAAAATCACTATGATTCGCTTTTGTAGTGATGTATTACTGGATTTAAAAGTTGTTTCTTTATGCTTGTTTGTAGATTTTTGTAATAATGTTGCTATTAAAATATAACATTTATGAAACTTTTTCACAGGTTCTTTATAGGCATGATGGCAGTAACCAAGAACCACTTAATTTAGGTATTTATCTGATGAAATGGGGTTCATATAGTATAATAGGATAGAATAGGATAGTTATATAGATTAATAGGTAATCAACAATCATAAAACTACAAAATACAGCAATCTGCCATGTTAAGTTAAACACCAATCTGAGCGAGTTCCGTAACGTATAAAGGTTACTTGTGACGATCACTTTACTGTTTTTTAGAGCTATAATTGACACTGGCTGATAAATCAAAAACAGAAGCCATGAAACCACCAAAAGTTTTTCCTATAAAAACTTTATTTTCGTAGAAATATAACTTTTTTTGGCAATATGAAAACTTTGTCAAATCTTAAAACAGTTTTGCAAAATTAGTCATCGTGCCCATCGACGGAGCCATTACGTATATATTGGAAAAAGTACCTTTAACTACGACACTTACAATCCAATTTTTATAATATGCTTATCAGCAAAGGATACCTCCATACCTCAACTCGTCTTGTTACAACAGCTTGTAGTACTTATAAGTCTCCTCATCTCATTAAGATAAAATCAACAGTGAGGTTAATATTTGATATGAAAGTTAGACCCGGTTATGTAGAAGGTACATTAGGGAGAGACCCTTGTAGAGCAAATTTCCGCCATGTAAACGTGTCTGCGATAATTAAAAGACGATTAATGTCTCTAGATACTAAGGGTGACCTGGTCTTTGGTTGAGCCACAATGGTGCTAGGTAAATATTATATTAGGTAAAAGCTTCTACATATATTATTAAGTAAATCACTTTTCTTACCTATCTTCTTACTATCTTCAATTTCATGTTAACCATTATTGGTGTTATTTTTGTTACTAAGACTAAAAATCGACTAACTAATATGAAATCTAAGTAAAGTAATTGCACTCGATCACGAGAAATAAGACATTTGGAAAGGCTTTTGCATTTTAAGATTAAATTAAGAAACAGGTGATAAACTATCAACTGTATATTAACCTTCTTTCGAAACGTAATCGATTTAAATTCATACGTCATGTATATATTTTGAATAATTTAATTGGATATCTAATTAAATACTTTGTCTCACAAATATATATTTTTTGGTGTAATGAGGTTTTTCCTTCCAGGGCAGTTAAGGTCAAACAAATTCATGTGTTATTATTAAAAAAAATAAACATTATTATATCAATATTTCTATTTCACAATGTTACTTTTTAGAGGGTATAAAATAAAATTAAGCTTTACCATGCTTGACGCACTATCATGATCCTTTCTTAAAATGGCAAATTGGGAAACCTGTTATGATAAGTAACGCATGTAATATTTTACAAGATGCATTTGACCTGTAAAGAAATATAAGAGGCCTACGAATCAAAGATTTATCCTTAATCGTCAGTCTAGTCAATAGAAGTTCCGAATAGAAACAGATGTTTCGTTCTTTTTGGTTTTTAGCTTATAACGATAGTCTATTGTTAGTGTTCTTTGTTTTGAATGAAAGTTTACCTAACTATACATTTTGAAATACCAAAGCTGTATAACAATCACTTGTTTATATAATAATAATATATAATATATTGCAGTAAATTTTAACTGAGATTCAGCATTTCTCTCAGCTGGAATAAATATTCAAAATATTTTCTTTTCCGCTTCCATATTTCCATAGTCAGTTATTATTTTACTACAATATTAAAATAATCAATTGCAAAAACATTTCTCCGCAACAATTCATCCAAAATCCAGACTGCATAAATTCACAAGTTCTTTATGTCTGTAGGATAATTATTAGCAGAGGTAGAATGGTCAGAGTTCACTTGTTGCTCATATCGATCCATGTCCGCCCACGACCGCTCTTGATTCTGAGTTTACTTGACTTCACTTCAATAGGGTACCCTCCACAAAGGTAAACATACGACAGTACGAATCAGATATTATTTTATTCTTATTACATTCATTTTTTAAAATATTACTGCGTTTGCAGAATGTGTACTTTAATCTATAATTAATTTTTGCTTAAAAGTTGAAGGAACAAGAAACGTTTTAGTTTCATTGTTGTATAATTAAGAGTAAAAAAAAATATAATATAAAATGAAAAGATTTTTATATACCGTGAAAAATACAAATAAATATAATACAATACAAATTAAAGAGAAACTTTTTATACATAATTACTGGTTATCTTTAAAAAAAAACATTCAGCGTTTTGCTACATTGATTAATCATAGACTGTGGCCCGAATATGATTTTAATGATGAAAAAGATATATGATGTCATTTTAGAGCCAAGTTTCTGAATCTACACGCCCTAACTTCACAAGTTTACCGTCCCGAAGGCGAAACGAAAGCCTTTTGTGTTTGCAAAAATCTAGTTTTTGAAGTAATGTGTCATGCGAATATTTAGTTTCTGAAGTAACGAAACAGCTAAGCCATTACATTTTTACTAGAGATGTAGAGTTTGAGGAGTTAAGGTTGGTAGATTTAGGACGTGTAGATTCAGAAGCTTGGCTCTGCATGAGATCTGATTGCCTTTTACAGGGAAGGCTATATGCAGTCGTCTTGGTAACATTTTACATGAAAATATTTTCAGCAGAATGTTTTATTGTTTATTATTTTTTTTTTGTTATTTCTTGGCGATTTTGTAAAAAGTTACGTAAACATGTATTTTTTATTTCTAACAAAAATCCGTATACAAACTTCTACCCTCCAATTTTGGGGGTTGTGGGGCAAAAGTATTAGGTTTATGTTTTTTTTGTTGTTTGTATATAAACTTAGTTTACATACTAAATTTCAGCTCTCTACCACTTCCGGCAGTACATTAACCTTTTGATGATAATCAGGTGTATTTAATATCAACAAAGCAACATATATATAATAACAACAAACATCAATAAGGTTTAAAGAATCAGAGATATGCAATTAAAACTTTGTGGGTTTTGTTAGTCTATTATTGAATTCATATCCTAAGAATTTGAACTATCTGGTATATCGAAAACCAAAGATATGAGGGTTCAAGAAAAGGACGAAGCACTTTGAGAAAAGGCATTGACCTTACACTTCGCTTGGTTCATCTTGGCGGGGCACGACCGTGCCTCCAGATATGTGTTATCATCATCAGCCTAATTATAAATTTATGTATGTAATGATAATATCTACAGATGCTCGACATAAGGCAAGTTTTAAAATAACTATTTTGAAAAGAAATAAAAAATGTCTTCACTAAAGTCTACCTTCCATTTTAATTAAAAATTCACCAACAGTACCTTCAAGTTTACACCTTGAATAAAGTTGTGCTTCAAGTATAAGTTTCAGATCTTCCTAAATATGCAAAAACATTCATCGTTCCGACACCTTCTTACTAAGGCATACATTACTTAGACTGTTTTTAGATCTAAATAAAACCCGTTTTTAGTTAACAAAGTTATTTAGTTTGGCACCTAAGTAAATTTGCTCTCATAGCTTTCAAAGGACTGGTCTTATAAATAAACATGTAATAAATTATGTAGGTACAAGTAACAAAGCCGGTAGTGCGGCGGGGGTCACCCAAAGTAAAAGGGTCCTCGTATTAAGAGCTCTTCTCACTTTAGCACTGAGGTTTACTTCAAGAAAGCACTCGTTAATAGCTGTGCAAAAGCACTGTAATTCCTATTCATTTTAAATGCAATTTTTATTTAGAGTTTCATTGGTATTTGAAATGTTTATATTTTTATTAGTAATCACGAAGTATGTACTTAGTAAGGAGGCTAGATAGTGATATTTTATAGTAGTTTTTACTTATGTTATTGGATATTTTATTAGCAATTTTATTATATGAAGTGAGCAAAGATATATGACTCTCTTGACGGTAAGTAACGTCCTTGGTAACGTAACCTGGCATGTTTGTAACAATTTATATATATGCTATCCTTGGGCTTATGTCTATGCTATTAAAAGCTGTCAATGATAAACATTTTTACGCAAATACGAGGCAATATTGATACCCCTGAATAACTACTTTGTTGTGGCTTTTGTTTTGTTTATAGGACCACTCTTAACAAAAATCAAAATCTTACAAACGCATTATTTCACCACCGTATTTCAGTAATATGTTTGCTTATTATAAACCACAAGGTATAAATTAAACATACGAAAACCGTTGTTCTGAAAACCACAAAATGAATAACCTAATTTAATGTTGTTTTTTCTCCGAATTCCTCAACATAGATGTCTTGAACTTGGTCAGGTGTTATTTTAAGCGAAATTATTGCTATTTCTCACGTGAATTTTATTGCAAAATCATAACCCGCGCAGCAGTAAACACCAAATTCCAAGCATCGCGTGATCAAACAGCTGTCATTTGAAATGTATGCATGTGGTAATCGTCTAAATGACATGTTTTGTACTAGATGGAATATTTTGATAGTACAGTCCAACTTTAATGTTCGAACCCGATATTAAATACTTACTTGGTATTCTGTTGATAGCCCGTAATGGCCTCAGTACTCTGATTGTCCTGATCGCTGATAAGTTTATATTTTCCACGTTGAGTGCGTATTCGAGTGCTCTGTAACAAAAATGATACTAATAAATACAAATTATATTCCGTGCTGGAGGTAATTTTATATTCTACTTTAGTTTTGCTCTCATTAATTTCTCCGACATTGTCGTAAATATCAGAATACACATGAGTATGACGACTATGATGATTAAAACTTAATACTAGTTGATCCCCACGGTGTTGCAAGCGTTTGTTGTTGTAACCGTGGGCAACGCCGCGGGACGAAGCTAGTCTAAAAAGAGTTAGATTTACTCCTTATATCATCAGGTATCTGCCAGTTAAGGTCCGGTCGAAATCTGTCCAGCCCTTCCAGATTATTATCCGGAACAAACAGACAGACAAAAATTGAAAAAAGAAAACTATATGTGCCGTGTATACATACTTGCATTTAGTAACAAGCTGTTATTTTAATGTTACAAGCAGGCACTCCAATTTTATTTATTTGTATAGAAAAGTCGACCCTCCTAACTTAAACTGCGTTTCTCGAATTTTTTTTCCATTTTTCAACATTTTTAATTGCCGTTTTGTTCTTATTTGTTGTAGCCAACCTTAACCCTTTCTTCGAAGAAGAATTAGTAAAATGAGTCAAGCCATTTATGCGTGATGCTATGACCAAGGGAAATAGGGGTTCATTTTTATAATGACATAGGTGTAATGCGTCTATTTACTGAATAATTATTGACATAAAAAATAATATGTACTGTCGGTTATCTCATTACTTTATCTTTAAATAATCAAACTATAAATCAGAGTTAAGTGAATAGTTTTAAAACCATTGGTAAAATAGGACAATAATATCTTCCCTTAGAAGTGTCACAATTTCGTAAAGTAAGCGCAACCTTTTGTAAACACATGAAAATTGAAATAATTTATTCCTAATTTATTAAGAGCAAACTCTTTAATATTAAAAAAAATACTATAACGCACCTTTCAAACATATAGGTACATATAATTTAAAACTAAGAGTTTCCTTACCCAGCCATTACTATGAAAAAATCCAATCTGTTCCACGAATCAGCTAAATAGGTTCCGTGTCCATAAATGCCCATCGCCACCATTTTGATTGACATTTCCAAAGTGAAAAATGCAAATATTATGTCATCGAAAACCTGTAAATGTTTAAATTTGGATAACAAAAAAAACAACAATTTGAGTGTTATAACATCGAGGTACAAATTAATCTGAAAAAGAAAACTTCATTCATTTGAAAAAATAATAAAACAAAAGAAAATAAATCTAGGATGCCACATTTCTTCTTTTTGACCAGTGTTCTTTTTTCAATTTTGCAGAGTGCAGGCGTCAAGGAGAATTCATTCCAGAATATTTCAATAACTTTTTCTATTGTTGTCAGTTGATCTGCGAATCTTTTGTTTTTTTTTCGTTTTTTCATCTTAATAGTTCCATTTATAAATTGGTTTACTATATTGTCTATGATCTAGATATTGTAACATGAAAAATTATAATCTTCCATATGGTTATGTATGATTCTTTAAATGTTACAAGCTTTATTTTCCTGTTAAATCAAATATGTTTCACATTTTGCTGTAAATTTTATTTTCTATGATATTAGGACTTAAAAGACTAAATGTTAAAAGGTTTTTTTTCTATGTTCTGAGCATTAATTACATTAAATGATTTCTTATAACTAGTAACATACTGAACTGAATTCTGCGTTTCTCTAACTTCTTTATTGAGTATATCTAATTGGTATATCAGTAAACTAATTATAATGATACAAAAATATTGAAATACGGTTTTATAGTCAAGTCAGCAAATTTGATAATTTAATCTACCTATAGTAATAAGTAAACTTTACTAAAACTTACCTGTAATATTTTGCATCTGTTTGTAATACACTGGTCATCGACGCAGGGCTGGTACATACCTAAGGTTATGCAGTTCAAAAGGATCACCAACATTGATATCCTTTCAAACCACGTGCAGACAATAGTTAAGAAAATCATTGTACAAAAAGTAGAAGTTTATATATAGACTAAAGTAATATGTTTATTAAACGGGACTTTATCTTCTTTATTACCCGTTTCTCTAAAGTCAAGAAAAACAACAAGATATGTCTTGTTGTCTATAAAACATATTGTAACTAAATAACTTTATCAAGGAATTTTAGTCCCACGTGATGATCACAACTAAATAAAGAATTGATAAATGAATAGTTATTTGAGATAGATATAGTACGTGATGCTTATCAAATTTTTTAATTAAATTAAATTATATAAAGTTAATTAGTACAGAAAAACAGTATACGAATTCATTTGTGTACGAAAATAGCCCATTATCGCCCATCTCCAGCAAAGTACAGACATAAGCGTTCTACATTCTTAACAGTAGATTAGAAAATTAAGCTTTACATTACAAAAAAAAACACTATAATGAGTATGGATGAGTGTGAGTGTGTGTGTGTATATATGTGTGTGTGTGTGTGCATGTGTGTGTGTTGTGTTTTATGAAGTCAATCATCAGTAGGTAGTAGTCTAGTCTATCGGTAGTGTTTCAGGTAGAAATTAGTGAGTTACACAGTCAGATACCTTATACATACGTTAACAGTAAGTTACGAGGATAAAGATTACCAATAAACTCAATGTTTTGGAATGACGTCATACGATAATCCATTAAATAACGATTTACAATTAATTAAATGTTGACATTTTTATATTACTTTTTTTATGTATACATATATTTTAATTTACTGTACACACATAAACAAAAGGAAAAGCAAAGTTCTTATATATAAATAATGCAATTGGCAATATTTTACAGACAACATTAATACGTAAAAATAATATTATAGGTAAAATAGTTAGGGTGGTATATTACACCTAAAAGCATTTACTATTTTAGTAGATGCATGACATTATTATCATATAGAATTACGAATCCCTCTGTTATTCAATATTCCTATTTAAACGAAAGTGCAAAGATAAAACCACAGTTAATTATATTTTCTTAATTAAAATCAAATGTTTGTTCAAATGATTACTTTAGCGAAATTAAAGCCATACCAAAGAGAATTCCTTATTATGTTTTCAGTTAGATATCAATTGGTTCTCCAGTCCCTTGACAAATTTCAGGCCTTGGTTTTACTTTGGTGACTTAAAAGTTATAACAGTTCTCATCAGCTCTATATTAATCTAAGTAAATGTAAATTGAATAATAAAAACATTTTGGTTACAAATAAAAATATATACATGAAACTTGAAAAGTAAATTATGTGTCCTCATGACGTGAAAAATTGTATGAAATATAAATGATGGAATATAATTTCAGAATAGCATCAAAGAGAAAGTTATGGAAGTTATAAACAATAAAATATAGGTTTGTAGAAAAACCCGTGTCAATAGATTCTTTGATTTTCATTCCAGTCAAATCAGAAGACGATATCTGCTTGAAGGATACTTGCAATGCGAAAGTACCTATTGCAAGTAACAGGTATTTACCAAGCTTAATAAGTATTATATTAGAGCCTGTCTAGTCTGTGGTTAAGCATTGTGGTTACAACCGTCGATTTTCTTTACGGGCCCAAATTCACCAGTACGAAACAAAGTTCGTTGCGGTCAGGTACTATTGCATGTGTTGTGGCTTAGGTGGGATTAGTTTAGTGTTGTGCTATCGGTGCCGATTTGTTAATGACCACATAAAGTCCTTAGTTAGTTGGCCAGAATAACGTTGTGGTAACATTTATGTACGTTATAGCGTCTAGTTCTCTGACCAGTCATAGGTATGGACTATATTACTGGTACATAGATCGAGGACATATAGACAAGGTATTGTCTACTCATACACGTCTAAATAATTATCAACATAGATGTATTTCAAAATATTTCTATGTTTCAATAAGAGCCAGTGCTAGTGACAGACATTACAGCACTGTTGTTTCAATTACTTGGGTCTATCATTTACATTTTTCTTTGTACTTTGCCAGTTTTCCCGTTATGTTATATAAGCAGTTTATGACAATAGAATTATTCCTGAGACGTGATTCTGATTAAATTCATGGATGGTAAAAATGTTGTGTTTACTATACTGCTACCTACACTTTCACGTATACCCGCGCCAGATTATGTATGTTGTATGTGCACGTCTAATATTTGAAGTTGAAATTTAATTATTAAAGCAGTGACTTAGTCGAAAATATCAAATTTTTGTTGTGTTTGTTTATTGATATGGTCTAACAACTGTGGGTATTAAATAGTGCTCTAATCGAAGAGCACGCAAGTAAAACCTTTACTAACAGAATTGATATTAAATTCATAGTATAAAATTGCATATTAAGGCGGCTCAAATTCAATAGCATCAATTGGCTAAAGTCTTGTAATTCTTAGTCAAATATTTTAATATATAAGTAGCTATTATAGAAAGATAAAACAAGTAACAAAAGTTACATTAGAAGGTACCCCAATGACTACTTTTTGTACACAACATATTATTTTCCTACAGATAGAAACTTCCTGCTCCGTTGATATCCTTCAAACCAAAAATTCAAATTCAAATTCAAATGAACAGATTTTTATGGTCTAAAGTTTACTTTAATAATACAATTATTAAAGCGAATATATATAAGCAAATAGCACCTCCTTCATATGTTTTCAAAGCCATGTTACTTGCTTCATTGTAAGTAAAATAATACCGAGTATAATGGCCGTCACCATTAAGGCTAGACCTGCGATGTTTATTATTTTTGGGCTGGGTCGCTTGCATTAATTACGGGATACGGAAGTGTGGTTTCAGCTTCCCGTGTCAGTGGCCGGTTACAGTTACAGTGGTAAGTTTCGTGGTCACTGTTTGAATGCTAATTGCATTACTGATTTTATCACAAACAATATTTAATTTCATTTGTTGCTTCTTTTAAACTTTAAAGTATAGGTATCAACAGCAGATTAAGACCTTACAATAATCTACTACTAGACATGAGCCTCTATTTCAGATGGAGGTTTTGACCTGCTTTACCACGATGGCCAGAAGAGTTGGTAAAAGGATTGTTTAAAGATTACCTTCTTTTTACAGTAATGTTGTCTTGGGTACTTTGTTCCCTCAATAGCCTCTTATAACACTCAGAGGATAAGGAGAGGTGGTGATACTCTGTGTTGTTAATCCACTACCACACGGATAGGTATAACTAAAATAATTGTGTTAGAATAATTGTACAAAAAATAATTATAGTTAGGAAAATAGGAGTAAGCTTTTGAAAGGATCACGCATCATTAGGCGTGAGTTACAAATAAAGATAATCAATACTTATAAAATATCGTAGTATCATTGAATGAAATTCAGTTTGGAGAACGGATTAGACTACTTCGAAGCACAGTAACTTTATTTTATTTAATTGTATTTTGAAATGAAGAATATTTAAGAATTTTCTGTTTAATCTTCAATCAACTGGGGATGATTATGCTTCATGGTATATACATTCATATGCCTCCTATATTTATATTTAACTTTATTTAATTTTGAATATAAATCAATTGATTCGATAATCAATTCAAGTGATGGTGTATCTACACTTCTATAATACAGTTACATTAATTATATAAATAACAATATTCGTAAGAATCGTTTTCGTCAGTATCACTGACAAACTTCTTTAATTTAAATTCTTAACTTATTTCTTGCTATCATATATCTATATGAATAGAAGACTAAAAATATAAAAAGCATTACAACTGCGGAACAACCTGCTTTCAATAGATTTCCCTAGAGACAGCTATGGGGCTCTTAAAACGGACATTTTTACGACCTTTACCGGTCATTTAAAATGGGGTTTTAGTGTCTGAAACTTCAATGGACAGTTACAGAAATTCATCAGACGGGAACCCCCTTTACTGGCTTTAAACAGTGTTGCCAGATGTAAATTGTAATTGTATTCAACAACAGACATCTTATTTGAATATATAAGATTTTCGCTGTAGGCAAGAAACCGCGATTCACCGTGACTCGTGTTTAACATTATGCTTCCCATCTGTTTGTTAAAAGGCCTTTACAATGGTGATCTCCGTGCAAAGAGAGTTACGTCAAAGTGCTTGCTACATAAATCAGCTTACGCTAATTTGTTTATCATTGTTATGTTTGAAGGCTAGTTTTATTGCACTTAAAACAGCTTTGAAGTTTTGGGGCTAAGCGGCTGTAAAGTTAATGGATCCTTATGGATCGTGATAAGCCGAACACTCTCCTTCAGTCGAGTATTTGAGCGTAAATTGATGTTTTATTTTCGAGAAAGAAGCTACTCATATACTACTCTATTACCCATTAGGAAGAAATATAACAGCGGTAATAGCCGTAATCACGTACAACGTCGGAATGATAGCCAACGTGACATAAAGTTTGTGGGAGCAAATTCTACGTAATGTCCTTGTTTATACAAAATGTATACTTTAGAAAGCAGATCAATATTGTAATGACCTTTTTTTATACATGAATGATAAATTGGTAAATGATAATGTAGTTGTGTCTACCTTGCTGACTACTTCGCGCATTTGCTGGGTAAATTAGCATCAACACACTCAATGTATAATACACACGATAGAGAAGAAATTTCGACGAGTCTTCTAGACTAGATTTCGAAAGTTGTAGTTTTAAGCCCCTGGTAGACTATTTATTGAAACCTTTAGTATAGACAGGGATTAATTAAGAATATGTAGAAAAATAGTCATAATAATCTAAGATATTCTTCAGTAAAAATATCAAATACAACTTTACATTACATGCATCTTAAATTTGAACGAGAATATTATTCTGGTTGAATTTATACAGGGATCATGGATTATTTTATAAGTAAATTTTACACTTTAATATATATGTACAAATAGTACAAATAGCCTACGAACAAATAGTTTCATATCACAGAAGTCTAAAGTATATATAATGTGTATATTGTTCTCTTTTTATATGATTTCTCTTTTTAGCAATCAATCACTTTAAATCTTCGTTTACTAATAATGAACTAAGAGGTGCTAGCTAATTGTATAAGAAATTTGTCATCGCATCAAATCGAAGTTGGTTTTGCAGCGCACTCATTACAAAATCGACTCTCTCATTCCTAAGACTGGGTTTTTTAATCCAAAAAAGAATTGCTAAAAAATACTAGTTATTGATTAAATGTTGCAGATATTAATGGTTATTCTACAAAAAATAATGAATAAAAGAAACCCTAACATGAGTAAAGTAGTTTCAGGTATTCCAATTACGCCTGCATTTTTTAGTACCCATATTTACTATAAAAACTACGAAACGAAAATTAAAAGTCCTAAATAAAGGGCCTCAGCATTTTGAATATTTTAAATGTACACAAAATCTATGGAGATATAATTGAAAAGGACCAGACTTTGAAGACATAAGTCCTAGCTTAATCCACTTACGTCGTCATGTTGTTGAGGTCATGTTTTAAGGTTTAATTAGCTTAAGGCAGAGCCTAAGATTAGTTAAAGTCTTGTTTAGTCTCACAAAGGAACGTGCGAACAAAATTACGTAGGCCAAATGTTTCTAATTTGTTTTGAACTTACCAAATTCGTAAGTATTAAACCTATCTACTCTAAAAGTTTGATCTAATTTAGGAGTCAAATTGAATTATCATAACTGAAGAGCTAATTTGTGGGTGAATAATGAGGAATACACAATGAAATATGTTCTTACAATCAGTAAAGATTAATTGTATATTCGTATAAAAACTCCTTTACCTGAACACAAAATTATTGGATTTGGCACCAAGACATTCCTTGTAGTTTTTCTCATTATTCATAAAGTATTATATATTTCTTTACAATTTCGATTCGTGCTATATTTGACTCCTTTATTAGTTTAGAGTTATTATTATCAAGCCCTCTTAAAGTACTTATTTTATTATATTTTTAGTATTTGTTGTTATGGCGGAAACAGAAATACAGCATCATCTGTAAAAATTTCAATTGCCTAGCTATCACGGTTCATGAGATATAGTCAGGTGACAGACAAGTGGACGGACGGACAGACAGATGGACATTAGAGTCTAAGTATTATGGTCCCAGGGTGCGGAACCCTTAAAATAATAATTTTATTTTGAAAACCAATCCATTATTTGTTACAAACTAATTAAAACACACATTTACAGTTCCAGTCGAGGTACGAAATATACAAATATATCAAGTATTTCAAAACAATCGTTTGAATCTTATCCTTCGGACTTCGTTAGCCATTATATTATAGAAATAGAACTTGTTCATATCAAAAGGCCTCTCCCTATTTTACAATATTATTTCAAATATAAATTTAAGTAGGAGTTCAAGAAATTAAAAAAAATCGAAATCACCAGATTGACCAAATTATAAGTGGTGTAAAAGTATTTGTTTAACATTATGCAACACTACTCGGTAGCGGCATTGAGTCAGCTCGGCTCCAGTCGACCATAAAACTGTCGTTAAATATGCTGAATCTTGTATCCTTATATCTATATATACTATATATATATAGACTGTAATACATTATTTCATAACGACACCGGTTTTTGCAAGTCGCATGTCACGTACATGCGACTTGCAAAACCTGAATTCTTTTCTTTCTAAAAACCTGATTTCATTCGTGTTTGAACCTGGATGATTTTTATGTAATGACTGTAATTATGAGATTGTTTTAACGATTTTCCGGAAAAATATAGATATGTAGAATGCATTTATCAAATCTAAAGCTCTATAGGTGCATAATAACAAAAAGTCACCCAGGTAGCCCAAATCATCGGGTAAATGAATGTCATGCAAACGGAAATACAAAAATTCTTGACACAAATACAGTCGGTAAAAATGGTCTTTATGTCGTCGACGATTCCCCTTATCTTCGTCAAAAGCCACTGAAGTGTCTTCGTGGACTCTTGTCCGTATTGTCGAGTTACGTATTCTTGTTTCATTTGCGTCCACATCTAACATTTTTTTGTTTAATCTTTCGGGTGAATTGAAAAATGTGTACTTTTTTAAATAAACATATTTAGAGGTCGAAAGAGGTACTATTTCGTAAGAGTCTTACTGTCCTGAATGCCCTATGAAAGTTTGGTAGAAAGTCAATAAAACAAAATGACATTCATCTGACATAAAAGAGCGCGTCGGTTATTCAAATATATATTGAAATGCTTACTAGTGGTTATGTTGAATTTCAGCACACTGATTTTAAATTTACGGAGAATAAATATAATACTGAATAACTTATCGTTTTTTAAATGTATATATATAGAGGCGCTCATAGCCCAGTTGCATTCGGTGATTAGAAACAATCATCGAGGGTAAGCAACGATGGTGCGGACAATACCTGGATGGGTGACCGCTGGTGGCATGTTACCATGAGCGTCTCCGTGATTCGGAGGTCACGTTAAGCAGTCGGTCCCGGTTGTTATCATACGATAACAGTCGTGAAGCATAGTTGGAGGCCTTCGGGCGGCTTAAAAACATCCAACGGCAAGATTTACGTAGCCACAACGTATTCTTGCCAGTCCCCAACCCGCACTTGGCCAGCGTGGGGACGTATGGCCTTAACCCTCTCCTGAGAGGAGACCCGAGCCCAGCAGTGGGACATTATGGGTCGTTGTTGTTTGTTTGTTGTTGTTTTTAAATGTATAGAGTTTCAGAACAAACTTAATAAACATGACTGTTAATAATATGCAGATTTATATCACTACGTTACAAAGCAAACTAATTTGTCACAAATTAATTTTGACATTAAGTACGAGTGCTTAATACTGGAAATAGTCCTCCCGCAATACTCTCCTCAATAATCGGTTCTGTGTAATTAATGCTTTTTGAAGGGATAATTGCCTTTCAACCGCATCCTGTTTCGAGTTTGTTATATTTATTTGTATATATACATCAACATCAAATTTAATCATGTTAGCGAAATAACTGAAATAAGCTTAATATCAAAATTTTCGCAACATGTTCTTAATTAATTTAAATCGCGGGATTGAGAGTATTAAGTCTGCGGAAAATCAAACTACGACTACAAAGTACAGTCAAGATCAATAAGAGGCGGGGATAATTAATTCAATGTGGAATAGTCATTGTGAAGAAAATTGAAGTCTCAGTGCGCTTGTAAGCATTTGCAGTATCAAAATAGAAACGCCACTTGAATATACGTCTATACGAATTGTTACTAAGCCTTTGCGAAACCAATTGACTCAAATCAAACGGCGTCCTCAGATTTATTCCTATAAATTGGATGAATATAATTTTAAAGACGACTTTTCATTCTATTAGATACACAAGTCACTATTAATAATGTACTGTCGTAATACTCGAAATGTTTTTCAAAAATATCTTTTGTTCTATCTATTGATTACAAAACGTGCAATAGTTTCAATTTTTGTTATAATTTGAAAGGTACCGTACTAACTAAGATGGCCTCTAAAGAGAAAAGTGATATGACGAAATGAAAACGTATAAAGCGAAATAGCGATAGCATAAACGTGGAAACAACAAAAAAGTAGGTCATATTCACAGAACTCCATATTCACAGCAAATCAGTGCAGAAACATACAAATTTGAATTGTATTATGCGAAATAAACCCATATTTATCATAACTTTATTCAGCACAAATTGTTGTTGTTAAATATTATTTGCTGTTAACAAAATTACCAAATAAAAACTGACCACACCATAATGTCATCGCTAGAGTTCAATTAAGGCGTGTCTATCTGTTTCATTACAAGCTTTTGTTTGTTTTGATGCGTGTAATTCAGTAAAAAAATAAATGATTTTGTTTTAACATGAACAAAGGTCGCCGCCACAATTTTGTTTACCCTTTTTACTCTAATGACCTGTAAAATGAATCCCTACGCCCACCGACCCTTTAACGCTTCATAACCTACGACGGGGAAATATTATCTAACCTTTTACTGCCATTGAAACCTTAAGCTGCAGAAAGCCGATAAATAGCTGCAACTTAAACTTGTCGGGTATACACTTAGAGGACTTATTGAAATTTATTGCATTTAATGTTTCATTGATACCGAGGTGCGGTATCTTCTAAGCTAATGGGTACCAATATTTATCATTCTAAACATAATTCTTTACATTTCTTCTATTCTCCTATTTGTAATACTTAAAGTCTAAATCAAGTGCCAAACGAAGCAAAATTCTCCATCGATATATTCACCAAAATTGAATTTGGTTGAAACAAATTCAATTTTGATATATTCACCAAAATTGAACTTGTTACAACCGTTTTCAATTTTATTTTCTCTTTTACGAGTTTTTTTAGAACGCATACTCTATCCAGAAAAAAACAATAAAATTCTTGAAAGTTATAAAAGAAGTATTTGCGACATTCAAATATTTTTATTAATAGTTTACTATTTTTTGATAAAATTGCACTGATATTCTTTTTTCTTTTCGTTTATTTCATCATTTCAATTCAAATTCCTATTAAATTAAATTTTGACTTCAAGAGATATATTGGTTGTAATAAACAAACTTAAATGTGGATTGCTCATTGTTTGCTGGTAAGAATTTGTTAAAACTTCAACTCGTCTTCTATTTATTTGTCATTGTTATCTTTCAATTGATTTTAGCGTTGATACCATGATCAATAGAGTTCAATGCCTAGTAGATTGGCGCTGGCCATGGATATGATTGTAATAAATAATTCATTATATTTATACCTTTTTTAAAGCATAAAATTTTTATTAAAAGGGCTTCTATCAATCTAAACCTTTTAGAACCACATTAGATATTCGACAATTACATTTTAAACTTCTACTAAGCGACTGGAGGTTCGTGTTCGGCAATTTTAATGAGTAATCTCATTGCATTATGTGGAACGAGCCGGCTAATATCACAAAAGGTTTGTGTTATGAGAGGGAAATGGGACCGGCCTACCTATTGTGACGACAAGCGGCGTCTAACGCTCGTTCAGATTGTTCCACTAGGCCGCCATTAATGAGCTAGTATGAATGTACAGTTTTACAGAGCTGAGCTTTTATACTCCTGTATAAATGTAATGGATATTTTATGTGTCGACTTTTTATCTTGACTGAATTATTATTGTATGCCACTGTCAATAACAATATGGTCTCTAGAATGTCTAAACCTCTGGGCTATTAATGTGGTCAAGTATTCAACATCATAAGCATATAAAAGGGGTGTTGTAGGTAATAACAAGCTAAACTTAAAATTTAAAAACACCCAAGCACTCAATAGAACCCTAAAAATGCCTTACATCAATATGGAAAAGAGCCGATACTATTATTATTGGTATTAACCAAACATAGCTAAGAACCTCCGCAAGGAAACTGGCTTTGGCTGGCAAATGAAAAAAAACACACACAGCGTAATCGGTCCGGTCCACCGAAATAGATACTCACCCTCCCCCGAGATACAGGGGCGGGGATTTTATACTTCGGTAAACTCACTCGGTTAAAAGTCAAGACAAATCAACACCGGTTCTCTATGAAACCGGTGTTGATTTTCGTGGTATATCTCTGGATGAATCTAATCGGTAATTTGATTTGTGCGCGAAACATAGCTTTTCCATTCCATTGTTAGCCTCAATTAAAATTAACAAAACCATGTAATAATTATTTCATGAATGCTATTAAAGGACAATTTTGTACTTATGTAAAAGCGTGACACGAAACGACATTAAAATAGCTTTTTTATGAATCCCAAATAAGCTATTCACAAAATAATAATGGCCTCGCTATTGGTTTCCGCATTTTCATTGAATGATTGTCATTGATTGTTCATGATACGTTTTTTATTGCCCGTAAAACGGCCATAACCTGAACGTTCAGACCCTCTCTTGTTTATTCAATTGCTAGTTTTATTCCGAGGAATGTACGTATCGTACCACTTTTAGTCCCAAAAAAAACTTCTTATGATGTGTTTATTGGTGACTATTATTGATTCAATTCTAAAAATCTAGCATACTAAGGGATCCGTATAAGCTTAATAGAGGTTAAATATCTAATTTTCTAATGTTTTGTAGTTATTTTCCGATTGAAAATCTTATCGTTCCAAAAATTCTTCTCTTGACATCGGTATACGTCACTTGCAAAATCAAAATTCTCATTGACATCTTCTGTAGTATACTGCCTACTATTTATTTCACAGGAAAAAATTGAATTTGCATTGCTTTAAGCTCAACAAAAATTGTTAATGTGGTCGGTCAGGTGTAATATAAATGGAATTGATTGCTTACTTAAAAACGTGCCTTTAATATCCACTAGTTTTATTTTAACTTTTGTTCATTATACAGCGAAGCTTTTTAACTTTAGTTAAATGGTAGTATTTAAAATAAAGTTTTGATAAGTCATATACTCAGAAAATATGTTCGTATTTTAATCAAAAAATATTCCCGATGAAGAAATGGAAAGTTGCAAGTAGAAATAGGGACTAAACGAGGCTCTATCTTGAAGTGAAGAAGTGTACGATAGCGGTTCTGATTTCAAATCATCGAGTCTCCCACTTTAATATTTCATTCTTTACAAATGGCCTGACATTTCTTAACGAGTTCTGTTTAAATGAAAAACTGAGTCAACACCATTATTATTTGAATGATATTATGTATATTTGGCCCTTAAAAGCGTCGTTATTAGGCACTTCAACTTTAGAAGTTATTTGAGATGAAAATATCTGTTTTTATTTGAGTACTTTTAAATATGGTTCACAAAAAGAAACATTTAATAAGAAAATATGTTTTACAATAATTTTACGTCATATTAAACGTGCTTATAAATAATAAGCGGGGATCTTGTAATTGAAATATTAGAAAAAAAATCACTGAAGAATTACGATATTGAATAAGGATTACAAATAATAAGGCTCGACTTACAATTTATAATTAAATCTTGGAGTAAATCTATTGACAGTCGACAATAGTGACGCTAAAAGTTAATAGGATTGGTTTCAGCGATGCTTAAGTCTTTTCAAACTGGGCTATTTATTTAAGATCGACTTTGTATCCCCATTTTATTAAAGCCAGAAGTCAAGATAAGAGCTTTCTTTCAAGTGAGAGTGCCAAGTCTATCATTAGGCCGTTATTGCTTTTTTTATAAACTAAAGCATAAAAATTTAATTAAAAGCAAGAAAATTAATAACGTAAATGAGTATGCATACAGTTTGAGGATATCTTTAACCCATAATTAGCATCACCTTTCATAGCAAATTGCTAAAATTATGCTGTATATCATATTTAAATGAACTATAAGGTTTTATGCTAAGAGCGGCGATAGCACAAAAACTAACATCGCTGGGCATATTTTATAAATCAGCAACAATTTTTATTTTCATTCATGACGAATGAATAGTTATGAAGTCCATTTCCATTTATTAATAAATATGTTATATAGTGCATATTGAAATCAGCACTTTGCATTGTATTAGTTTGCAAACAATATTCTGAACGAGAATAATGCAGAGCATTTGCAAAACATTGCTTCCCGGGCATTGAACCTGATGCTCTTAAATATTTTAATGAAAACACCAAACTCGAGCAGATCATTATGGGAGTATAAAGCGCTGCAAAAGCAAGGGGTATTTTTGTTGTTCTGTTGGGAAATGCTGCCTGCATGGCTAAGTAAGATACACGCTGACATTCATATAATATCACGTGTTGAATATGATTCGAATAGTAGATCTAGATTAATTTTTTTTTTTTTTTATGTCACTTAAGGGTAACAATGGTTGTAATCGACAATATGTGAATATTGAATTCACCTCTGTCTATCTCATCTTTATTGTCCATGGGAAGAAAACTGAATACTCGAAGATATATTTATATTTTTGTACATTACTTGAGGATCAATAACGGGGATATTTTAATTAATTTACCTAAAAGTCGGTTATACCCTAAAATGAATCTCGGGATCCTGAAATCGGCTTACACAACAATACTTGAAAAACATTACTATAAGGTGACCTGCTTCTGGTTCTGTTAGATCACCACCATAGGAAGGAATAGGAAACAAGTCTAAATAAATTGGTTCTTTGATGAAAGGTTGATTCTATATCACCAACCAAACGAGCACAACTTGGTTTGATTGCAAATAGATTTTAATAATTTAGGAAAACAAAACAAGCGATTTTAATGTTATCGCCTAAACCTATGTCTAGCTTTGGCAATCTTTTGGTGTATCTAAATCTGTATCACTGTTTTTGACCTACGCGAAGTAAATATACGTGAATGAACGGGAATTTTCATTGGCTGATACCTGACAGTTGTTTACCAAACCCAAGACGGTATCTAATTTTCTGAATCATAAACATGTTTACTCTACGATAAGTTGCACAGGGTATAATCAATTTTATTCGTTCTTCTCTACAAACTTACTTAATATTATAAGACTGTATTATAGCTTGTTTACAAATTACTTTTCAAGGTTGAGCTGTATTTTTGTTCTCAGAATGGTAAATATTATATTTTGGTGAGATTATTTACTCTATGCAAGGAAGTGCCAAATTTTGTGAATACAATATCTCTGTTTCAAAGTATAAAATTCAGTAATTTTAGCTGTCTGTTCGCCTAGATCTTTTGAATAACTCAACGGATTTTAATACAGTTTTGCGTAATACATAGAGTGATTCAAGAGGAAGGTTTATATAAAACTAAAGGAAACCCGAGAATTTCAAAGAATTTGGCGGGACGGGAAGAAATTTACACAAGATAAATGTTTATTTATTAGTTTTTGTTTGTCCTGGATATTTTTTATATTGTATACTTTGCAAAAAACTGAACTATACATGATCATGTATTGCTATCATTATAGTTATAAATATTTCGGACATCTAACACACTACGCCATCTATCTAGTCCCAACCTAAGCAGAGCTTGTTGTTGAGTGTATACTTTTTTTTATAAATACATACTTATTATACGTAGAAGACATCCAAACTCCTAAGCAAATATTTGTAGGTCATACAAAGATTTGGTCCAACCCGGAAATCGAAACCGAGACCTCAAGCACAGCAGTCGCATACGCTGCTACTGCACCAACGAGGCAGTCCTATATATATAGTTAAACCATCGAATCCGGTTCGCCTTCAGGGTTGCTGAAGTCCAATGTCAGGCTCTCCGTGAGAAAACAGGTGTTCAGGTAAAACCGGTTGTGCCAATCCCAAATAGTCTTGAGAATAATAAAGGCTAGGAAGATGTTATATGTTATGTTACTTAATTATAAATAATAATTTTAACCAATACCCCTGCTTACACAAATTGACCTTAATCAATCTGTAGGATCGATATCTATAAGTTTTAAGTCTCAACCCACACATTATTTATTTGAATTGATTTAAGCCTTGTGTTAATTCTAATATCGTTTATATTCTATGGCTCATTCAAAAGTTTGTAAAGTAGTTTTTGCTTCTTCCATTCTGAATACTGTTTTAAGAGATTATCTTTAAATGTGAATAGAGTAATCAATAGAGGTGCGACGATATTTTGGGGTCGTCACTCAGGTAGTTACGAAGGGTGACTAGGGCTAACACTATTAGAAATATCTTGATACTAAAATATTATCTAAGCCATAGATCTAACTAAGTGGCGTGAAATTGGAGAGGCCTGTGTCCAGCAGTGGACTGCGATAGGCTGATGATGATGATTGATTTTGACAAATGGAACTTGAAAATTCAATGATGAGTCTAATTCAATGAAAATCACGTAAGGAAGAAATTAACCTATAAATTGTAGAATACTAAGTATGCTGATGATGCAAAAATCATTAGTGCGACAGAATCATTCATAGATCATTTTTTTCTGCTAGTGTATATGTGAGCTAAAATTCTAGTAATGTTTCTGTTTCACCTGTATACGAGGATCATTTATGTTAAACACAATATACATACAATAGATATTGAACAAAATTATTATTGACCTTTTCGTAATATTTGAATATTATAGTTTCCGAGAAGGAAGGCTAATAGCTAAATAAAATCGTAAGTGGATGATGTGGCTAAAATGGGATTTATTAGAAATTTTACGATAACGCCTTCTAACACTTGCTATCAAGTTTGTTATTTATTGAGGTACAAGATTACTGTTATGGAACAAGATATTGGTCTATCGACTATTAATAAAACAGAGCATTAAGTGTTCAGTTATTAATTGATGAGCTCTTGAATATTAACATTTAATAGTGTTATGGTCATTACTGCAGATCGGGTGGTAAGCAAACCACGACAGTAGTTATATTATCAAAGATATTATACGGCTTTGCTTTACACCAATATAGTAGAAAATGACGTACCTACGCAATTGGATGACAGTAACTTTAAGAAGATTATTCATATTTAGCGAAATGTTGATGGTCCGAGACCAGGATAGTTGGTGCTTCTTAGGAGAGACCTTCATCAGTTGATGATGATACCCTAGAAGACTCTCTAGTCAAGTGTTGAACATATGAGCACTCGACTATAAACGTTTAAACTTATTGCAATCTGAGTACCATGTCTTATCCAACGCTTGTTCTATCGCCCTTTATCTGTTATCCTTATGCAAGCTTTTATTCTTGTCTACCCGAAAATGATTATAGTGCCAAGAAAGGTTGGAGATATGTAGTCCACCGACCATGCAAGTAAACGGCCAGAAAGCTCAGAGCCCGCATCCAGAGCCACAATAATACTCATTCTACAGACCTTACTAAAAATATACAAGGGTTCGCTGGAAGAAAACTCAGGTTTGAGTTAAACTCACCTTTAAACATGTGTTTTCTTTGTAACCTAAATTATCTAAATGTGTATACAATAAATAAAAATAAATAATAATTTCCATTTGAGATAATTCATTAATAGGTTTTTTTCAAAACAAAGGCATTATATATGCAGCTTATATAGTAACGATATAAAGTTGCAATTATTAATATACATAATAAAGATATAATAGATATTACAACTCCAGTTTGCAACAACTATTTTAGCGGTAGATCACAGTTATGTTAGTTAGAACATGGCAGCATGCCTATAATCTAGCTGCACAATAACCTATTTTTCCAGGCGGGTTTTGAAGCGGTGGAAATTTCTGAGTACATTTTTTTTAACTGAAACTGGTTATGGTGTAGAAATAAAAGTGTGATTATAATAATCATGGAATGATTAAGTGAATTTTAAGGATTCTAGACTTATTAATAAACGCCTAGTCTGCTAAACTAAGCAGAAGTTGTACTATGGGTACTAGTCAACTGATCATTATTCATATATATTCATTTTTTGTAAATACATGCATATCATACATAATTGCAAATAATACAAACATTTGGTTCGACTTAGGAATCGAACCCGAATCAGTACTAGCACAACAGTCGCGTACGCTACCTCTGCGCCACCGAGTCAGTTAAATATGTGGTTAGGGTGTTAAATAGTAAGATTAGAAGGAAATTATAATATTTGTAGGAATTGATTTAACAATGTCTGAATCATTTCAAATTTCTTTTACAAAAGATTACCTCTAAAAGACAAAGTTTGATATGTAATGATGGATTGTGACAAGAGAAAATAAATGCAAGTTTATTAATTCGATAATATTTGATAAAACTTGATGTTTAATTCATATGGCCAGTGGAAAAAATATCAATCATTCATTTTAGAGAGATTAGATAGACGTTTTTAAATGAAATTTAATGAAAAAATCACATCGATTCCTATTTATGAGAATGTTAATATTAAATTCAATGAAACTAAACACCGTTCCATCTTTGTAACACTAATAATGAAGCTTTGGTAATTCATGAATTTACTCAAGTTCCACCAGTACAATGCAATTTCTACCGTTAGTGTACTAGAAATACTCCCATCGCAAAAACAAAAATAATTAGTGCAATATATAAATCATTTTATGTCATAAATTCCACACACGTTATAATTTACATAATTTTAGAATATTGTCAACAAATGGGTGGTCGTTCTAACGACCCTAGTACTAGGCGACGGTAATAATTGGTGTACGATCAAGTATCTGAGCTCGGCACCATTCCAATGGGACATGCTATTACTAGGGTTGTACGTTTAATTTAATAGATAGGTGGGCCGACCGATTAAGTAGACATTGGCGTCCTTGTGTTTTAATTTACTAGTTTGAGTGATAATGTTTAACAACTGAAATTGTAGCACTTTTTTTATGTAATAAAGGGCAAACGAGCAGACGTGTCACTTGATAGTAAGCGGTTACTGCCGCCCATACTCTCAATGTCATTTTCCCGAGAAATATTAGCGCGCCTAATGTGGAGAGCATTGTCCGTTCTGTCATCCGTAAACACTGTCACTGACATAAAGGAGGAACAAAGCTTGCATCTTGCGGGCATTCGGAGTCAGAGCATTTACCGTTGACTACGATTTTTATGCTTCTATCTACTAGAAAGATAGTGACTGTGGTGACTTCCACATACAGCGTAACAACATAAAATATATAACAGCACCATCTACCGAAGAAACATTGAACTCCGGAGCAACGAAGAAAACTAAGAAACTACCAAACCTAAATCGCGCAATAGAAATTCTCGCGCCGATTAACATAAATACAACTTCCCAACATCAACCGTTGGGCAGTGGCCAGCCTGGCATGATCAACTAGCCTGGTCGGAGGATCCTCCCTTTGTGTTGGAGGAACATGTGGCCCGTTACTCCACAGTGGTGACCCCGACGTGATTGGAGGCAGCCTTTAAAGGAGCAAATCAACAGCAGCAGCATCACCGCGCTACCATCACGTTCACTCCCGCAGCAAATCTCAGCCAGCCAGCAACCTCGGCCTCAATAGAGATACACCACATGCAGGAAGCGACCGCTCCAACCTTGTTAACCCCTACGGCCTCAACAGCGTCTAGGCAAAGCACACTGCAACTACGGTCTATGTAAGTAGAGCATTTCTCTCCCGTCTATGCAGCAGCCAGCCACTACGCAGTAATCGCCCCGACTCACTGGGAACCTCACCGTAGCACCGCGCACCGCTTGCTTTCCCCACTCACTGGGATCAGCGGACTTCAGCCCCGACTCACTGGGACTAGCGGCATCCAGTTCAGACTCACTGGAACTTGCAGCACTCAGTTCTGACTCACTGGAACTACTCACTCCTGGCACTAGCAAGCTCCACAACAGAGCACAGACAGCTGACTCATCCAGATATCGACCTCCGGTCCTGGAGGGGAGCGATGTGGCGACTTCCACATACAGCGCAACAACATAAAATATATAACAGCACCATCTACCGAAGAAACATCGAGCTACGGAGCAAGGAAGAAAACTAAGAAACTACCAATCCTAAATCGCGCAATAGAAGTTCTTGCGCCGATTAACATATATAAAACTTCCCAACATCAACCGTTGGGCAGTGGCCCACCAGGCATGATCACCTCGCCTGGTCGGAGGATCCTCCCTTTGTATTGGAGGAACATGTGGCCTGTTGCTCCACAGTGACCCATTCGCATATTTTTTCCCATAGAAAGTGATCTTCGAAAGAAACGCTTTGTACCAGACCTGATTGAAGAGCTTCGCAATGTCCATACTAACTGCCAAATATGTGTCAGTTATACCACAAGATCAACAGCCGGATCGATACTTGCGAAAGCCGTACAACTAGTCATTATGCAAACGATGGCCTTTTAGATACCGCAGGAGTTAGCAGTTGTCAATGTAGTCAGTTCTTTTCGAGAAGAGAGCAGTTATGGCTATCAACCTATAGTTGGACGGATTTGAGCGATCGCCTTTTTAGGGATCGGGTGGATCAATGTTGTTTTCCATGATGTCGGAACTACGACAACAGACAAGAAAGACAAAACGAAAGAGGAGTACGAGAGCCGAAAAAGACACGCTAAGACCGGTGCCAACTCTGGAACGCAACTCTTTAACATAGTAACAGGGTTTCCGTCAGGGCTACTCGACTTATGGGTATCAAGGGATAAGGGTGCTAAACGTAATGAGCGTTGGTAGAACTGGATATCCAGCGTACCTTTACGTAGTATAGAATGTTATTAGTTTTACAATATTTACATACGAGAGTCAAAATATCGCCTCCTGGTATTTTTACCAGAAGACTAGTATCATTGACACTTTGAATGGCAATGATAATGCAGTGTTTTAAGGCATATATAATATATATATATATATATATATATATATATATATTTACGTACGTTACGTACGGACTCAACAAAGCCATTCCACAAGCCCTATATCATACAGATTGATGTTCCCAGAGGGAGTTCATTATCAATTCTTTCGAGAGATTTACCATTTATAGTACCAACTAATGAATTAGTTAAAATACTTGATGAGCAAACACTTTTATCCTACTCAATTATGAGATGATGTCAAGTCTTGCCAATATCTTGTTGAAAAGTAAAATTTCATTTTCTCTCCATAGATAGGAAAACAAAACGCACATATATGAAGCTTTTTTACTATTTATGTGTAAAGTATCGAGAACAATGTATATTGTAATAGTTACTTCATAGTAACTTTTCTCAATACCGTTACCGTCTTCAGTACCAATATCCGTAATTTTGATGCCCATTTTATTATTGCTTACTTTTAATTTCCAAGTTAGACAATAACACATCCACATTGAAAGTTGGCAGTATCGTATTTATATTATTATATAACATTTGAGCGGGTACTTGTATTTTTTGTTACTGTTTGAAGATTTAGTTTTTGTTCTTCGCAATTTTTAATCTTGGTAATTTGTAATGGGAAAATAATACTTGAACAAAAGCTTGTTTCCAATTAAGTACATTACATTTGCAAAAAACGGCAAATCGTGTGTATTAAAAACATACATGTTTTACATCCTAAAAATGAGCTTGCTTAGCGATACTTTATGGACCTATAAATGTTAAACAGTATTACCTACCGGAAAAATGTTATATGATAGTGAATTGACTGCCTCGGTGGCGCAGCAATAGCGTATGCGACCGCTGTTCTTGAGGTCTCAGGTTCGATTCCCAGGTCGGATCAAATGTTTGTATGATCTACAAATGTTTGTTTCGGAGTTTGACTGTTTTCTATGTATCATATGTATGTATTTACAAAAAAGTACATATATGTATTTATATCAGTTGTCTATTACCCATAATACAAGCTCTGCTTAGTTTGGGACTAGATGGCGTTGTGTGTTAGATGTCTGAAATATTTATTTTAATTATTTCATAAGATGGACAAAAACCAAGAAATTTATGTATAAGAGAATATTTTTAACCGCAACTTGTGTTAAATAACGAAATTGTTTCTAATAGTACTTAGTATCTTAACTATCAATAATAACAACTAAAAGTATAACGGTCACAAAAAAAGAATGTTTACTGGTCCTACGTAAATTGAAAAAGTTGCGAGGTATGAGAAGTTAATGGAAAGCTCGTTTGTAACAACAGCGGGATTTGTAGGAATAGTAGTTATAGGAAAATAAGGGAAATAGCTACGGGCTGTATCTTGCGTTTTAAGTTTTAAATCAGTAAGGATTGGAGCAGCAGTGGGATTGGAGCGGAAAGCGGAGCGGGAACGCTCTTGTAACTCATCACTAAGCCGCTCTAGAGCCCGCTGCCTAGCCCACTGGTTTCAAAAACTGGGTAGCGTTCCCGCTCCGCTTATAAGTTATAAAAAACGGTATGATGTATTGTTCCTTATGACTTATAAGAAACAATACCTCGCAAAATATAGCTTGATACAGATGAAAGATTTTCCGAAAAAATTAATAAATAAAATATATATAACACACAACGCCATCTAGTCTCAAACTAAGCAGAGCTTATACTATGGGTACTAAACAACTGATATCAATACATATATACTTAGTTTTGTAAATACATACATATTGTACATAGAAATCACCCAAACTCCGAAACAAATATTTGCAGATCATACAAATATTTGTTCCGACTCAGGAATCGAACCCGAGACCTGAGTAACAGCAGTCGCATACGCTATCTCTGCGCCACCGAATAAATATATTTGTGAATTCAAATAATCTGTGAAAACAATCAATATTTGATAATATTTTGTTAAATTTGGATACCTGCTTATATATTAGCGTCATAAATAAGATTTTAAATTTATTTTGTATGATATAGTACAACATAAGCCTTAAACCCTTAAAAATTTCTTGATCGGTCGTAATTGTAAACAATAATTTACTCTAATTGACAAATTGGGGTGTATTAGGTAACTATACTTATTTAATTATAGGATGTCACAGAAAGTACAGTGAAAAAAAAACATCAACTAAGTGAACAAAATTACAAGTAATAAAGACGATTATAATGTAGCTAATAGCAACAAATAAATTAAATATGAAATATTAATAGTTAAATAAACTTAAAAAATACCATATTGACTCTATTAAAAATCATTAATCACGGTGATAGCTATTTTGATGCGCACCGCTCGTACGCTACTCGTCATCGCTGTGATCATAAACACTCCCATATAAGTCTATACATCTAAATGTGCCGGTACCCACTCCACTCATGCGCCCGCTCCGCTCTCCCTGAGTTCGTGTACGCCACCTTTCTTTTGTTCACGTGATATAAAATCCCTTCAGATCTCCGGTTCTTCGAGGACTGAGAAGCCAGGTATGAGGTGATTCCAATAAAACCCACACCACAAACCTCCATCCGGTGGGAATCCTAATCTTCCCCATGCCAATCAGCCTAGTACCATTATATGTTGCGGCCTGGATACAGTTTTGCGACCAGGCTGCATCCTTACACGGCCTAGAGTCAAAGATTATATATACATTTAAAGTGACTATTTTCTGTGACTGGTGTACATAAACCACTAATTTAAATTTAGGAACCACTGTAAATACGTTTCGTCATAACTTCAACTTTTTTCAACCATAATAAAGCCCAAAAGTAAAGAAGGAATGTCAGATTCCGAACTACTAAACATCATAAAAAACTTTTATGTAAGATATGGTTGTAGTTTACAAGTGGCAGCGTGGAATTTGCTATAAATTTGCAAGTTTTTGGTCACTAGAATTCCCAATGGAGGTTTTCTAGTAAGATTACCAGTTATAGGTATTCACAATATACTTACAGACGTAATGTAAAATCAAGATGATGTTTCAAAGACTTTTAGTCTTTCAAACTCGCTTTCTATAAATCTCCATATACATATATCCCGAATAAAGACTCATAAAAGACAATACAGAAATATATACATATATACTATCAGTTAGTATTTTATTGTAATTGGTTTCAAATATTTAAAAGCAATATTTGAGCTCAAAAGTGGTCCATTGTTTTAAACACTTGATGAGATTGCTCGTCGTTGCATGGAAATGTGTTCATCAACGCAATGTGATCAGGTTAACAGCTGCCGCCAGCAATAATTATTGGACATTATGCACCAACAGCTTACGTACATGTATTTCATACAATAAATCTCTGTGTCGTGATTAGTACGTGTGACAATATTACTTTTTGGACTTTACCGTAAATCCTTAGTCCACAAACTTTTACTGCTTAGGTATATAAATGAAAAGCAAATCGTATTTCTATCTTCATCAAGAAATATCAAAGTTTTGCTGTTGAAAGAGGAGAGTCAATTGTAATTAATGTTAAGAAAAAGTTTAATTGTGCGTAAATCCTTTAAGATTAAAAATACCTTTTAAGAGGTGGGTGGATCCGTAATTATGGGGTAAATGAAAATTCATTTAATATAATTCATTTTCATTTGAGTACCAGCAATTGTTAATGTATTTTTGTAATTTTTGACATTGTAATTGCTCATAGTTCTTCTACCATTGAATGATTGAAGTTGCTTTTGTTTAAGTACTGAAAGCCAGAAACAGATGATTAAGCAATCCAATTCTAAATTCGATATACCTAGTCGTGAATCAATAAATGAATAAATGCATTTTATAAATGGGATCATAACGAATCAAAGTGGCTAGATTGTAGTTCCACTTACGGCCATGGTAACTGTAGAACCTAATTTATTCAGAGCCAGACAGGAGTGGCCCAAAGTGGTCAACATCGGAGTTTAATAGGGTTGCGAAATTAAGATTTTTCGGAGATCCATTTTGAGCTTTTTGGAAGAAAATATAAGGCATACATTTGAATAACAACATCTTTTAAGTGTTAGGAAATTGGGAGAAACCAAAGTTCAAATATTAATTGCTAAAACAGTAATTGACACAGTTACCTACTGTCAAATAATTGTAACTTTATTGTTTTATGTAAAACAGATAATTAGGAAATAAATCCTTGCTTATTAGGATTTTGCAGTGTCATCATTCACTCATTTTAAAGCTGAATTAGCAAATCAATACAGTAAGTACTAAATTAAATAGAACGTTACATGTAAATAACTATTTTCAGTTGTAGTGTAATGCGGAAAAGTTACTCTTGTTACGGCAACAGAATTTATGTTTTAACGTGTAACTCACACCTACGACGAAACTTTTTTTGATCGAATACAGTATGTTGGTTTTCATTACATATTTTTTTTTAACATAAAAGAGCTTTTCAAGCAAGTTTATTCAGATATTAAAGTGTAAAGTAAAACATGTACCTGGTGTCGATACCCGGCTCGGATCAAATGTTCGTATTATCTGTAAATATTTGTTCCGGAGTTTGGGTGTTTTTTTTGTATAATTTGTATGTATTAGCATGTATATATTATATATATAAATATACAATTTATAGTATAGTATCTCACTATTATACTACTTTATATACAGTAGAAAGTAAATTTATTTTAGTCATTTAGTAAACATAGTACAAAATCTGCCTAGCTTGGGACTAGATGGCGTTAAAAATAATAAAACGAATTATTATTATTATTAATTACTACAATTTACAAGAAAATTTAGATACTTTGTTTTAATATTTGCTATTATTATCATCGATGTACCTTATAATAATATACAATGATGCATTATTCAAAATACTTGGTGATACTCAGGTAAATTTAAACTGATTATGCACACGTACCTAAAGACTTTGACATTTTAGATACAAATTCATAACGAGTACTATTACATATGACCAAAATCGATAATATTACGATCTGACTACGATGTTAAATCTATCAACATTCTACATTCATTTTCCATTTTTTTTTCAGTCCTTATGTTTTTACACATTTGTTCCGTATCATGCGTTTAATGAGAGGACTAAAAAGATAATTATGTTTTTAACACATTAATTTGATATATCATCACATGAGTGTAATTAAACATTCCGAAAAAATGGTTTCATATTTGAAGGTTAAATGTGCTTTACCACTTATTTTTTATTAAAACTTTTAACTGCGTTTTTAATGTTTACGTCATTACCCTTTTCATAAATGAAACCGTTAAACTCGTTTAGGACAAAAAAATTAACAGCAGAACACATCTTGTAACAAAGTTTGCGGGTATAAAACAATTTAGATTCATTACACACACAGATGCCACGAAGTGAAACAAACCAGATTTGTTTTTCATAATTTATATGATAGTTAGCTCCTCTTGTAGTAACACCATGATTCTGTTTGGTATTGTTACTTTGAACTTTTGTTTGTTCTTTCCCGAATGATTAAATGCCATAGCGACTGTAGTATTGCGTTACGAACAGCAAAAATATACTGTGGCGACTAAATAAACATTCTACTACTACCTAATATTCTACCTAATATTTTATTATTACATCCAATGTAACATTTACATTTGGGAGCTCGAGTTTAAGGTATTCTTTGAGGCATCGAAGGGCGCATGAATCTTTAATAAACCTAAGTACTGAATTAACCACGGTAATGTAATAACGTTGGAGAACAAGATATATATTTCTGTTATTTTAGTAAACTCAATAACTGCTCACCAAAATAGGGATTAATATTTACTTAAGGAGCTTACGAACGTAAATAGGAAAGAAAGAGGACACGGGTAAATGCACGAACCTTATAACGAATTTGAGTTGATCTTTATAATAGGCCTTTTATCTTGAGCGAATTGAAAAAAAAGATTGGATAAGTTTTATTGAAATCGGAAAATGTGTGAAGCAAAAAGAAATGTTGAATTATCTTAATATAGAATTTGTGTTTACGAAATCGTGAACAAAGTTAAAAATTGAATGAGTTGTTTATATGAAGAAATAGAGTCTGTATACAAGTACATATGCACTCGGTTCGATTCGGTTCGATTCTCATATTGATGTTTAGGTATCTGTCTGTACAAAAGCATTCACACATTCGTCTGCTCGACTGGACTTGAGAAATGTTGATACGTAACACACAGTTCTTGACGTTCTTTCATGAAATTACTTATCATTCAGATAGATATTGAAACCAAAAAAATACAAATATTAATATTTGCATCCTGAGTGAAATGATGGGAATTTAATGTAACCTTTAAAGGTTCTTAGTTATTCTGTCACTCTGGTGCAAATTGCCCATTATTTTCATTTTTCATTGTTTGTCTTCTAGGTATTCTACATTAACACTTACAGGATTTTTAAATTTTATATTGTTCTAATCAATGCCATGAAACTCGCGTTAGCAAAATAATAGAGTTTACAATCGATATTCACTCTGAATCTATTTTGAAAATTCATTAGTCACTATTCGGAGGTTGTCAGTCCCCTAACATTATTCACATCAAACAAACATCTAACCGGAAAGTTGTATCTAAAATATGTAACTCTCTTGGTTTAGGGGAAATTAGAAGTCGTTTGAAACACATACGTTTTATTCAATTTACATATTCATTAGGTTCGTACCTTGCTTACAATGGCGCCTATGTTTTTGCTCGATTATGTTTAACAGGTAATAGAGTGGGGTACAGTTTCATTTATTTATTTATGGAGTCTTTGAATAATGAAATCTCCTTTTGTAAAACAAAAGCTTGGAGTAGTCCAATTTCCTAATTTAAAACAATAAGTAAATTGTAGTATCTGTAGTTTGGAGTTTTAAACGATTTGCAAGTAACTGATGTGACACGACTTTCCAAGTTCAGAGAATAATTTTAAGAAAGTAATAGAGTACTTCCCGTAATAGTGTAAAAGAGTAGTACCCGTCCCCAACCCGCACTTGGCCAGCGTGGGGACATGTAGCCTTGACCCTCTCCTGAGCGGGGAGACCTGAGCCCAGCACTGGGACATTATGGGTTGTTAATGAAATAGAGTACTTAGTATTTATATAACAATATTTTTGTTTTTGTAAATCATTTCTTTTAGATCTTGTATTTTTTTAAAGCTTGAACTCAATCCTGTAGTCGTATAGTTCTAAACGTGTAGTATTTTAAGCAATACTCTATAGCCATGTTAGAATTTATTTCAGAGAATCCATTTCGGATTTCGACAACATGCTTTCAATGGTCCCACCACTAGAAAGAGAAGAAAAAGATAAGAAAGAAGGCTAAGAAAGAAGAACAAGTTTAATATTATTCGTAACTAACTTTTACTTTCGACCCCGCTCGCGTAAAGTTCAATTTTCGTAGTGATTCTTCTAATTGATATAACTTTTTTATTTTATAAATACCAATTAATGAAATTAAATATCAATAAATGAAAAAAAACCCAAATGGTTATTCAAGCAAACCGCATCGTTTTAGGGAAAACCAAATTCAAATCGGTCGAGCCGTTTGTGAGATTAGCGTCACAAACCTACAGAAAAGCAGACAAAAATGGTCACAACATTGTTTTAACCTTATAACAGTTTTTCTTGTATTTCTTTCATTTACAGAGAGGCAATGTTGATGCCACAACTTTTACAAGTATTTTGTGGACTGTTGTGTGTGTATATTAACCAAAATAAAAAATCAGTCATCATCACAACCTTAATTGTAGAGCTTTACAGTTCGTTCCGTACTTAAATACTAACACAACAGTATACAATAAATAGTGAGGTGGCTCCCATACAACAAACGTGATTATATATCAGTTCTTTGCATGATATTAATCACGGCCTATTACCGTGACGTAGACGCTTGAAATGAATAAGAAAACTTTATTGCGCGAGTCCAATTAGTGCTTTACCGATTTTTGCTTAAACAGATCACTTTTATGCTTTTTAGACCTCCAAACATTGAAATAAGAATAGTGTGTTAGATCAAAAAGTAAAAAAAGTATGTTATTCTATCGATAACCTTAATTCTTTCTACACTCTTTTTTTTTCATTTCCCCCTTAGCTATTCCAAGCAGGGGATCCGGTGCTCTTTATTGAGAAATTCAATTATGTAATGGGCGTGTATAAATCAGATCCATATCTCTTTCTTTATTGTTAAAGAATTTTCCGCTTGCCTGGTGTAGCGTACGTAATCTGTATTGAGAGTATTTTCATACTCAATTTGCTGATATCTTTAGTACCAAATTGACTTGACATAACTACCGTATTTTATTAAAGTCCTTATGATGTGCTGAGGAATTTCATAGGATGTCGAAAAGAATGCATGCTAGGAAAAAAGAAGAGGGCTTTAGGCTTTTGACGCCTACTTCTGTATGTGACAGATTTTATAACATTACTGGTTAGTATGAATTCGTTTAGTGTTATTTCTTATAAAAAATCATACCATATAAATTTAATCAGAACTGACTGCTTGTATAGCATTTAAACTGTATTAAATTATACCGGAGAGCATCGCTGTGAATGCTAATGCCCTTTTTGTGGCCACTTAGCATTTAACAACAAATTTAATTGACGTTTAGACAGCATTTAAATACGTCTTATACAATTTCACCTACAGTAGAGCGATCAAAACATGGATCCCTACCATCGCACGTGTTGCCCTCCCATTATGATCCCGGGTCCTTTAAGCGGAGCATCTCACTAGGCCGCTATAGTGTGGGTCACCATGCAGCTCTGTCCACGTTCGCATTGAGTATGGAGACCACCACTCTTGTATTCTACTCATGCTTTCCATCTGGCAGAGTAGAGTCATTTTGGTAGTTTGATCATAAAAAAGTATACATTTACATTAATTCATTACCAACTAAATGGACTCTTATGTCCGAAATAATGTTGAGTTTTATAAGTAATTTTTAGACATGTTTATAGACCTAAGAAAGACTATATAGATATATAGATTCAATGAGTATATGAAAATAATTCATGACAAGGCTCGGTAACTAGTTACTACTGCATTAATAAATTCATAGATGTCATGTTACGCGTTAAGCTCCTCCTGACCAAATAATGCCACCAAGCTTTGATCTTAATGGGCGTTCTTAATTATTCAGGACTAAAGCTTCACATGCAATTAGCTTACATCTT
The DNA here is from genome assembly GCA_003709505.1 of Hyphantria cunea. Lineage (NCBI taxonomy): Eukaryota > Metazoa > Arthropoda > Insecta > Lepidoptera > Erebidae > Hyphantria > Hyphantria cunea. The sequence continues at coordinate 127,093 of PKRV01000109.1, forward strand.
ACTCACCTTTGTATTTGTTGTCTAAATTTAACATATTTATTTGCAAGTTAAATTAAAAAGATTTGAACTGTCTAAATGAGGTACGATATAGGGATTAGTACCGTTACTCCTTTATGTAATTCATAGGCAGGTTTTAATGAAACGAATACTAAAAGAGTGAGTTAAATGTTAAAGAAATAAGACAATTCTTTTATATAATGTAACATTAAATCATTGAAATACAATACTCATTTAGAATCTTGAGTAATGAAACAAAGAAAAAACGCGTCAAATAAAGTTACTTTATAAGATTTATAGAATGAATAAAACGGCCATTAATAAATCTCCTGTTACTATTTGCTAAAATATTTTCCAGAAATTCTAAGAATAAAAGTTTCATAATTTATTACCGTTTACATTTTTTGGTGTTTAATAATCAACTGTTAGAAGTATCAAAGAAATCCCTTCGGTTGTTAAGAGGCACTAGAACCTTTCAAATGGCAGCTCGACCTATAAATCTGTCCTTAGGTTGAATGTTTGCCATCACATCTCGAAGTTCAATACGTATTATGTGAACTGTTTTTTGTTGATGTAAATTATTGTGCTATAGAAGATATGTCTTGTCTTCTTAAGTAAAATATGTTTGTGTGTTTTTTACAGTTGCTTATCGGTGTATTTTCGTGTTTATAATTCCTGAAATGATGAAAATAAACTTAAAGGAATTGGTGCCACTAGATTTGATCAGTATTGTAAAAGTGCACAAGCTAAGGCTAAAATTTCGTTGACAAAAGAAGGAAGAAAAGGAGACTTAATAAAATAATTCTGATGTCTGGTGTTAAATTTTGCGTCGAACATGAAGTGCTGTATTAGATTCCTGAGCGGGAAGGTGGTATAGAGTCAGAATATGAACTGATCTCTTATGATGTAAGAACACGATCACAGCTTGAGAAATAAAACTTTCTAAAAGGGTCCGAGAGTTTCAGATAGAGAATAATCTCAAAATGTTGTTTATGAGCATGTCCATGCCATCATTATGTGTTCTGTCGAGTGTTATGTACATACGTTCCCATTACCGCCGCATGACTGCACCAGTGCAATGTCATATTCCTCTTGTTGTTAGATCAGTGAAGCGAAAATAGATAGTAAGACGTTGCATACGAAATATAAAAGGATATTACGTAGTATTCAGACTATTCCACGGTTTTTATGTTCATGGTCGCCCATAAACTACACAGTTTTATTCCGGTGGTTTTGTAAGCGCGGGAATTCCGCTCATAGGTAGATATTTCACGAATCGAATGTGGGATCTCATGTCACTATATTAAGATATCTAACGTTATTTGATTTTCTTTCTTGTAAGTGTTAAAAGTACGGCAAAACAATAAATTTTTGTTTCTCATTAAAATTCAATAGTTGCGAAGAATTCATGAGATGAACAATGTTTAACATAGACTTTATGTTACTTCAACATGTTTTTTAACAAAAATTGTGCATATACGAGTATGCTGGAGATGTAGGGCAATACATACATTCAAAAAGTCTAATTTTGATGGATTACAAGCATTTCTATACAATAATAATAATCGCTTAAAATATATTGAAAAGGATATGGATTAGTGATAAGTTTGAGACACCAACTCCTGGGTCTTGTGTCCTGCGTCAAATACCGGAGGGCGAGCGGAGTAAAGCCTGGGTAAGGCAAACCATGCCCCACCGAGCTCTCCGTGCTCAACCCTCCCTCTGAGTCCGATTCAGCTCCATCAGAGTCCGAGCACCCTCCACTACAGTCCGACTCAGGCCCGCCCTCCCGGTACCCGTAGTAAGGCATCCTCTCCCGTTCAACTGACATGCACTTAACTTATAAGCTCATTGTATCACTTAGTAACAATCTATTAAACACTATTTTACCATCTTCCACGTTAGCTCAACTATATAAGTATGTGTCCGTTAATATCGGAAGCGTATGTTTTGACTGCTCCGTCACACTATTGGAAACATACTCCATCGTCGGCTGATTTGATTATGATGGACAACACTATCTGAAACAAAAGAGAGATAGAATTAAAATCATTATTTATAAATTAGTAAGTTATAATTATTATTTAGGTTCATGGTACGAGGTATATATATTATATATTGGAACATTTTGTATGAAGTTACTAGTACCAGTAAACCTAAAATAAATCCACTTTTAACAGGAGTTTAATAAAATGGATGACTAAAGCGTCATTACTTTCAGGAGAAAGAACTGCGAGCTAAGCAAATGAAAGCCAAGCCAAATTAAACGAACCGTCTCTCTATTATCACCAAGGTTTCCATGAGCAAAGGATTGGCAACCCCACTGATAATCGGAATGCCTCTAATTCGGGGGCTCAAAGGGCTTTCTATTAAGGATTACATTGGAACACCATTAGTTTTGTACATATTTATAGGCAAGATTTCTATAATATTTATAAGAGTGAGTGAAGAACAACGATATGAATAAATAATATTAACTGTTTTCTTCTTTCGCATTTTCGCTGGCTATTTTTCAATGCTAAGCTTTCTGAAAATTTTGTAAAGAGAATTTTATTTCTAGTATTCAATTTTAGTACTGAACTTTGAATATGTTTGTCATTTTAGTAATGTTGTATCAAATATAATATGAATTTTCATATTTATACTTTCATATATACATACAATTTCAATTTTCTAATAGATAGTTGCATTTACAAGTTTTTACATTGCTTTTCTTTAGCTATTCCTTACCAAACCCTTTCTTTTACTAGTGTAAACCTCGGGCCTTCGCCCCACCGGAGTTTGTTCGATCGAATCGAACCGACTAAAACCACACGGTGTGCCACTCTGCGCCTGGGTCCGGACCCCTCCCAGCACTGAAGCGTGGCCGCACTGAAGCGGGCACCGTCTGCTGGTAAACTCTATCAATTTATATTTTTATTTTAAATTGGATATCTTTTAAAAAATAAAATGTAATTGTTTCTAGAAAACATTTTTTTAAATACAAATTATGCCACGGTGAGTAGCCAGTAGTTCATAAACAGTGGATGAGTGAACGATTAAGTGGTAGCAATTTCATTATTATTTTGGAAAGTAAAGCTAGTCCGCAGCATAATTATGACGACAAAAATGACTAATGAGCTTTCTGGGTACACAAAGGAAGCGATAAAATATTTATAGAATTCTCGCGTGCCTGTAATTCTTGCGTCAAGGTGGGCGGAGGTAAAATGTTTTCTTAATAATTTATTTGAATAATCAAACTCTTGTTATTTAATTTGGCTCAAATGGCAATTTTTTGTACTTACAAAGACTCAAAATAGGATATAATTTGAAGTTTTAATGTAAATTTTATTTTGGCAAAATTGGTACTTATTTTAATAAAGAGTATAACTTTTCACCAGAATAGATCAGCCTGTTATGATTTAGTCTTCCATACGTATTAGATATACTGGTATGACATGTACTCGTACAGGTACTTACTTATAGGTGTAGGTAAAGATAAATAAATAAATAAATAAAAATATATAGAAACATTGACTATCAAACAGTTTATACAAAAGTAAAATTGGATAGGCGTGTCGCTCTAAGTTACAGAGATTATATAATGGACAGTATTAAAAAAATTCCTAAATGAGATTTATCAAAGTGACTGAAAGCAAAAATCGTAGTTTTGACCTAATAAAATAATCTAATTCTATTTTTAGGTTATTCGTCAAAGTAATACATTTATTTGACGTGTGTAGAAATTTATACTAAGAGCCTTATTTCGTTCGCATTAATGGCGAAACCGAAGAGCCGAACTCATTAGGGAGCTTTACTTCAACCAGATAGTGTAGCAACACAAAAACTCAAAGAAATGAAATTGAGAATTTCATAAAGTTTGAAATGAAAAGAGCTTTTTGTAGTTCACGAGAATGCAGTTCTCATTTACTCGGCGGATGCCGAACGATTTCGGATACAAACAAAAATTTTACAGCCGGCAATTAAGCGTCGACGGCGTTCAAACGCAACGGCCACCGACCAAATTACTGCCACGTTAATTTTATATGTACTCACCGATAGCACCGACTCAACCGAGTTTATCGCTCCATCTTCATTAAAAGCATGTCGAAAGCTTATTAACTAACATTTATATCACATTTTGATAGACGTTCACTGCTGTTTGCGGTTGCTCAGGTTTTCTATAGTAGACCTCTAAGCTTCTACAGCAAACACTCGTCTTACGCGGTTAGATATGTTGCTTTATTGCTACACCAGAGGTTGTAAACTTTTATGAATGTAATCTAGGTACAACCCAAATGTAATTCTTGGCAATTCTAATCTATTCAATTAACAGGAAAATTGAAATATTTTTATATGCATATTTACAGCTTTGAGTTTAACCCAAATGTTATATTGTAGTAGTTATTGTCGTTTTTGTTCAAGAATAGCTTACACGTAATTGATATATGTATGTACCTATAGCATAATTGTTTTCATATATGAGACAATTTCTAATACTAATTCTATCATTTCAAAGACTGTCGCCAGAACTTTAAAATCGGAATCAGCGTAAAGGAGTTTAGAAAATTAATTATCCGACACTGCAGTCAAGAGAAGATCTGCTTGATCTATAAAGTTTTTGGTAATTAAAAATAACTCATGCACTCGAAATAAAACTGTCTGTCTGTTTGTTCACGATAAACTCAAAAGATAGCATAGATTTTTAGTGAGGTTTTCGCCCATATGAGTGTTTCTTGAGGAAGGTTTTCGAATATAATATGTTTATTTTTTTACTATACTGGATAAAATATAACGATGTTTGTTGAAGGCGTCGGAAAAAATTAAGCTGCACATCTCAAAAAAACATAGGCCATATTATATTTCCCGTAATGAGCCCATGCAAAGCCGAGGCGGGTTGCTAGTAATATATATTTATTATTCTGAACACCTCAAAAATGTTAAAACCAAAACCGCTTTATTCTCGTTTTACAATCTAAAAATTTTGAGAAAGTTATAGTACCCATTGGTTTCACAAATAATTTTTCCCAGAGAAATTGAATTCGGAGCAGCGCCAAAGTGTAGAGATTTGAAATGACCGTCATATATCAGGAACCACAGAACAATTCCACTCGAGCTCATGTGAATGATTCAGATCAAAAAGACGTTTACGAAATGGGAACCTTACGGCCTTTCTTATTTTGATATATATTGGGTTGTTGACAACGCTTATGATAAAAGATTTCTAAACTGAAAATAGCTAAATCTGTTTCGTTTATGAAAATGTACTTTTTCTTTTATTTAAGTGATAAATATTTATTTCTTTAATGGGCTACCAAATTCAGTTTTTTTTTATAAATAACCCGCCAAAGTGACTCTGTTCAGCCTGATCTTAAGCTCAATCGAAATCCAACAGTGGGGATATAATTTATTCCGTACTAATATTATAAATTCAAAAGTAACTCTGTCTGTCAGTTTGTTACGGTTTCACGGCTAATCCGTTGCACCGATTACAATGAAATTTGGCCTGGAGATACTTTGATTCTTAAGGAAGGATATAGACTTTTTAACACGATTGCCAGCAGTATACAAGGGCAGAGTCGTGCGCAAAAACTAGTTTGCATATAAAAATAACTACCCATAAAAACTAAAAAAAATAAAATTATTTTTCTTTTTATATTTGAGCTGCCAAAATGACTCTGCCCTGCCCGATGGAAAGCATGAGCAGAATCCAAGAGTGGTGGTCATGGAAATGATACGACTGTGACTACTTTATATATTTTGTGATACCTCTGAGTGGCAATTCCAATAAAATACTATGTAGGTATTATGGGCTAGGTATTAATGCTGAAAAAGGCAATCACCGTTCTATGTACCGGTAAATCGGATACCTCCTGCCACAACTCCATTCCAGCCACGTTTTATGAGTATTCTATTCGTGTTATATTCTTCGATAACATTGTTTTTCAAATATCTTTAATCTCTAACTTTTAAAGTAAATATTAGTAGACCATAGAAGAATATATTGCTAAAGTTTAGAGTCAGATAACAAAGTAATTTGCTTGAAGTTATTTGTGACCCATCACATCACATATTAAAAGCTTAAACTTTTTCTGTTAGAGCAAAATATCTCGTTTTCGTTCTAGAATTTTATAAAAACAAGTAACGAATTATTTAAAAATAAAACCCGACTGCGTCAACAACAACAATTATATTCATTGAAGTACTGAAAAGATAGAAAGAACTGAAAAGAAAAGATAATTTAAAATATTTTTTTGGTTTTGTGTACCCATGTCAATCTCACGACTAAGACGAATCTATTGACACCACTCACATAAATATATGACAAGCCGTTTAGGCTTGCCAAAGAAATATACATACACAAATCCACTAGAAAAACATAGCCCTCCTTCTTTCACAGTCGGTTAAAAATGCACTTAAGTATGCAACAAATAGGTTTTACGAATTGCTTCAGCAGTTCATAATAAGTTACTTCTATTTACAAGCACTCAACAGCTATCAATAGTCCACTATTAGACTTGAACCTCTCCTAGGAAAGAGGTAACTGTAATTTAATATTATATATTAAATTACAAAGAAATACATGTAGGAATAACTTCGGTAGTCGAAATCGAAGTAGTAGTCGAAGTCGGTACTTTTAAGTTCACTTTTTATTAATAATTAAATAATTTAATGAGATACGACCAGCAGTTAATCAATTTAATTAAAGGCTACGCGGATAAAAACAGTGATCCGTGCACCGAGCGAGCTCAACAAGAAATGTGTCTTGGCGCCGGGCGGACGAAGAAAGAAGCCAATACTATCGATTGTCTAACTTGGGTAACAGTTGATGGAGGTGGTACATTTATCAAAGCCTTAATCTTTTGAAGATTAGGTCTCAATTCTCCTGCTGAAACTACATACTCAAGGTGTTCAGTCTTTTTCTTCATAAAGCTACACTTTTTGAAGTTGAACGAAAAGCCACAGTTTGCCAAAGTCTGCAACAATTTATCTAATCGTTGTAAACCTTCATCGACAGTTCCCATTTAAATTTTACTAATTTATGAGATCTCTCCCCGACAAAAAACTACGAATGACTTTCTCTTATTCTAGATCCACTTATATCTCAGACATACTCATATCGAGAGTCAAAAATAAATTGAACTCTCATACCACCAATTTTAAACCACCACCACCAAAGTACCTCTTGCTATCTCGGAACAGATATTGACTTCCTTTACTTGCGGCTTTTTGACCTGGTCCTTCTCGACACGTTTTGGGCACGACGATACAACGTGACCAGGTTGGTTTCAGACGTAACAGGTCACTGACGAATTCCACGACTCTTGCTTTGTAGACACATGTCGATGGGTCTAATGATCCTCGATGACCCAATCTGCCACAAAAGTGGCAAACACCACGGAAGTGTGGGGTCTGTGAACTCTCATTCGGGATTTTTTTTAATCTATCCCCGAATCACCCTGTTCATCTTGCTTCCTCTTTAAGGATATACCTCGTAAGACTCAAAACGGTTGTCCTTTACCATTTACTACGGCCGAGTCCAATTCTCTACGTATGGCATCATTATAGTGGGAGAGAACAGAAATCTTAAAACCAGTCTTAACGTTTTATGACATCGTTGCATCCGGCATATTCTCAAACAGTTGCCAAAGACGCAGACCACCTTGGGTGACACTTTCATCCTTTGCTAATTGGAACTTTATAACTTGATTGAAATAGTCTTGCATAGTCATTGGTTTCGAAAAGGAAAAAAAGAAACGGCCTTTTAAGGCTTTGGTCAATGCCAATTTGAGGTCCATACCACTGATATTTTTTCCTTTTACAATTACATCTGTAAGTTTGCACCAACCTTCGATGTCCGCGTCAGGTTCCTCAGGATCAAAATTTACCAATGATATAGGAGTTGGAGCAGATACTGGTCTGGATAACTTCGGCGGCTTTCATGCCAGCAGAAAAGAATGATATCTAAGCTACTGTGTCAGAATAACCACCTTGATCTTGACTCTGCCCTTCATCTGTGTGCAATCCAACTTCTTATGTAGGAATATCTTCCATAATTAAAAGAAGTCAGTACGACCTCTAGTTAATTAATTTAGTTAAAGGCTACACGCACTAAAACAGTGACCCGTGCACCGAGCGAGCTTAACAAGAAGTGTGTCTTGGCGCCGGGCGGGCCAGCTTATATAGAGTAGTGGGGCTCGTTCGACGAGTCACGCGCAGCTCGGCCGCTCAATGTAAATTCCACTAACGCTTAGCATGTGGTTTTTCTCCGTGTACCCTCTTGTAGCTAGGCACGATGACGACGCCGACATATACATATTTATAGAAATTGTATAATGAAGATTATTAATGTAGCTGCCTCGTTGGTCTAGCGGTTGACATATACGAATGTCAATCAAGAGATCTCGGGTTCGAATCCCAGGTCGAACCAAAAGTATTATTGAGTTTTACTGATTATGGAAATACTTAATAACTGCTAGGAGTTTGGACGTTGGGATATAAACTCCCATGCCTCGGAGAGCACGTAAAGTTGTCGGTCCTGCGCTTAATTTCTCCCCAATTGTGTTGGTTAATCGTCCCATCGGATTATAACAGAGAGGGAACAGAGAGTGTACCTGTGTTTGCACGCACACAACGCTGTGTTTGTGTATACTTGTGCTCTATAATATCTCTTGTGTAGTTGGCTGGTTTCCGTTAAGGCTGTCCGCCGTGGCCGTAATCATCCACAGCCACACCATAATGATGTTTATATATATATATATATATATATATATATATATATATATATATATATATATAGTATTCTTAAAATACTTATTGAATACCTTTAACGACAATTCTTTGTTCGAAAGAAGTATTTTCATTACAGTTCTCGATATGGCATTAGTACGATAGTTTATTGCGAGACAAAAGAAATTGTTAACGTGAATTGAATATTTGTTTTTTTATCCAACTAGTAAGTAACATTAGAAGTATTCTTGATGACAATTATTTAAGTATTGTATAACTTAAGATCAAATATTACATTGGTTTTTTTAATGGCTATATTTAATTCAAAAATTTGTTTGTTTTCGTTCTGACGATATTATATAGTTTAGCTGTTTTTACCCGACTGAAAGAAGGAGGGTATATTTTTTTGGTACGCCCTACAGCCTTAACGGCTTGTCGTTTTTTATGTGAGTGGTGTCATTAGATTCGCCTTAGTCGTGAGTGACACTGGGTACATCAAACTTAAAAAAAAACAAAATTATGGATTTTGGCGCCAAAACATTAATATAAAAAAATGTTGTTATAATACATCGCGATGGTATCAAAATAACGAATTTCAACAATGATTACGAATATATATAAGTTATATGTTTTATATAAAAATAAATAAATTTAATAAAGATGAGACAGAAGACAGATTTGGACGCAGTCGATTTTTTTTAAATAATTTTACTAGTTCTTATCATTGGAATTTAATTACGTTATATCCTCTAAGTTTTTTTAGTCGTAATATTATATAAGATTAATAGGAACATTAGAAGAATATTTAATCGTGAAAAGTAAATTTTTGACAAGGAACTATTTCATGGAAATGTATAATCATGAACATGACGTTGGTTGTCTAGACGTAATGTTTAAGATTTGTTGATTTGTATTTATTTAATACGGCGCTATCTTCATTTTTTTGCTGATTTATATTACGTTTGAAATGTGATTTGTCACAGGCCAACGTGGAGTCAGAACCACATGTGTTTCGGTAATAACGTATTGCTTGCGTTTACATTCCACTTCCTGTAACAAATTGCTTTTAAACACAATATAAAACAACGTGGCGTTTTGTGAAACAAAATAACAAAAAGTGGTAAAAGAGTAGTCTTTCTTTCAATACGATTCAAGCTTTAAAACTCTTGAAGATTTTTTTGAACTAGTCAAGGACACTAGGTTGAAAAGTTCTTTCCAATACTGATGCAGCTAGTCTTAAGGAATGGTCTATTTAATGACAAAGATATCATGAATTTTTTATATCTTTCGGAATTAGAATTATGTCGAATATATGGTCTGACCGTGAGTAATACTGATTATGACAGTAAAATAATGATGTTCTATGAAGAGTATTTGCCATGATAAAAACAGATATACAACAGTTTATACTGCAGGTAGTAAATTAATACTTATATTTCTTTGATATTATTGTAATAAGTAACAACTTCATAATATATATTAGTTGGTCAAGATAACACCAATAAAAATGATAATCTTAGTTTCAATGAAAACGTCAATAGAATCATCAGAAAACTCTTTATGTATTCAAAGATTTTATTTCGCGTAAAGTGAACAACCAAATTAAGAAAAACTGTTATTAAGCTGGACAGATCTCGTTAAACGAAGTGTTTTGGCAAGTGTCGTGAAGCAAGCAATTTGCATTACTGCCCTACTTACGTTCGGTCGTCAGTGGTCCGAAAGGGCTTAGGGGTTATTAAGGTAAACGATTAATTACCAGGGTCATCGGTTTACTGTTTCGATTAATAGATGCAATGTCTTATGCTATAAAGTTTATTTTTACATGACTTAGAAGAAAACTGAAAGGTCTTTAGTCGCAAGCGGACAAATCGAATCCAGTAAAACAAGGAAATCTCTGTCATGAATTTTATAGTCATAGCGTGTTGTCGTAAAATCATTAATATTAGCTGTCGAATACATCAATACATCCTTGAATAACTAAAGACAGAATTTCTAAATTAATCATACAAATGACGTTATTATAATTTCACGAGTGTTGCGTCATTATGACACGTAGAAACCATAAATCATAAAAAAAATATGTTCCGTCAAAACCGTGACTGTTTAATAAAATTGTTATATTTTATTCAGTTGACTCGGTGTTGTATTTTCATGCAATAGTTCGGTTTGGAGCAGACCCGTACCAGTCACGGACTTATCGACACTTAGAAATCGTTTCATTGGAATCATAACTCAGCACATTGATAAAGCAGTTAGTTTAATGACTTTGTTATCGAAAATAACATTGTTATATAATATAATTAACCAAATAGTCTAGTACGGGACAATGGCAAGAGACCAGATGGTATGTCGTTACTGCCATATAAGGTGGGTAAGCCATTGCTGTGAGACGCAACTTGCGTTGACACTCTCAATCCATCTTATCTTCCAGTACAGCTGGTTACGCCGACGTTGTTGCTGCTTCTGCATAAAACTTCAAACGGTGTTAGTACCAAAATGTAATAGGTAACCTACTCTTTGATATAAGTACCTTTTTGTTTATAAAAATAACCTAACTAATACAAATATACAATCATTAAAGCAAGAATAAAATGTTTACAGCAATGGCATCGTGCTGTGATTTATGTGTCGGTGATCCATGGTCAAACAGTAATAAATAACTTTTGAAAATTGCTTAAATAGTGTTAAGCTATGATAACTTAGCTTAGCTTTTCAACCTTGAAGTATAAGCTATTTTATTAAAAATTTTGATACGACTCGTTTCCCAATGGTGAATGCTATAATTATGACGTAGTACATGTATTAAAAGCATTATGATCGATTAAAAAACCTGATATGTCTAACCATCAAAGATAACAGACACCAAGGATAAAACTAACAATATATTACTAAACCAGCTAAATAGACTAGATTCACATTGCATTAGCAACAGTTATTGGTCAACATATACCATTTCATTGTGAGGGAGTAATACTTCAGCGCATGCGAATTGACCGGAATGGTAAAACATAGACAATGAGACAGTCGCTTATAAGCTATTTTTTCGCAGCTTTTCTCCAATGGAATCCAATGGAATGTTCTCGAATCCTAGAACCTATAATTCTAGAAATTTAAGGGCAGCAAACTTTTAAATAAGCTTTTTTTTTATAATTCTGATTTGTGTTCGTTTGTGCATTTTCTCAAATGACAGTTTTCATCATGAGTTATAATTATAATCACTTCACTTGTTTCTCTCATTCTCAGATAAAATAAGATTGTACTATATCCATATGACCATGGACGCTGAACCTGCGGATTACGTGTATTATTTTGTAACATTACCTCATGTAGTGCACATAATATATACAATCTGGTCAATGATTGTTATTCTTATTCTACAAAACTAATAAAGTTAACGATTAACAGCTGCGTGAAGTTGTTAACCGTCTGCACTCTTTGACATTAATATTTATTTCTTTTTATATATTTTGCAGGGATTTCTAAATCACTTCACAAAATAAATGTAGCCTACGTTATTCTTACAAAATGAATTGAATTATTACGATTCAAGTGAAAGTCCTATAAAAAGCCGTTTTTAATTAGCTTTAATTACCAGTGAAACAGCAGTAACGCAGCAGTCACGTATGTAACGTTTATAAGATTTTCTTCAAGGCTTTGTTTAAAACTTTTTCTTTAGTGTTGTGTGGACATATAGAGTTTCAGTGAAATTACCATAGTGATGGTTGAACAATGAATTAACACGAACGTCTGCTATCACAAAATTTTCTTGCGTGACAGGGCTCGAAGCGAAGCGAAAGTGGAATGGAATGTCGTGAATGAACACCCATGGTCCACCCGTGCAAACAGATCAAAGCGACGTAGCTAGGGCTGTACTGGTATTCAAATTAATGTACCGGAATTTCATGTTAAATTTACCCAAGGTTATTGGAAACGCTTGAAGATTCTGAGATAAGTTCAATGTTTATATATCATTTGAGCCAGTCATGTGATAAATCAATAATATAATATGTTTGTGGGTGAATAATACAATATGTGTTTCATTACTTACACCACTTACTTAACATATGAGAAACGTGTAAAGAAAGGTTATTAATTACAATGTATTATGTAATTTGTTTATGGAGACTTGCGCAAGATGATTGGCAGGAGTTGGATGCGTGAAGCCCAAAATAAGAGAGGTCTATGTCCAGAAGTGCACTGCGATAGGCTGATGATATTTTATTATTTTTAACTCTATATTATTCATCATCATCATCAGCCCATCGTAGTCTACTGCTGGACATAAGCCTCTCCAATTGCACGCCATTTAGTTCGATGCATGGCTTCTCGCATCCAGCTCCTGCCAGCCGTCTTGCGCAAATCACTCCACCTGGATTGTGGACGACCTACACTACGTTTGCCGAGATGCGGTCTCGACTCAAGAACTCGTTAATCTGCTGCCACTTCAATTTGCTAAGATTTTTGCAGAGAAACGCTGAGCATAGCCCTCAACTGCAATTCTGAATCTACTATATCCATCATATTAATTGACTCCAAAAAGGATTAGGAGCTGTTTTTTCAGGGTTTAAGCGCCAGTTATTGTTTAACTTTGTTTATCACTTATTAATACGTATAAAAATATTTGTATTACGCACTAGCCAATTTTTAGAACGTCAAATACAATTTTTCCTTTGATACGACAGACGAAGATCATAGCAATGTCACAAATCCAACAAACGTTTGATGTTGATATTCATAAGCACATCAGATATTATTTGACGCATATTGAAAAATGTATAAGGTAAAATTACGATATCGTTTGATTGATCGGTTGTCATCAAATAAGAGCGAAGCCACAATATATATCTCAGTTATCTCAAACATTAACTACAACGCTTTTGTAGAGTAAAGACAAAGAGTATGAAAAATGCATAGTATCTTTACTCAACTAATAATTGTACTTCTTTTTCATGTTCAACTGATTCAGTTTGAATAGACCTGTCGTAGGACATTTTTTGAAGGTGTTTGCGATACAATAATAGTAGTTTTCTAATACTACACAATGAAGAAAACAAAACAGATACGAAAGAAAATAATGAACGATCACCATATATTTTAACTTACTCAACCAAACCAATTTTATTTTAATATAAAAAACCCTTTTTCTACGAGAAGATGATCGGACCTGCCTGGCAGTTTATATAAATATAAATAAATATAAATATTTTCGTTCATTTTAACACACAACGCCATCTAGTCTCAAACTAAGCAGATCTTATACTATGGGTACTAGACAACTGATATTAATACACGTATACTTTGTTTTTGTAAATACATATATATTATACATAGAAAACACCCAAACTCCGAAACAAAGTGCACCGATTTGCACATTATACAAACATTTGGTCCGACTCAGGAATCGAACCCAGGACCTCTAGCACAGCAGCGCATACGTGCACCACTGCGCCACCGAGGCAGTCAAATTAATATCATGTATTGTTAGACATAATTAACATTTTCAAAGTATTTCGTTCTTTTGAACTCTTCCTAATCGAAAATCACTCAAATCTATGTAATTCCGGATGAATAAATAACCTAATATGATTCTGTTTTTCACCTTATAGACAACCCTGTATCGAAGTGAAGTATATTAAGATATATGCGTATTTCTGATATGTAATGTAGGTATCGAAGCCACACAATAGGTGAACGTTATTTCTGTACGTCTGCCATTATTCCAGACGCGGCGCTCGTTACGTTTCTGTTCGATGTAACCACTATCTACATATTGATTCCAAACATCGGTAGACACGAATGGTTGAATAAATTTCTATTCAACTCCATGTAGAAGGCGGGGCTAAAAAGACGTTTCTGACTTTAGAATAAAAAGTGGATAACGAAAAGCTGTTGCGTGAAAACCTATTTCAACTTTTTCCTGGAGTATTCTAATCTATATAACTTTCAATATAATTGCTTAATGGCATTTTAATACATTTAAATATAATAATAGCCAGTAAGCGTTTATTGAAATAACTAAATGTGTGTTTTCGTAGGCTTTTATGAATCATTCGAAACAAACCACTTTTGAATAGTATGTCGTACTGTTTTTTGTTATTATTCCAACGCTTTTGAGTGCATGCGAAATACCTTAGTATGCACAAAATTTTAGCTACTTTTTTACTACTATATACCTGTATTGAAAAAGAATTTCAGCTTGAGTTTTTTACTCGGATTGATACCGAACTCCCGCCCTGAAACCTTCAGGGAAGAAGAGATTCGGTTCCCGTAGCAGTAATGAAAACAGTTTCCCCTAAAACCTTGCCGATTATTATGGATGTGTATGGCTCCTTGCTATTGTATTACGTGTATATTAATGTTTGCGTTGAGTTTGTTTATGTATCTGGGATAAACCTATATTATTTAGATATATGTTATTTAGTAGGAGGATATTGTGATCTACGATTATTTACCGATTATGGTAAAGAAACTGGCACACAAATATAATGTTTTATAGACTTCATAGTCTATAAAACATTATATTTGTGTGCCATAATGACATAATGACATAAACAAATGAAAACACATAGAAGCTATATTTTTCTAGTTGGAATTAATCATATATTTTTTATTATTGTAGTCTATAAATATCTGATATTTATAATATATAAGTTCTATTAATGTAACTTTGTAATAGATACACTTCAACGATTATTGTGATAAAAGATTTAATGTATTTAACCCGGCTAATGGCATCTATATAGAGACGAAGCGGTACAACTGAGGTCGTTAACATTATGCGAATGCTAAATTAGTACAAGAATAGTGTGACAATATATCATTTGTCTTTAATTATCGCAGGTTTGTTTAAGCGGGATACGACAAACTTATGGTCGTACTCATCAGACGAAATAATAGGAACATTGATTGATGACAGTTTCGGCGTGGAGACTGTTAGGCAAACATAATCAACTTTGTTCAAACTCTCTACTCCAATTTCATTATCTAACTGTACTGACTCGCGTCGTCGCGCTATGGCTCATCTGTTTAAAAGTCTAATTACTTTTTATAAAACAATCTATTAATAATTATTAATTATGCTATTTTTTTTCAATATGTAAAAATGTATTACAAGAGACATACATACTTTAATATAGATATTCTCTAGGTGTAAGGTTATACTTTATTTTTTCATGGCATTGTTTTACATAATTGAACGCAATGATATTGTAACTGTCTGGTTTATCAACCAAACTGGTTTTTCAAAAATAAATTGCTTGAAAAATGAAAAACCACAAAAACATGAATTAATCCAGCAGAGATTCTTCTATATCCTTTTTATGACAATTATCTATAGTACACTTAGTATTGATAGATTAATTAGAATTGACACCTATTTAGTTATGAACACCAACTTGTAAATGTACAACTAAATCAAAGATTAACCAAAAATTTTAAAAAGAAATTGAAATTAGTAAAGTTCAAAGCCAACTGAAATTTTTCTTCTGTATGTTTTTGTTTGGTGAGTCAAAGCGCTACTTGTTTTCTGAGTTGGCAAGGGTTTAATTAAGTGATTTATTATTACGCCAGGTGCAAAAGTTTAAGCAATCTCACCTGATTCATACAATAGAATAGCCTTTATACATCAAATTGAAAAACCTTTTATTTTTAAGACATCTCCCACGTTAGGAATATGTCATGTTTTGCTGGTTACTTTACAAACATACATGAAACGGACACAAAGAAAAACCCAGACTCGGAACGACAATTTCTGAATCACCTGATTGCCCGTCTTCTACGATGTAGGGTTTGAACCCACATCCTCCCTTCCTCGCAAGATATACTCGTATAACATAACATAAAAAATACGTTACAGATATAATAAAATAATTGGTAAAAGATTTAAATTAAAGAAACACTGTTTTTCTGTAATTTTTGTTTGTATATGTAATCTTGCATCCTGCACGTTGAACGACCTCCTTAAAAGTCATTTCGACTATTGAAATTAAATCCAAACGCAAAGTGAGATATGTATTAGAAACGATAAAGTAAAAGGCAGTTAATGTAAGACAATCATTCTCACATCAGCATCAACAACAAATAACAAAACTGGCTGTAAGTGACTAGTAGAACATCCCGAACATCCGAACAGCCTGCCCGCAGCTATTGACATATAAATAAGGCTGGAATGGATAGATCTTACCAAAAAGGTTCTTTCAGAAACATTCCGGTCCCTATGTGAACACGACTTATTACTCAGAGGAGCTCATTTGATGTACGTGTCTTGACTCTTTGTTTCATTAGCTAAGTGATTTTGTAAAAGTTAGGAGATTCGGTCTCACAAGATTCATTTTTTGCTTGTCCCATTATTGTCTTGTAAAGGAACAATTTGGGGTGTTATGATCAATCAGATGTTGGGACACGTTGGCAGGTGTCTTTTATCTCAAAATTTATTTCTCGCATATTGAAAATTACATGTTATTTATCATCGTTTATGTTATATGACGATGTTCTCGTTTAGGTATCCTACTAAAAGCTTTTGTTATTATTACTAAAGTTTAGCATGTTCCAGTGAACATGATTTTGAAGATATATTAAATCTAATCAGAGCTTCCCCCTCCTAAAACAGATAGTCACCATCTGCCAGTTGAAAAAATCGACCACTACATCTATCTTAGTGATAATATAACTTTGAATTTGGAAGACCAGGTGGCCAAAATGGAAAGGAGGATCACTCAAATTCGGACAGTTTTCAGAGCGAGTAGCAAAATTTTTTGCTTTAAGAAAATCGCTCAACACCTGAAAACCAAGGTATTTAACCAATATGTCCTGCCTGCTGAAAAGTCTGCTGAGAAACTACGAGTAGCAAAGAGAGCAATGGAGAGGTCAATGCTTGGCAGAACTCTAATGCACAAAAAGAGAAACAAGTGGATCAGAGAAAAGACTGAAGTTGTGGATGTCATGAAAGAAATAGAACACCGAAAATGGACATGGAAAGTACACATTGCTAGACTGGTCAATAGCCGGTGGGCTCGAAGAGTCTTGAGTGGAAACACCTGAGGCAGAGGAAGATCACCAAAAAGATAGGTCGACGATAAACGGGGACGAGCGAGAGTAAACTAAATGGCGATGGCATGATTCTATTGTTATATCATACGTTACCATCATAGGTATTTTCACCGCAATGTTAGGCAAACCTTAAAAAAAATATTTGTGTTTCGATTAAGATGTTACATTGAATAAGTAATGAGTTGAATATACCGCAAGCCATGAATTTTACTTCGTCATAGTATGATTTTAGGCTGTAACTCATTTATAAAATACTGTTTTATTGAAAGACGAAATATTTTATTCCAATGTAATATTTATTCACAAGCTAATAAATACACAAACGCTTTCAGTGTGGTCCTCGTAAAGCGGTAATTTACCTTCGTTCTAATCGTTCTAGTAACCTTGAGAGCATTCTCTTTGCGACTTAATAAAAATCCAGTTATATTAATTTAACGAAATATTTTAAATTTCAGTCGTAAACTAAAATTAAACGACTAAATCTACGCAATCGTAATCTGTTCGGCAGATCAGTTTATTAATTTCCGCTCCAACATTTAAAATAAACAATTATTTTGTCCGTGCTAATAACGTTATACCGACGCAACAAACTTGTTGAAAGGTTTATTTTCAAAGCATATTTGCTTTGGAAATAAACAATAATAAGAGAAGAAACTCGTCGTTACAAACTTCATTGTTCTTGGTACTTTCTGTTTTGCAATAAAATACTCTGCGTCAAGACAAAACTTCTTTGAAAGTTTTGATATTGTAAAACAAACTTTAGGTATATCAATTGTCTAGGTTTACATTATAAAAGCCCTTTTGGTCACAATGAGACTACAGAAATTAAAAAGTAAACGTAAAAATATTAAACTATAACATTGCAGGGTAACTTTTTTTTTTAAACCTTTTATATTCATGTAGACATTTAGTTCTATGCAACAAGAAATATATATATATATAATAGAACATTAACTTCTAAAATTTATGTTTGTTTTATGTAAGAATTAATATTCAAAAATAAGGCTAAGAACATACACAGTTTCTACTATGTAGTGCTTGCAGTACTCCAATGTTTTAGTTGAGAGTTCGACTAAAAATAAACGCATTAGGTGTGTAAGCAGTCTATTCTGATATGCACTTGAACCTCTTCACATTTAGTTCTTCTCGGAAAACCTAATATAATTACGTAAAGTATTTATACTTATAAAAAAAGAACTTCCTTGGAACTTTCAAAAATGTTATGGCTCCGTGAACAATATTTTCTAGTTTAATATTTTTCCAATACTTATATTTCTTTACGTAACACCGCCTGAAAAAATGTTATACGATTACAGATGTTGTCAGTCACAACTAATTTATTAACACTACATTTTTACAATTAAAGATAATCCATACATTTTTACAATTCAATTTATGATAATAAAATTAATAATAATATTAAAAATAATATTTTGAATGTGATTTATACATTAAGTTTTGGTTTGCGGCAATTTTTGTCCTAAGCAACCTTAATTTTTCTCTTTAGAAAATTCTAATGTCGAAAAACATAATGTGAGTTCCATCTAAAGTACCAATCGACATCTATTTTTTTCTGTAGATGTAAAAGAACATCGTATTACACTTTTTATTATCGTCATTTTCGTTTTTTTTGAATATTTTCGCACACATCGAAATATACATACATAATTTAATTTAACGCAATTAGGAGTTGTGTAAAAAGACAACAAATAGCAAACAGAACCCGGGTCGTTAGCGTTCAGATTAGCTGGATGTCGTCTGTCGGCTGAATTGCGTCTATTTTGGGCAGTGTTTACTAAACTCGTTGTTCAATATCAAACATGGGAGTGATATTGGTACCAATATCATACGTCTTTCCTGATTAAGTTTTCTCTTTTTGTTTTTGATTTAATGTGAATTTAATAACGTTTATTAAAGTAACAATAAGTTTGTTCAATCCCAAATCTATCCCATTCTGTCGATAACGGAAACAAAATGGTATCAGTAGATGTTTTGTCATTTTTACACTTAAAGTTTCTAGTAACACTTTACTAAATAACATTATTTTCAGTTTTGGAAATTTTGGAAGACTTATACAATCATAATCTGTCTTAATAAAAAATTGGAATGCTGTATGCCACAGTAATACTGAGCATAAAATCGGAAGAGTGAAGATGTTCGATGTGAGAATGTTCGATACGGTACATACTTTTAAATTAACAATAACAGAGCTAATAGTGTATCGATAGAACTAAGAGTACGATATATATCTGCTATATTAAACTTGGTAAAATGCCATAATGGTTAACGTTTAACGGTTAGTCAGATCTACAGATAATTGGTGATGGATTACGGGGGCTTTCTTTACCATTAAATGTCAATCTAGAAAGACAAAAGGCTTTAAGAGATATTAACAATAGCGGTTTTTATTTTAAACTCATTCATTTCACAAGTCGATATTCTTCGTAGATTTTATTTTAGATTTGCCACCTCTTACTTTTACTTTAATTGAGTTAAAGATATTTTTGAAAACTAATTTACTTTTCATTAAAATCTTGCATTCGAATAGTAAATATTAATTTGACATCTGACTTGAAATATTTTCTATTTCTTTCATTACGAAAGCATTTATTAAAAAGCAATCTTCATTATATCTAATTTTAAACCAATTCCTAAAGCTGTTATCGCCAACGATTGTATAATTTAACAACTAAATAGTTATTTAATAAACGTAAGTGTTATACTTTATCAGTTATGCCATTTGTGTTTCTATTTTAATTAGTTTAACTCCGCAACAGCGTGCGCTATGGCAATTATCGATACACTTATGCATTTGAAATTTTATGCTCTACAGCTGAGTGCACATCAAAACGCAAAGTGCTGCACTAAACACTACAGCAGCGTTATCAGCGTTATCCATTCAATAGTCACGTGCGGGCCGCATGTCGTATGACGTTACAGGATATCAAAAGCTTGCTCAGCGTTGGTTAATCTCACCGCAGCGTCGACTTCGCAACGCGCGCTTTGTTGCAAATTGTTTACTTTACATTCTATTTTCGATGTCCATCATCTGGGCATTGTTAGCGCGTGTTTACGGCTTACCGTGAGAGGACCGATCGAACGGGGAACGCCTGTGGTCGAGCACGCCTTTTGTGGGCGGTATTTACCTACACCTTACAACATTTGCTTTTTCTTAGTACACGTATACTCATCATCACACATTTGAAGCACGCGTAAATGCTTGATACAAGCGAAATTCAATTAATGTGTAATCATACACATTGAATGTTTGGTCTAAAGTTTAACAAGATGAAAATCCGGTCTGCATTCCGAAGTGTACAATGAATATAAATCGTACTTGTAGTATCAATGAAGTGGTTTGCTCAAGGGAATTCAGAAATAGAATACGTAAAACAAAATAACTATTGAAAATTTTTAATCAATAGTGTGTGTTTTTGAATTTGTATGTGGCCTGGATTACATTATCATTATCAGCCCGTAGCAGTCCACAGCTGGACATAGGCCTCGTCCAAGGAACACCATAGAGCCCCATTTGTCGCTTTTTGCATCCAGTTGCAAGCCTGGATTACAGTACATAAAAATTATGAATGTCAAATGTCACTGAATATGAAAATAAAAAACGAAAAAAAAACCTAAAGGAATTACCTATTATCTAAGTATAGCGTAGAACAAAATTATCTGGTGTAAACATATGGGGTATAAAGATCCGTTTCGCTTTTACGTTGATGATTAAATAAAAATACTATAAACCTTAATGTGTCCGTGCGGCGTAGTAGCTTGGTTAAATTAGCACAAAATTTGCATTGATTTGACAAAACTTGAATATGATATACTCTAAAGTATTTATGTATTTTATATTACATATTACTATGCACTTGACAAGTAATAGTTTTTGGAAATGAGTCTGGGTGTTTCAAAGATGAGATAATATATACGTTTGCATACTTTTTGTACCTACAGGATATTATGTGTTATTTATTTAAAAAAATTATAAGCATAGTAAGTCGATTTTTCTAATTTGCTTCTGTGTATGAAAGGTTATATCTGTTTATCTGCAAGCATGAGTTTCTAGAATATTCGAACACACTTAGAAAGTGGTGTATAGGTATGTTAAATGTTTATGTAACTGATTCCTCTCTACACTTAATTCACACTCACACACTTCACACGCTATGAATATTACGAAATCTAAGAATGAGATTACCAAAAATTACATAAAATAAAAAGTTATTTTGAAATGTAAACTGTAACTTTACCACAAAGGTTCATGTTTATGTTAAAGGATACGTTTTCGACGTTTTGAATTTTGAAATGAATTCATTGGCAATGTACATAACTGTTACAGCTGTAACATTTATATTTATAATTAATTATAGTTACTACTCGTTCACATTATTAATAGTATGCTTTATAATATACATACCTATTATAAATTAATAGAATCCTTAATTGTTATGAATAATAATTACGGCGTTTTGAAGTCACTCATCGTATTAATCAAAGCAAGGTAATACGGTAATTAAGTTTGCGAACTTTACGTATTTGTCAATCTGCCAGCACATTCACGTGAACTAATAGGACTCGTACTGCTGCTATAACCTCACCAGTGTTATGCAATGATATTTTAAAGTGCGTGACTTTGATTTTGGTGTGTGATAAGCATGCTACCAAACTAAAAAATTGAGTTTGTTTATTTTGTTTCCACTATTCACAGACATCACATAGTCGACGAAATTTTGTGTTTCCACTGTAATGTTTGTGAAATCGATTTTGATTGTTTACTATGTGTGCTGAAGTCCGATGTTAGGAGAATAGTATTTGAGAAATGACTCAATTTCAGGAATGATTGAAACGAAAATAATAGATAACAATAGAAATAGAAAACATCATAGTTTAGTTAAACTTTGATGTTTTCTATCTTGGTTCTTCACTGTCGAATAACAACATATTTATTTTTACCCCAATAGATATTTGAACCCTTTATAAAAAGTAAACTTGAAGAATTTCATCAGAAAATATATTTAATACAGAGTTAAGAATTTTAGATAGACTTAAGTAAGAAGGCAGAGCTCTATCTGAATTAATAAGGTCAAGTAGAAAACGGTCCTTATTAAAATTTCAATAGAAAGTGTTTTAGATAAGCCTAAATACTACAGCACAATTTCTGTGTTTCAATTTGTTTCTGTTTTAACCCATTCTCTGACAAACAATGTTCCTTTAATATTGTTTCTTTAAAAAGAGGTTGAGTCTCAATCTTGTTCATGAACATAAAAACAACTTCAATAGATAGAAAATACATAAGTTGTACACCAGAATTTCTACAGGTACTGTAAAGAACAAAATGCACAACAGAAATAATGTTTAAATCCGCTCGGATCAATATCTTTCAGGCAACCTTTGTCAGTACTGGAATGACTGGAGTGATTTGACTGGCGTGGTATTACTGGAGTGGTTTTATTAGACTGGTGGTCAATAAAGATGCATAAATATTACTAATCAACATACATATACATTAAATACTATACAACGCAACGTAGTTTAGAAGGCGGTGACGGAACGATTTTTCAGAAGAACGTAACATATCTCAATCTAAGAATAAGCCACTTATTTTTTATAAGCGCTAGCAGTCCCTTACCTTCTAGAACACGTTGAAACAACGCATACTTCACTATAATTTTTTAAAGTGTATAAATTTAAATAATTACGTAGGAAATTTTCATTTCTGGTAAGTCCCTAAATGTAAACACGGTGTCGCTCGGCATATGTTCAGTGTAACAAGGTCATAAGAAGTTTTTTCTGTGGTAATTTACTTCGGACCATAACGATTGTTATGATACTTGATTTATTGAGTGCATATTTTGTTTCGACGAAAACGTGCCGTAGCTCGGATTAGCTATGAATCATAGTTACGGCCGCTTGAGATAAACATTTTTTATATAATCAAAGGTCAAGACTGGTATTATATAGTTACAGTCTTTATTTTGTATGATTTTAATTTAATTTTAATGAAGTAAGATAAGTCATAGGGAAATTTTTTTGAGACACAAAGCCCTGAAACTTTCCGATAACGTTATTTCTATAGAACTTCAATTTTGCCTACTTCTTAGGATAGAGGTTGGATAGCAGTCGTTCCATTTAAAAAATGGAAGTACAGCTGTATTATAGTAGACGTAAAGCGAACCCCAAACTAGTATGAAAAAGATAAATACTTAGTTCGATCCTTAGCTTTTCGCACCCAGCTCTCGTTAGCTATCTTGCGTAAATCATTACAACACCTGGCTTGTGAACTTCGTACACTATGTTTGCCGAGACGTGGTCTCCAATAGTGGATTGCAATAGGATGAACATCATAAAGTAAAATAGATTTTATATGTTATATTTATTATAATCACTGATGCTTGTTTTGTTTGTATCGCTTTTTAATTAAATAAATAAATAAAGGTATTCATAATGTTTCTAATCAATGTGGTCTTAGCTTAAGACCAAATGGGACTTTAATGGTAATCTATATAAATCAAAATGAATCACCGAAGCATATAACTTCCGATCGACTCCACCAAATTTGTTAATTCTTTCTTTAATGTTTTTATTATTGTTAGGAAGATGTTTGTATAGAAGAAAATGAAATGGAAATCGGTACACTGTACGGTAAAATATTCAAGAAAAAAAGGATGGCTGTAAGAAATTCGCCGGGTCAGCTAGTCACTTTTACTATAACCATAGTAATATAAATATTCTAAAGTTTTCACAGTCTCTTTTTGAAAATTGGCATTTTTATAGAATGTGTAGCTCTCTATCTGAGTAAACGAACTTCTAAATATTTAATTAAAGGATAATAGAAATTAATATAAAGAGTATGATTTGACTTAACGAGAATGTTTAAACTTCAAACTTTTTTAAGAACCGATTATAACAAACATAATTCCTCTCATTATAATTTTAAATAGCAATACTTCAAATCGTTGCAAAGATGTTTAACTTTTATCTCTTCAAAGGAATAGCTTTTCAATAAAAAAGACATTTCATTTTACAACGCACCATAAATCTGAATACAAAACGTTGCAAATTCAGTTTAAGAGTAACAAGATGATTCACTTAGTTTCACTCATACCAATTAAACACTGGCTTGAAATGAAGATTAAACTAGTCGAAAGAATAAAGAAAATGCAAGCTAACTGAACTGAATTAGTTTCCTCATCTATTTTTATTAAGAGGATAAGTATAAGAAAACAAAAGGGAATCTTTTCCCCTAGTGAATGAAAAAAGGTATTTCTTACGTTAATTTCACTTTTTCAGACATCATTCAATTTAATTAGCGTTTAGCAGTTGAACTAAGAAGCAACAAAAATCATGCTGTTTATGAATATGATGCATGAACTTAATATCAGACATTCTTGCAGTTACCAGCTGCCACTTTATCATAATATTATGATTCAATGATGTACATTTCGGTATATCTTGATATCGTTTTGTCTAAGGGACCTAATTGCTTAAAGTATATCCCTTTATTGGAGGTGACATTCTACAAACGTAAACTTTATTATAAAACTAACAAATGCAAGTAAATGAGGTCTCTAACCGCCAATAGATCTACCAATTTTTATATCAATAATATATATAAAGAGACTAAAGATTGTAGAAAGAGTATTAACGCAAAAGACTTACTTCATGACTATGGGGGCAAAGCAAAATAGTGAGTATTATCTGTTTTATGCAGTGATATGGTTTAATTTTCTTTACTACTAACTCAGAACCATACATCTTTAGAGATAACATCACAGCTGGAGCTTTTATTACTAAATATCCAATAATATATTATTAACTTATGTACTTTTGATCGATTTAATGCATCAATCTAAGTCCAAATACATTTTATGCCAAATACTTCTTTCAGAAGCTGCCATGTTGTATCCGTTAATTATGATCGATTGTGAATTTTTCTCTTTTAGGAACGAAAATGAAATTTAATATGGCTTTCAAGCATTTCCACAGTCTGCGATTTATTCATGTTATGTAATATTGTAGATAAGTTACAATTACAGTTAGTTTTGAACATCAAAGAAAGAGTCCCTTTTATTCTCTAGTATAATATGCTCAAAGACGAGACGAGACTTCTATTTCACGAGAACCGCTTCTAAAATACTTTTATTGCAAAATATGTCTTTGAAATATTTAGCGCCATGATGAAAGATGTTTAGAAATATGATAAAATTCTTTTGACAATATTTGAATCACGATAACCTTAATCATAAAGTGCTGTCTGCTTTCGTTACTAGTTCTTTGAAAACATGTTTATTTAAAAAGAAAAA
The DNA here is from genome assembly GCA_003709505.1 of Hyphantria cunea. NCBI lineage: Eukaryota > Metazoa > Arthropoda > Insecta > Lepidoptera > Erebidae > Hyphantria > Hyphantria cunea. Next base: position 153,156 of record PKRV01000109.1, read on the forward strand.
TTGAATGTCTTAAACAGGTAGATATTATGCTTTTCATGTGTTACACAAAATTACAGGAAACACTGCTGCCGAACGTAATACAGTACAGGAAAGGTTACCCTCTCAGAAACCTTAATGTCGAAAAACAGCCAAGTGTGAGCTTTATGGTAAGGACTTCTGCGACTACGCTTTTAAATGTCAGAATTTCATTGTATTTCGCATCGTTATTATTTGTACATGTTTTTTAAGGATTAGCGGGCAAACGATCAGACGTTTCGCCTGATGGAAAGCGATTACTACCGTCCATGGACACCCGCAGCACCAGAGGCGTAACAAGTGCATTGCCGACCTTTGTGTGATGCAGAGGGGGATGGGGAGAGGGGTCAGGGGTATGGGCCTCTAATATCCCCACTCACTCGGTGATCAACAACGCAAGCGCTGAATCACACCTGTTTGTTGTGAGGCCATGGTAGGGCTTCGGTCGAGTCGCACCATTCATACCGACGCAGGGCTCTCTCACGAAAATTTTATGGGTTTAAGTAAGTTTTTTGATGTAGGGTCGGCAAACAAATTCATTGGTCACATAATGGTAAAAGTCTACCGTCGCCCACGGACGTCCTTGCATCACCGTATTTGGAAATAATAAATAAGGGAACGGGAATATACACATACTGATGTTCAATTTTCTACAGATCGATTCCGATCTGGAGTTAGCAAAGCCATATGTAGCACTTGTGCCTGACACCGTTATAAAATCAAATATAACTTAGTCTATAAATGAACTGTAAAACCGTTGATTATAAGCTCCATAATTTTGTGACAATCATTTTGTAAGGTTTGGACCCAGTTACACAAGTTATGGTCATAAGCTCACTGTTACTTTCTTATTAATATAAAATATATTTAGATTTCAAATTAAAAAATTGCAATTTATAAAAATACAAGTAGTGAAATGCAAAAAAAAATACAAATAATACAGTAAACTATACCTTGTATAAGCTGTCAGTAATGTGATTAGTCTTTACCTTGAGATTACAATTCTCTTAATTAATGATGTGTATTGAAAGCGAGTGGAAATTCACTGTTCGACTTGAGTAGAAACAGGTAATTTTGCTAAAAGAAGAGGATGTAATAAGGCAGAAAGAAAAACTATAAAAAGGGTTTTAAAGTTTCAACATTGGATGTTTTTCAAACTGCGTAGATGGATCAACCCGTTGACTCCCACCACACCAGGTCTACGTTAGTGTTTTTTGATATGCGATTAAAGTTGACTGTGGGATTGTTACTATTTGCTGTTGAAGAATATTCTTATCAGAAGGCAAAACTTGTTCATTTCGTATATTGATATCTTTACAGGGGTTTTCATATAGAAATACAAAATGAAAATGATTCTTTTCAAATAAACAAATAGTGAAAATCGGATTTATGGGTTACGGACAAATATCTACAATGTATGTTTGTAAGTGACTACTTACGGCCTTTTTTTTTACGTGGTGGAATGCCTTTATGACTCCTGACTGACTCCAGCCAGGACTACCCACTAAATCACCACGGTATGCCACTCTGCGCCTGAGACGGAAGAGATACGGGAACCGCTTTCTTACGCCCTCCGGACCCCTCCCAGCGCCTGCCCGCACTTAAGCGGGCTCCGTCGTCTGATGGTAAACTCTCAATTTAGGCGACGTACGGCACACGCGTAACGTCGCCAGTCACTTACGGCCTAGTGTAAGGTGCCTCATGTCTATTTGTTAATTTAAATAAAGCTTTAGGAGTATGCCTATATAATCATATCGTAAATTTTATTTTTATATAGTGGGATAGGTGTTCACATTATTATTTTACCGAATTCCCTTTTCTACTGCAATTTAATACACACTAAACCGGAAAGGAGTACAATAACTTACTGGCTGTAACCTGCTTCGCTTCGCTATGTCACCTTGTGGATGGATTGATATGAAAAGAGGAATAAAATCACTTAACAGTCCTATGAATGTCTATAGATATATATATATATAGATAGATCGAAAACTCTTTATTTGCACACTTTAATATTGCAGTTAAAAGAGAGTACATAATTTTGAGACGGAGTGTACAAAGGGCGGCCTTATTGCCAAAAGCAATCTCTTCCAGGCAACCTTAATTATATAATATAACTAAATAATTCTTATCTAACATTTACTCTAAAAATGGCGTTGACCTCTGAGATTAATGTAGTACCAAAACGAGCATAACAGATACTGTTACTTCTGAATCAAGACGGAAGCACATTTAGTTTGATGTGTCATCGACCGCTGAATATTTTGAAAAGCAGCCAAATGGAAGTCCGACCTCGGGTTGCATCACGGTGGCCGGAAACATGTGGCCAGAACAAAAAATGTTGGATAAACAATTGATTACTACGAAACCATGTATTGACTACAGTTAATTGGATTACAAATACATATTCCAATGTAACGGTTGTGACCTACAATGACTTGTTTATTATTTATTTTTTGTACCATATTTTTTGGTTCAAATCAGGATATGGTGTTGCTGAAACAGTAAAATGTGCTATGGTGTCAGATGAATCGTTTATGGGTTTTGTCTCAGAAACTAGAGACACCAAGTCGATATAAATATTATGGTTTGGGATTTGAAAATATATGGGACTTATTGAACACAGGCGTAATTCAAATCTGTATGTAAGAAAAAAACCTATGTTCAGTAGTTGAACCAGAAAACAGAATATTCAATAAATCTACTAGGTATTCTTACACAATTTACTTGTTATATATGCTGCATTATTTCAAAATTCGACTTATTTTCCATTTTCTTTTTTTTAGCACAGAAAAAAGTAGCATGATGAATCGAAACGAATGAAAGTAAAATGTCGAGTTTTCTGATGCAAGGACAAAAGTTGTGGAATGTCTAGTGATAGACTAACAGTATTATTGTCAGTTGGCGTTTTCAATGTAATTTTTTGTATAGACTTCCGTTTCTTACCCGTTTTCACTGGTGGTTTATATGATTGTAGAAAACTGCGAACGGTAAAATCTGATATTTTATTAATGGAAACCTGTCAAACATCTTAGGACCTATAGTTAAACTAGTATAAAAGTAGAAGTTATATTTTTTAACTGCCAATGAGTTACCTTGCAGAAAATTGATGCTCCGGTAAATCGACAGTGTTTTGTTAGTACCATAGAAAAATGAAGCAAGAAGATACTAAAACAGACAAAAATAGTTACAGAAGAATTAAAATTTTAATGAATATTTCAATTTTACGTGTGCACTCTTTTGTTGCGCTTTAAATCTCTTATAGACCTTAAATATTACTATTCCCGCACAACTTACTGAACTTTAATATTATTTACAATTCCACTTCTCAAACTATTACAAAATCGAATTATACCACTTAGGTTTATTATGGCAGTGTTTCACGTTACACTCACAGTGAATGGCATATGACAGGAAATCTAACTTCATGAGTTACATCTGCATATACAATGTTAACAATTTAATTGATATACCAACAAAGTGTCAGAGCAAATATTGGCCATGGTAATTCCTGCTGTCAATGTAGTGATATTGACAGCAACAAGTACCGCGGGGCAAACGCACAAAGCTGCTTGAATGTTTCGGAAATCTGTTAATAATGTTGGCAAGCATTTGTTGTCAATTACAGAATTCAAGCAGAAAATGTATTATAATTGGAAACTAGCTGACCTTGCGAACTTCGTACCGCCATACCTAAGTTTCCGAAAAACTTGTTTTAGTATTTATGTACACCTCACGTTTCCAAGGGTAGTGTTCATTCGCGGTCTAAAAAAATATAACTCTTACTGTATCCGTTACTTTTTCTATACAAACCTCGTCCTGACAGTAACAAACACATAGAAAAAGAATCATCCAATTTGGTGCAGGCAATCGGGAGTTATGCGCGTACATGCATTTCGGTGATATATATATATGATATTTATTTGTGTAGATGGATGGTTTATTATCAAAGAAAATTAATTGCTACACAAAATAGATCGCAATGCATTACTTAAATTTGTATTTTCCGTTGGTAAATTGAATTTTGCAAAATATTAGAAAAATTAAATTGTTGCTGTTGTGTGTGGATATATTACTATAGATAGACTCCAAAGTAATAGATCCACAAGTAAGAGAAAATGCCAAACAATTTTAAAATAATTTTATGAAATAAAAATGTTTAAACTTTGCCTTGTAATACAGAAATACAAGATACCTATTAACAATAGTCCATATTCTAAATGAATATTATCGTGTTTTGAATCTACACACTAAAATTGGTTACGTCCTACATAGTAGCAATGCTTCCACATATATTTATTCAACTGATTGGTATCGCAACTAAGATAGAATATTTAGTATACTTGCACGACTTATTTTGCAATGTCAAACTAAACACAGGATTTAAAGTTTTGTGGATATCAAAGAGTCGAATGAAATATTAAAACTTTGTCTGACGTAGAACGGACAAAGTAACGTCACTCAAACATTTATTACAAAAGGCCGTATGCCTTTTCGAGTGTGACGTGTAACAAAAGGAGCTTGTAAAAATGTTGTAAATCTTCTAATATATAAAATTCTCGTGTAGCGGTATTTGTTATCAGACTCCTCCGAAACGGCGGGACCGATTTTTATGCAATTTTGTGAGCAGGTCTGAGAATCGGCCAACATCAATTTTTCATACCCCTAAGTGATAAGATTTTTTTTTAATTTTGAAGCCAAAGCAACATTGACCGGTTCAACTAGTAAAATAATATTAACTTCGTTACTAGTAAAAATATAGTAATATGCACTGCTTGTCACACTATTGATCTCGACTTCTCTATTAATTAAGATTAGGAAATTAAACTTTATTGATTCATGAGTCATTAATTTACATTTTAAAATCAATAAGCTTTATAAATGCTTAATATTAATTAGTTTATAAATTAAAATCTATAGAAAAATATTTGTTAGACTACAATTATTGGTAAACATAAATGTAAATGCGGTATATGACCTATTATAGGTAATCCTGCTGATATATATACCAAGAGACACTATATTTTTGCACTTTTACATGTCCAGTTATTACAATAAATATAGTCATATTATGTAATTATAAAAATAATAAATATAACTGTATGTCTTCAGTAACTGAGACGCTGAGTACCCCACACCGATAGATCACTTTACTTCGTATATACGAAAAACGATTACTTTCCCAAGGGGGATTGGCATCAGACAATGTCGCAATGTAACCAAAGAGTGCGTAAAAAGGATGGTCGAATGATCAAGAGACGACTGATTGTACTCAATGCATCTGGAAAAAGGGTTGGTAAATGATAATGATGAGAATATGCATTACAAAAAAGGTCGATATAACTGGTGTCTAATGTCCAAACCAACAAAAATCTTGTATAAACGTTCTGATACTTTAACATCCTATCAGTCGTCCACCACTTTGAATGAAAATGTATCATTCGCTTTCATGCAATATTTATTCCAATGTCAGGTTCCCCAAAGAGTGTGTTATGAATACAACATCTAGTACTTATACAAAAATACGTGGTAAAATATATATATATATATATATATGCTGATGTTATTTTAAATGGTTAAATTAATCGTATTTTTGTTTAGTAATGATAGTTCTGATGAGATACAAGTAACCTGACTCAAGTTTTGGTCAAAACAAGGCTTATGTTTCACAGCGCACAAATATACGTCAGCAGCGTGTTAGCGTTGATTGATTATAAGTTTAATGGATGTAATTTGTTTAGGTGTTAGATGGCATACCGATACAGTACAGAGTTTAAAATTACTGCAGTATAAAGATATTAAGTGTTCTTATTCTTCTTCTTCGGGTGCCTGCCTTCGGGCGGCCAACTTTCAAGATTGTAAAGGTACAGGAAGGTACTTCATTAAGTTAAATTACATAAAGTTTTAGCAAAACTAAACTATCGATGACGATCTCTCTGTCAATGATCGAGGGAAACATGACTTTCAGTTTAATATATCAAGAACCATCTGGATTCGAGATGAGGTTTTCCTCACGAAGAACCATAATATTATCTAGCTATCGAAATTGACATTGTGAACATACTAGACATATTTTATAAGGCTCTGGAAGTCGTTGAAGTAATGTGGCCAAAGTAATTTCTTTACGATTTGTCAATAGACAAAATAGGCATTCAACAAAAATAAAAACTACGAGGCCCCAAAGATCTTCAATGAAATAGTTTTTTTTCTTACTTCTTAGTGGAATAAAACAAACGAACGGGAATAAATTCAAATGGACATAAAACAGTCCCAAGGCTATAGAAGTTTGTAAAACTAAATAACCAGCAAGGTCACGGTTGTTGCGTATCTGCCATGCTACAACAAATGAGATAAACTCAAACTGACGGAGATTTTGTGATAAATAAGTTTGAGTAATAATTTATTACAGTGTTTATGTATTAAATTTTGAGAACATGTATAATTTGTATATGAAATTGGGTATAAAACAATCAACAATTACTGTCTTGCGTAAAACAAACCGTCTTTTACTTTATATCGCTAAGAAATAAACGGATCTCTAGTGGATTCCAGTTCAATAAACTTAGTGGAAGTTTCTTATAAAAACAAGCTTGATATAACCTCAAAAATTGCTAATATTTAAAGGATATAATGCGTAAAAGCTAATTTTCTTGTTAGTTACAAACTTAACCACTTCTTTCCACTTCTTAGTTCCCAGTGACAATGTACATATGTATTCAATGTAGATTCATTTTTTTATTTATTTAAAACTTTATGCACTTTTGTACAATGGCGGACTTAATGCCCAAGGCATTCTCTTCCAGTCAACCTTAGGGTGGTGTAGAAATCTTATAAGGTAGGTGGTGCACAGAGGTTTCCGTGTGAAACTAACTAAACAGTACACAAAATAATAAAAGAAATACTTAAACATTTATAAACACATATAGGATACCTATGTCTTAGATACAAACACAAATACATACATATATAAATATACATACACACAACTATATTAGTACACTAATAAAACTTGAATATATACCAATTATCGGTTAGTAGTTTCTGCCATTTCGTTAGGAAGGAGCTCATGCACCTTCTTTTTAAATGTGAAACGGTTTGTGGACATCCTGATTTCGAGTGGGAGCGCATTCCAGAGCAGTACCGCTTGGACGAAGAACGAAGAGTTCACAAAGTCAGAGTTGTGAGAGGGACACAAAAGAAGCAGATTATTTTCTGATCGAAGATTCCTATCGTGATTAGAGGACAGATAACGGAAGTATGGAGCAAGGTATGAAGGTGAAAATGGTGAGTTGAGAAGTGATTCATTTTTTAGATTCATTTTTTTCGCAAGCTCAATAATTTTTGTACACCCGATATAACGAAAAAAATACATAATGTACACAAAAATACTACGAGCTTTCTGTTATAAAGATATATCTGAGCAATATTAACTCTAACTTTCTCATAACAAATATCGAATTAGCAAATTACCGTTCCTTTATTATTCTTAGTTGCTTAGTTATTATTAGTAGTTAATTTTATCCATAAAAATATGTTGTCCAGTTTTATACCAGAGTCGCGTTTTCAATCAATGGACTGTCGCCTAGAGAAATGGGGAAAAATAGGATTACCTATTCAAAGAGATTGTCATGGTCGCTTAATCTAGTCAGTGTTCTATTGAAAGTGTTTTATGTGTGTTATAGTGTGTGCGTGTTATGGAGTGTATCTGTACCTGAATAACTACCTTTTCATGATGAAAAGGTAGTTGTTCAAGTACAATATTATCTAAATCTACAAGTTTAATTAAGTGTCCATAATTAATATTTTGTTAACCACGCTGTATTTTAACCATGTGAATATAATATAAATTATTCTCAGAATTTCTCATCCAATCCATCAAAATTTCTAGATGATACATTAGGTACATACATATGAAATTGGCGTTTTGTATATAAAGTCGATTTTTATGTAAAATATAAAATCTTTTATTTTATTTTATTAATCAAAGGATGCACAATTTTTATCAATTTACTTTTGCCTTCTCTTAAATGGTTCATTGATGCCTTTACTTAAAAAACACGGGAATGAGAATTAATAAACTCGCTGAAGTCGCTATGGACTCCCACGCCGGATTTTTTTTTCCTTGGAAAAAGTTATCCAAATTTTGGCAAAAATAGTAATTTGTAGGTCCGGGAGTGGGTGGTTATCGCAGACATTCCAATTGCAGCTCCTCTAGTTTAGTGGCCGTTTGTTGTGCAGCATTAGCCTAGAGTGATTGACCAGCCTCAGTAGTTTATCAGTTAGTTCTTCCATCATGGTTTGCAGTTACTGACAATAGATATCTGCTGTAATTTTTTGACCAGATTTTAGAAAGCTGTCATCCAAACAAACGACATCTGTACTAGTCCACCAAACACTCACAAGTAACTTTTTTTGAGATAATTACGCTTGGGGTAGGATTTGGCCTGTTCTCCAAGGTTTAGTTATGAGGAGCACATCGGATTATCGTACAGGATCCACTTTTCATCTCAGGACCCGATTTAAAATCTCTTCATTGTATCGACTGAGCAATGTAACATAGCATTCGACGCTTGTTTGTTGGTTCGCTTTACTCAATTCGTGAATAATGAATACCCACCGTTCAAGCTTTGTTATATTCTCTGTTTGCTGGATAAAAACAGTTTTATCACTCAAGCCTGCAGCCAACTTTGAAGTGGTTTGCGATGGATCCGCCTCCACAATAGCCTTTGACTTTTCATAATCCACTTTGATCTCCGGCCGTCCACGGGGTTTGTTAAGGTCGAAATTTCCAGAATGAAAACGTTGGATCCAAAAACGTACTTTATTTTCTTTTACAATACCAGCGCCATACACATCGTTAATCCCTTGATATTGTTGTAGCACTGGTGCCACGGTAGAACTTATACTCGTATATAAAGCGATATTTCAAGTTTTCCATTGTGCGAGATGAGCGACGCCAAAGAAAAAACTAATGAGGAAAAAAACAAATGAATGACTGTTTTTAAAACTCAAATATAACAGCTAAATGGATTAATAACTTTGATTTTGGAATCCTTAAACAGAGAGGATAAATTTCAGATCAAAGTGGCCAGTGCGAAAAAATCCAATTTGACATGTAAGGACCTAATAATATAATAATAAAAATAGTGTTTCATGAGATTTGAATCTTATATAACCATTTCTCTATTCCTTTGGCATAGCTTATATCATAATAGACTTTCCTACGGTTACTGGAAACATGTGGCTTTAGTTTGTTCGATACTGATATGACGACATCACCGAGAAATCTTAGAAGTAAAATCATCAATTTTTGAAATGATGCACATTGGGATTCGATGTAATCAGATGACAAAAATAATCTTTCCATGTACAAAAAATAGTTACAAATTATTGATAAAGGTGGCAACACTTTCAAATTAATTTGTCTATATATATATATATA